>NIVC01000758.1:215000-330000 GCA_002269645.1 Macrostomum lignano | reverse complement strand
GGGGAGAGGAGAGAGCAGAGGATCGGGGAGAGGACAGGGCAGAGGATCGGGGAGAGGAGAGAGCAGAGGATCGGGGAGAGGAGAGAGCAGAGTATCGGGGAGAGGAGAGAGCAGAGTATTGGGGAGAGGAGAGAGCAGAGGATCGGGGAGAGGAGAGAGCAGAGGATCGGGGAGAGGACAGAGCAGAGGATCGGGGAGAGGAGAGAGCAGAGGATCGGGGAGAGGACAGAGCAGAGGATCGGGGAGAGGAGAGAGCAGAGGATCGGGGAGAGGAGAGAGCAGAGTATCGGGGAGAGGACAGGGCAGAGGATCGGGGAGAGGAGAGAGCAGAGGATCGGGGAGAGCAGAGTATCGGGGAGAGGAGAGAGCAGAGGATCGGGTAGAGGAGAGAGCAGAGGATCGGGGAGAGGAGAGAGCAGAGGATCGGGGAGAGGACAGAGCAGAGGATCGGGGAGAGGAGAGAGCAGAGGATCGGGGAGAGGACAGAGCAGAGGATCGGGGAGAGGAGAGAGCAGAGGATCGGGGAGAGGAGAGAGCAGAGGATCGGGGAGAGGAGAGAGCAGAGGATCGGGGAGAGGAGAGAGCAGAGGATCGGGTAGAGGAGAGAGCAGAGTATCGGGGAGAGGAGAGAGCAGAGGATCGGGGAGAGGAGAGAGCAGAGTATTGGGGAGAGGACAGAGCAGAGGATCGGGGGAGAGGAGAGAGAAGTGGAGAGGAGAGATGAGAGAGGAGAGAGGAGGGAAGAGGGAACTCAGAAGAGGCAAACCTTGAGCGGGCCGGATTGCTATTGTGAAGCGGGGGCCGCAATCCTAAAGGTCGGCCACCGATGCCTGCATGGTGTCATGATGGGCACCACTGTCTCTTGGTGAGCGCCCCGTACCTGGTTGGTCTCTTGGTCGGTGCAAGGGCAAAAGCTTAGCTGTCTGTCATTCGTTGAGCTTTTTGATGGGCACAACTTCTGTGGTGCGATGGAGGGGGGGGCACAAAAGATTGCTCAAACCAATATACGGCTGGTTCAGATCCGTTTGAAAATCTCAGAAAAGGGACAGTAACAATTTATAACTGTTTAAAACTGTTGCTATAGTTATTTTGCCACGTTAGTCCTCTTATTGCCCGCGCTTTTCGACAGGCCGTAATAAATCTTAATAAATATAGACGGACAAACTCAAAGACTCCAGACTAGCAATCCATTTTTCTGTATGGTAATAAAAGCGGCTGGGCCGCCATTGCACTATAAAAGAGCGCGCAGTCGCAACTATAGAAATGCTGCTTGAGCTTTGGTGACTGGCGAAGGCAAAGCAACCGCCTGACAACTGAATGCAGGCATGTCAAATGTTTATTTTTGCGCAGGTATATTAAATATTGTACAAAAAGCAACGCTGACTACTAGCGCGTAAGTAGACAAATGCGATCCGAGCACCGAGCGGCCTTGAAACGGCGATAAAAATGAGAGTCATCGGTTTGGAGTGCGGGTTCGAGAGCTAATAAATGTACTATTAAAGCGAATAACCAAAGCGAACTGGCATCATCTAGCACGGGGCAGAGGCTGGGAGGACGCGTTGGGAATATTGATACGCGGGAAAAGTAGAAAATTGACAGACAAATGCAGGACAATAGCCAATGTACAATACGGTTAAGCTACAAAGCCCAGCTGGCTGGACCAAACAAATTTAGTGGCTACCCGGACTCAGCCCAGGTAAGACAGGCAGTGCGAGTCCAGCAGGTCACCGCACAGGCGATGCAGCAGCCGCTGGAGGCTGAGCCGGCGCAAAGGCTCTGGATGGAGCAGGGCGAGGATGCAGCGGTGCAGCTGGGCGTCCATGTGCGCCGGCCGGGTCACGTGACCCCGCTCCAGCAGCCGCAGGCGGGCCTCGCCATCGCTGGGACTGTCGGTGGACTCCGGCACGTGGCCACCGGCGGCCTCGTAGATGCACAGGACGAGGGAGAAGTTGTCCACCAGGCGCGGGTCCGGGTGCTGGCCGAGCTCCAGCGCGTCCATCGGCATGAAGCGGCCGTTGCCGTCCTCCAGGTTCTCCACGTCCGCGGTGTCCCTGGCGTGGCCGAAGTCGCCCAGCTTGAACAGGATCCGCTCCTTGGGATTGGCCAGCAGCTCGGACAGCTGGCCGTGCCTCTCGGACAGACTGAGCGCCGGCGCCAGACTGGCCTTGGGAGCCTTGATGAGGATGTTGCTGGTGCTGCAGTCCAGATGCGCCATGCCCTCCGAGTGCATGAAGGCCAGCGCGCTGCCGATGTCTCGCACCAGGTGGCGCAGCCGCTCGCCACACAGGCGGCGCCGACCTGCGGCCAGGTACTGGTGCAGCGACAGGCCGTTGCAGTACTCCAGCTGGATGTACAGCCGGTCGAACTGCACCCAGCAGCCGTAGTACTCCACTATGTTGGGGTGGCGCTCGCTCAGGCCGGCCATCGCCCAGACCTCCTGCGGATTCAAATGATTTGGGATGCGGCTTTTGAGTTGCTCGGGTATGGGACCGGCTGCTCAGCTATGATCCTTCAGTGCCAGCTGCTGATCCCCAGCCCTGCTAGTGCCAGTTGCTGATCCCCAGCCCGTCAGTGCCAGCTGCTGATCCCAGCCCTGCCAGCTGCTAATCCCCAGTCCTTTAGTGTCAGCTGCTAATCCCCAGCCCTTCAGTGCCAGCTGCTAATCCCCAGCCCTTCAATGGGATCTGTCACGATCACATCTTGGTCAGCTCTCCCCACCAGTCCTGTCGCCGAGTCGCCCAATCTCACCTGAATTCCCTCCCGCGCCTGAACCTGAGCGCTGGGGCCGTGGCGGCTCTTCTGCGGCACGGCGGTCTTGAGGCAGTACACCCTGCCGTCCAGACGGTTGACGGCGGTGAACACGAAGCCGAAGGAGCCGCTGGCAACGGCGCGGGTGTTGGCCTCGTCAGTGAGGTCGAACTCGGTGTACAGCCTGTCCGAGTTCAGCAGGCGCTCGTCCACAAGGCGCGACGGTTGGCCGGGCGTCTCCGACAGGCGCTTCCGGCCTTCCGGCGTGCAGCGGTTGATGTTGGAGCCGTGCAGGCAGCGGATGGCCTGGCAATGACGGTACATGTGCGTCTGCTCGCTGCGCACGCTCAGCAGCATCTCCGGGGTGTCCAGCGCCGACTGGCCAACCGGTGTGGTCGGCTGCTCCGGCTGCTGCCTCTGCGGCGGCTGCTGCGGTGAGGCGTCGTCATCATCGAAGGTGAGCACGCGGCATACGTCGCCGCCAAAGTTGAGCTTGGCCGGCGCGGTCCTGAGCATCATGAGCTCCTTCCGCCTGGTGAACAGCACCTCCTCCATGCGGACGGTCTCGTAGAACTCCTGCTCCTGGTCGTACACGGCGGTGAGGTGCTGGTACTGCGAGTCCGCCTCGCTGCTGCTGCTGTAGCCGCTGGCCTGCAGCTGCTGGGCCGCCGCCGACTGGGCGCCGACCTGGGCGTCGCAGCAAAAGTCAACTCGGTCGGCCGGGTTGGGCGACAAATCCAAGTCCGGATTCGAGCAGGAGGACGAGCTGGCGTACTCAGTCAGGTCCTGGCGAGGCGTCGAAGCGCTCTTAGAGGGCTCGATGGACTGGAATAGCGCCATGCAGGGCGGCTCGCCGCGCTCCTCGCTGCCAGAGATGTCCATCGGGCAGGTCTCGAATGACAGGTCGGCCTGGTCTGGCGCCAGCTGCTGCCTGCCAGGTGGAGAGGGAAATGGAATTATGCATTCCACAATTTGCGAAAGGTTTGTGAGGTAAGTGGAAAAGTATTAATACATTCATTTTTAAGCATAAATTCAAGCTTTCTCATTATTTTTCGAACTCATAATAGTGCATTTTAACAAATCTTTATGCTTATTGAAATCTTACCACAAATGGTATAGCCAAAATATCAGATATAAACCATACCATAATAAAAATTTTATACTCGTAAGTTCCCTTACATAAGTTTAAATATTTGCTTTTTATGAATTTGAATTTATATTGACTAGTGTAGCATATAGAATAGCAGTATTATACATTGATTAGCAAGCATGCACTCCAACTTTTTCAGCATGTATTGCTATACATTTGTAATTGTTCAATTTTTGTTGGGTGTGCATATAGCATAGTCTAGACTATGAATCCTAGTCATTTCTATTTGACTAGCAACAAAATACTTATAAATTAGGCCTAGCTATAGAAGCTTCTTTTACCTAACATTTTTAAAATTAACTTCTAGACCTTAATAATTTCAACTGGACACTAGTCATTTTTTGCTGAACACTTTCTAAAACTGTTTTTGTATTCTAGAAATGTAGAGTAGGATGGGGAGCTACATAATAATTTTAATTTTTAGGGCTAGTCTTTTCCAAAATGAAAATCAGAAAATCTACACTAATTGATAATGTGGCAAGCAAAGCCTTTACTCTTTTTTATTTTATATTTTGTTTGGTTTCATTCTCACCAAGTATAAATCTTCCTATGTATAAACTTGCCTATTTACTTAATTACTATAATATATATTTTTACTTATGAATATGATCCTAGTTAATGTCATTATTTCTCTACATGGAAATTTCCCATTTTTAACCCTTAATGTGTTTTAGGTTACCCACTCCTGTAATTTTCATTTTACTGTTATTTGAATAAGGTTACATCTGATATTTAGTTGTTAACCCCCAAGACTGCAGATGGCCTGCTCTATAGGTCATGGTCTCATATCTATGGTCTCAGTGTCTCATATCTATGGTCTTCTATAGCTACTGGATCTTTGTCAGCATTCTTGGGTTGCGGCAAATCTGGATTGACACCTGGCATGCCAAGGAACTCAGGGTCCTAGTTTGGCTTCTGATCTTGGCCAGGGTGGCATGCATGCCAAATATTGGTTGCACCATGGGCAGCGGCTAAGCCTTTATCTACCTCTTGCATTTCTATGCCTCCTTGTTTGGTTTTGTCCTCATCATCAGTGAAAAACTGTCGTCTACTTCTTCAAACTTAGGATCAGTATCAGTATCAAAATGCTCTGCTTGAGCCATAATGACGATAAATACTTTTAAAAAATTGAAAAGGATGTTAATAGAAACTGCTCTGGCTTAAAAACTGAGCCACAAGCTATACAAATACAATCCAAAAGTTTTGAAGACTAAATACTCAGTAGGAGCTGCTACTGAAAGCTAAAGACATGTTAGCCAAAGATTAAAAAATGTTCATGGCCTGCAGGGCAGGCCAAGCCGCAAACTGTGTCTATGGCATGAACTTATCAACACAGTCTAAGGGTTAACAATAGTTTTTATTTTTATTATATAGTCTGTGCCTTAGGATAATAATTTTCTAAAGATTAAAACTATTATTTCTATAAATACTATATTTATATGGACATGGTGGAATAGTTTGTTTAAATGATAGACTCTATAGTATTTTAACAATTTTAACAAATGTTTTGGTAGCATAACACCTTTCTCTTATCCTTATTTCTATTGCCTAGCAAGCAAACTAGTTTACAAGTGAAAAAGTTTTTATCTATTTAGCAAACTGTTAGTAGACAAAATAAATAAAAGCATTTAAACTAGGGCCTATTGTAATGAAGCAATTTTTAAAGTAAATGAGCTGCACATGTTTTTAATTGCTTAATTGGTTACTTTGTGCTGTAGTTATGGGCATTTGATTTCTAAAAAAAAAAAAGAAGATTTTTTCATTACTAGGCCCTATTCGGCTATTGTTTATATAATATAATGGTTATTTAACTGAATTGAATATCTAACAAATCAAAAGTTTTTAATAGGCCCTAACAATGCTAATTATGCTAATTAAAGACAGTGATAATTAGAATCCTGAAACCAAAATATCAAGTTATAGGCTAAAGAAAAAAGATAAAAAAATGATGCAAAACTTATAAGACCTATATTTTATAAACCCTAATTTTCACAACGTTGAAAATAAGCAATGCAACAGATTTACAACACCTAAATTTTATAAGCCCCATAGTTTGGATCATGGCAAGGTGTATGCCAAACTAAAACTTGATAGATCCACAGTTTGTACACCTATGTACGCCAAATTTTTTCTGCCTTCCCTAACTGTATGCCACTTTTAAAGGTACAAATTACCTACTTCAAAACTATTTGATGAAAAGTTGAATAGTTTCCAACTCCAAGTCCAAGATACCAATAGTATACTATATACACTATATGCAGCAGGTTTTATTAGAATATTAAAATTATTCAATAGAACAATAGATGGGAATATATTTTGTTAAAGTGAATGTATTTCTAACATAAATTCCATTTTTTTAATTATTGTGCAAATTCCTAAAAAAATACCAATGTTTATGTACATTACATTGCAAGTTGCAACAGCAACAGCGTGTACGCTACTCACGCCAATAGGTAGGGCCCAATTTTTCGGTTGTACGCCAATAGGGTTAGCAAGGGGTGACTGTATGCCAAATTAATTTGGCATACAGGCCAAGATCCAGACTATGGCACAAGCCCTATATTTCATAATACCTAAAAGGCATGCACAGATTTCCACAAGCCCTAAATTTCACAATTTCACAACAAAATTTAGGGCTTGTAAAATTTATAGTTTATCCAGTCTGATCTGATGCAAGTTTTGTTTTCGACGTTGTGAAATTTAGAGCTCATGAAATACTGCGCACAACTTTTCGACGTTGTGAACAAAGTTTATAAAATTTAGAGCTTATGAAAGTTTGTGTCTTGCGACGTTGTGAAATTTAGGGTTTGTGAAAGCGACCCGCTACAACCCCTAGGGGCCCTAGGCGCTGCCGCTAGGCCTACAACATGACTTATTGCACTGCACAGTAACAATAAATAGACTTACCTAACATAAAGCGTCATGACTTAGCCTAGTTTATATTAAATGATAAACTAGATAGGATTAGTAAAGAGAAAAGTATAATTTAACTTCCTGTCAATAGTTTTGCGCTTTATATTAAGAACAAGACTTTTGCATTTATCACCACTTTGGGGTTTAGTAGATGACAAAGAAAAAACACTTTTTCCGCTATTTAAACCTATGCAAACTAAAAACAATAGTTAAAACAAAGTATTAGTGCATTTTTTTCTATTTAGGTTAAACAAGAAAAAAAGTGGATTAATTTGTTTTTTTAAAGTCTTTTAATAAATTATTAATGTTTTTATTACTATTCATATTTACAGCTCTAAAATCACGATTTTTGTCAATCCTTAGGAATTCTTTGATAGCGATCGCCTATTTGCAATTGTAGTCCTTAAAACTGTAAAATTCATATTAAAAATTTTAGTTCATCGCAAATGAAGGGACGAATATATGAATAACTTGCGGGCGGTCAATTCGTTGGCTGGGAAAATTGGGTTATAATAGGAGCAAAGACCGAGTGCAATATGCAATATAGGGGGCCTATGCAAAGTAGGCCTATCTAGTATAGCAGCCACAAGCTCACAGGTACAGTACAGTTACAAATTCAAATAGGCCTATACTTCTACAGAGCAAATGTAACACTCCTTAGGAATCTTTGGACTTATTATGTTGGCGACTCAGTGTTATCTAGGCCTATTCAATGCTCTTCACACCACCATCCATATATATTAATATATACATAGACCTACTTAGGCCTATAGGCTATAGTCATATTTTGTATGATTGCACTGCTTTAAGTTTAGGCACTTTTACTTGTTGAAAACACCATTGTTTGTAATTTATTTTAATCTTTGTATTATTAAGTCTTAGGTTAAAAAGTCAAAATCTATTTATTTAGTACCTTTATATAATTTAATTTGTAGTTCAAATTTGAAAGATTCAGATTTATTTTTTGTGTTGGCAGTACTTATCCCCACGGTACCATAGGAATAATTTCTGTCTTATTCCAACAATACCGTGGGAATAATTTTCTGCTTATCTGCACGGCACACTGACGAGATAGCTGCCCCATCTTCTACATATGCGGTATGCCGTGGGAATAATTAAAATACTAAATTAAATTAATGTACTAAATTAAATTATTCCCATAGCATATGTAAAAGATGGGGCAGCTATCTCGTCAGTGTGCTATGCGGATAAGCAGAAAATTATTCCCACGGTATTGTTGGAATAAGACAGAAATTATTCCTACAGTACCGTGGGGATAAGCTTTGCCTTTTGTGTTTAATGAATAATGTTGTTGAATTTGTTGAAAAATGTCGAAAAAAGCATCAATTTTTTAAAAACTATTTTTGGCTAGGCCTTATCATACTATATTGCTTATTTGGTTCTATTTTTTTAAAAATCATTAGACAATTTTAGTGTACCCTTTTCATTAAAAAAATTTAAATGTAAGTTTCAAAGTATAGGCTAGTCTATATTCTAGCTAGGCCTAACTTACATGTATTGCAACTTACATGTGTGTGTTGCCAATAGAAATGGCTGGGTGAATCTTTAGGTTGCGCCCAAGCATGTCTGTGCTAGGGGAGTGGCCAGGCTTATAACTAATTCACTAATTAAACCACTGCTCAATGCTCAACTCATTTCGTAGTTGCTCTGTAGTCACGTGACTATAAATCAATGCAATAAAATAATAAGTAAAACTGATTTGGCTGCATGCCGGCATGAGCTTCAACCTCCTGCTGGACCTGCCGCCGCAGGACCCAGATGGGCCAGCCGTTCAGCACCCTGTGCTGGCTGAGCACTCCTACTGCAAGTCCTGGCGCTTCATTCCAGCGCTGCAGAAATGCCAGCCAAGGCGAACGGCGCTGTTTGACATGCCTGACAGTCGGGCTGCTGCGCCTGCTGGGTGAGCTGTGGGTCATTGGGTACCTACTTCTGAGCACAGAGGATCCAAGGGTGCTCAGGGGCTCATCGAAGGATCCAAGGGTGCTCAGGGGCTCATCGAAGGATGCAAGGGTGCTCAGGGGCTCATCGAAGGATGCAAGGGTGCTCAGGGGCTCATCGAAGGATCCAAGGGTGCTCAAGAGCTCATCGAAGGATCCAAGGGTGCTCAGGGACTCATCGAAGGATCCAAGGGTGCTCAGGGGCTCATCGAAGGATCCAAGGGTGCTCAGGGGCTCATCAAAGGATCCAAGGGTGCTCAGGGGCTCATCGAAGGATGCAAGGGTGCTCAGGGGCTCATCGAAGGATGCAAGGGTGCTCAGGGGCTCATCGAAGGATGCAAGGGTGCTCAGGGGCTCATTGAAGGATGCAAGGGTGCTCAGGGGCTCACTGAAGGATGCAAGGGTGCTCAGGGGCTGACTGAAGGATCAAATAAATTTCTGTTCGAAGATTCTGGGCTCCTTAGCCTACTCACTAGTAGCATTGTGAAGAGCAAGCTATTGATACAGTTCGGCAATCGAACATCCGCTCTCTGGCAGCAACGCGGAGCCGGCCGAAGTGGACGTGGTGTCCGTGGCGCCGGCGGAGGCCAAGCCAGACTGCATTGTCGATCGGGCCGAATGGCGCAGCGAGCGCTGCATGCTGCACCGCCTGCAGCTCATCGGCGTGGCCGAGTGCCCCGAGCCTGACCAGTGGGAGGACCAGGTGTCCAGGTGAGTGGGATCTGTATCGGCTTGGAATCTTTATCCTCATATCTGCTTTTAAGTCTTTATCCTCATATCGGCGTTTTAGTCTTTATTATCCTTGACCTTATCTCGGCTTTGAGTCTTTATCCCCATCTAGGCTTTGAGTCTTTATCCCCATCTTGGCTTTGAGTCTTTATCCCCATCTAGGCTTTGAGTCTTTATCCCCATCTAGGCTTTGAGTCTTTATCCCCATCTAGGCTTTGAGTCCTTATCTTCATTTCGGTTTTTGGGTCTTTCCTCATTGCGGCTTTTGAGTCCTTATCCTCATTTTTCTTTAAATCCTTAAGCCTCTACAAGCCCATTTTGCCACCGCCACTCGCAGGGCGGGCTGGACAATGCAGCACAACCGCCTGTTCGACTCCATCGTTCAAATGCTGATGAGCGACGTGCTGGCCAGCTCGGTGACCCAGTCGGTAAGCAGCCCGGCTCGGCGGTGACGATAACCGGGGTTCGATTTGGGTCTTGTCGTTCAATTGGCGCCCATGAGGGCCGCCAAACCCAGCGTGCTTAACGATTTAAAAAAGTCTCCTCGTCTTTGTCTTGACCGTCAACATTTGCTGGCTGGTTTCTGGAGCAGCGGCTGAAGACTTCCTCGCCTCCCCATCCCCGCAGCTGTCCCACTGGGATGTGCACCGCTGCCTGCAGGTGAAGCGCCTGGCCCGCAGCCTCCGCAAGCTGCTCGGCCTGTACCAGTGGGATCGGGCCTTCCTGCTGCGCGCCCACACCGCCCTCATTCACCACCTGCCGCTGCGCTTGCTGGCCTCCTACCTGGACGGCCTGACCGCGCTAAACCGCCGGCACCCGGCGCTGGTGCAGCAGACTCTCCTATCCGGCACTGGCGGCGCCAGCGAGCGGCTCGCCAGCGGCGGCTGCGGGCGGGCCAACATCACTGGACAGGTGCGAGACTGCTTATTGTGCCTGATCCTATTGGCTGGGCCACTCGCCACCCAGATCCTCACCACCCTCCCAGATCCTCACCCACCCTCCCAGATCCTCACCCACCCTCCCAGATCCTCACCCACCCTCCCAGATCCTCACCCACCCTCCCAGATCCTCACCCACCCTCCCAGATCCTCACCCACCCTCCCAGATCCTCACCCACCCTCTCAGATCCTCACCCACCCTCTCAGATCCTCACCCACCCTCCCAGATCCTCACCCACCCTCCCAGATCCTCACCCACCCTCTCAGGTCCTCACCCACCCTCTCAGGTCCTTACCCACCTTCCCAGATCCTCATCCACACTCCCAGATTCTCATCCACACTCTCAGATTCTTAGTCACTCTCCCATATTCTTAGTCACCCTCCCAGATCCCCATTCACCCTTCCAGATCCTCACCCACCTTCCCAGATCCTCACCCACCTTCCCAGATCCTCACCCACCTTCCCAGATCCTCATCCACACTCCCAAATTCTCACCACCCTCCCAGATCCCCATTCACCCTCCCAGATCCTCATCCACCCTTCCAGATCCTCACCCACCCTCCCAGTTCCTCACCACTCAGTTCCTCATCCACCCTCCCAGATCCCCATCTCCCCAATTATCAACGCTTCCTTAACCGCAGGTGCGCGAGCTGGTCGTGGGCGCAGCTGAGCCGGACTCGCTGGAGCGCCGCCTGTCCCGCGCAGAGATCCAGGGAGTGCAGCCGCCGCTGCTGCCCGAGCCGGGCCAGCAGCCGAAGCTGGGCCTGGTGCTGCTGTCCAGCCTGCCAGCCGCCAGTTCCCGACTGCAGTCGCTGGCCGCGGCTCTCGGCCGTCTCGGCCGGGTGAATATTGTAGACGGTCGGGTAGCGGCCGGCTGCAGCGTGTCCGAGTACTGCAGACAGGTGGGCTGGGCGAATCCCCTGTGTCTCGCAATCATTTTCTGATTTTTTCAAGACAATCAAATCAAGCCGTTTGGCCCTCAACTCACACCTGCAGCTGCTGGTCCGATTCCGCGCCCAGCTGAACCAGCCCGACCTGGACCGGGTCCTGGCTGTCTGTCTCGGCCCCTCGGCCTGCCTGGCCGGCACCTACCTGCTCTGCACTGTGCAGCGCCGCAACCAGCTGCCCGACTGCCTGGCCGGCTGCGTCCTCATTGGCCCGCCTAGCCGGGACATCTTTGGCCGGCGTGGCTTCCCTGAGGACCACCTGCTGCACCACAGCCTGCCCAGCCTGCTGCTGCTGGGCACGGAGACCGGCTTCGCCTGCCCAGACGAGCTGGACTGGCTGCGGCAGCGCTGGCCGGCCAAATCCCGCTTAGTGCTGTTCCCCGGCTGCGACCACTACCTGCGCGCCGGCCACCGCTGGCTGCGCGCCCTCCGCCTCTGCCAGGCGGGCGTGGATGCCCGGGCCGCCACTGAGGTAGCCGACTTTGTCCGACGGGACATCTTCGACGTATCAGCCGGACGAGAAGCGGAAGCGGACGAGCCGGCGTCCGAGATCGGAAGCGAGGACACTGCGGACGCGGTGCCGTCTCCGGCTAGCGGCGCCGTCCAGTCGCCGTCATTCCCGGCGATGCCGATGCCCCTGTCGCTGCAGCTGCAGGCTCCGCCTACTGCGGCCTCTTCGTCGGCGTCTTCGCCGGCGCCAGCCACGCCGACCTCCGCGTTTGGTGGCGGCAGCGTCGGCAAGAAGCGGAAGCAGCGTCTGCAGGACCGGCTGCCAGCCAAGATGGCCGCCTTTCACTGGGGCCGCGCGCCACTGGACCCGGGCTCGGCTCCTTCGGCTGCGTCAGCATCCGGCTACCGGTTTGAAGCTGCTGCCCCGGCTGCTGCCACCGCGATTGATGCATCGACGGCGCCGCCGCCGCTTGACGACAAGGAGACTGCCAGCGCTATCAACTCCATCCTGGGTTGAGTGCTTTTATAAATTGCTAGACACTATGTGTTGTGTTGGCTTGGCTAAGCCAGTGCCGTTATAAGACTTGATTAAAACTGCAACTTCAACTCTGTGTGGTCACCGTAATGTGTAATATACTACAGCTTCGTACTAATACAACTTATTACAGCATTTGAATTTTTCTTCACTGCAATTTGTGCTGTTTTGTTAAGTTCTCGAATAATTTTTTCTTCGACTTAAAGCTCATTTACTTTTAATCGATCGGATAGGAGAGTTGTTATACAGTCTACGACTTAGCCTATAGTAATCTGCTGTGTGGCCTGGCCTAACAATTTGAGGATGACTCGAGTACGTGGCACGATTCGCTAGTGTACCCGATGGCTTTGTGTTTTAGCTATCACATGCTAAAGAACCTTAATTGCGTCGAATACGTAAGATCTTGTCAATTTTTATTCGCGGAGTATTTGGTTTTAAAAGAATCAAATTTACTTTGGTAGCTATCAAAGGACATTCAGGTGTAGAATTAATACAACACTAAATATTGGATAAAAAGCGAAATCGTCTACTAAGATTTGCCGCGTAGTGAGCTTAATATTAATAATTGTGTTTATAGACCTTGATTGCGTCAAAATTAGTACTAAAGTTTTATTGCGTTTCATTCTAGTAAACAAGATTTACATTGTCTTTGTTAGAATTCGAATGAAAATGTGACCCGCTGTCCGAAATGAATCAGCTTGCATGCACGTAACCGATTCGCTCAACCGAATACCTAGTTGAAAATTTAAATCGGCTAATTCAATAGTTATGATGATTAATTAGCATGGTTTAAATTGACATACATCAGAAGATATTATAGTAACTTATTTTACTATCTGCAAGCACGTCCAACGTTGGTTATTTTATTTTATTAATTATTTAATATTAAAAAAGTAAGGTAGCATTAGTCTAGCCCCCCCTAACAAAAATCTAAATCTCAGATTAAGCTTTCCTAAGTCCTATATAAGGCTCAAGCCAAATATAAACCATGTCAGCTAATCCAAGTGGCGACTTAGGTGGTCCACTTCGAAAGTTTAAGCTTGTTTTTCTTGGTGAACAAAGTGGTAAGTTTTTTATATAGGCCTAGTCCAACATAATATTCAACAAGTCAGTCATTTTTATTAGGTTCCTAATGAGTCAATATTTTAGATATATTTAAGCATTGCTAGTTTTTTTCCTTTTAGGGACGTTATTGAGTGTTCAATGACATGCTAATATAGACATAGGCCTATGCAAAAGGCAGATTTAAATAGGCCTAGCTAAGTAGGTTTCTTTGCAAATAGTTAATAACTTTGAAAGAAATTGCATCAAATAAAAAGCAAATGGCCCCTACCCTAGGCCTACATTAAAAATAGAAAACAAGGTTTAACAAAATGCTTAAAAATATTATAATATATATTATATATTTGATTTTTGACAATGTATTCATTGGTATGATACTAATATCAAGCCAAGGCCTAGGCTTAACATTGACCAACTACATACATGCGCAACAGTTGGCCAAGTCAGCCAATCCGGCCAACCAATTTGGCGGCCAACCAAGAAAGTCGCAAAAATGCCCACCCGAAAAAATACCAAAATGTAGCACTAAGTAGCTGACAAGGCATTTTGACTTAATAAGATGGTCATAGTTACTCCTGCCATTTATCCAAAGTTGCGTTAATTTTGTGTTAGGGTTTTTTATATATAAGTCACATTTTTAGCCAAAAACGATGTCGCATTTTTGTTAAAACTAAGTCGCATGGCCAACCAAATTTTGGAGGTTGCGCAGGTATGACCAACTAACTAGGCATAGTTGTCATTTTTATAGAAAATTAAAAAGAAGAAAAAAAACTTAAACCATTAAACTTCAACTAAACTCACTAAAAATTTAAAAAATGTTATATTTCAATAGAGAGTTAGGCTTATCCTTAGCTATAGACTTATAATTTTGAAATTAAAAAAATAAGTTTTAATATTTGTAACAGGGGGTTTGCTTCCCTCTTTAGTTATCCCACTGCTGGTACCAAAAGCTGTCGTAGGGCTCTTATTTATTCCTTTTGCTAGCCTTACTAGCTGCCACCAAAGTTGTTACAGGGGTGATTCTTTCTTCTTAATAATAATTTCACACTGTCACCAAAAGCTATCACAGGGCTAATTTACTAATCTTTTAAGTGTTCTTCTTAGGTTGGTAGCTGCCACCAGGATTATCCTATTAATAAATTATGAGTTTATCAATCTTAGAATAATCCGAGAAATGTTTCTTAGAATAGGTCTGGGTATTTAGTCTGAGTATTTATTCTGAGTATTATTCTTAGAAAAACTGTTAGCCCTGAAAGGTGTACTCTTCTGATTATTCTGGTAGCATTTTATTATTCTGGTAGCGTTCTACTTAATAATGGCCTGAGCGGTATTTTGGCTTACTGGTATATGTATTTCATGTACTTTGCAAGTCCTTGGGCATTACCGAGATCAGAGGGTCACAGCCTCCGTTATTCTTACACGTATTACTTCAGATCTACTTCGCAACTTCTTACTACTCAACACTTTCCTTCTTAGTAGTATATATGGTCCACACTTCCGTCTACTTCACTCTTACTTCTCGAAAGGAATTAACACAGAAAACACTTCTTCAATTCTTATTTTCTCGGAACTCTTATTAACTGCTATTAATCGGTATGATTGCGAACCGCGATGTGCAAGGTTGGTTCTCCCTCCGCCGAATTTGCTTGTATTTATAGTAAAATTCTAGTAGATTTTAAACAAAAATTAGTTCGCGTAAAATATTATACAAAACACGAATATTAAAACAAAAATGTGTCGTAGTTTTTGGCGTGAATTTAAAGTGTAATAAATGATAGCTATTTTTAGAAAGAAATCGGGAGGGGCCCTGTACATATTATAGCTATATAAAATAGTTATTATGTAAAATATAAAGCTTTACTTTTCATTTTAACTATCTTTGTTTTTGCGCTTTTTGCATTTTTTAGCCATTTTCTTATAACTTTATTAGGTTTATGGCCAAGCCACATTCTGGATCATGTAGGCCTAGTAAAGGCCTAAAAATTTGGGTATGCATTGGCCTTGCATGCCAAAAATAGGTGTGCACAGTTGGCATGCATCATTCCTAAGAAAATAGTATATGTGAACACCTAGCTTGCTCTTTATATAATCATGCAAAAAAGTTATTGTGAAGTAAAAAAGGTAAAAACAAGTTTATTTTTTTTAGGTGTAAATTTCAAGCTTTTTGGGTTTTTAAGCTTGTAACAAAGTATTTTAAACAAATCTTTGTATGTATTAATTTTCTGCTATAAATAGTATTGCCAAAAAAGCATAAAAATTAACCAAATTTTTTGTCAACAAGTGTCCATTATGCAAATTATAAAAGGTCATTTACTGTTGCAACACTGGCATAATTTTGAGAATGAGAGTTAGAGTATTATATTAGACTTATAATTAAAAAGTTAATAGTTTTTTATCTACATTGAAATTTTATATCTTTTACCTTTTTTATATTGCTTTTGTTTGGTTTAGGCCTACCTAGCTAGTTATGAATTTTAGTAAGAGAAAGACAATATTAGCAAAGGATAGGTTATGACCCATTTATATGATAAAAGTTAGGCCTAGGCCTGAGGGATATTTTTGGAGAATTGCTTTTTCATATAATAGCTACCCTATGCCATATAGCCATAGATACTAGAATAAGTAGATGGGCCATGCAGTATATTTATATATAAACTGCCCTCAATTCAATACAATAACAAGCATTTTAAAGTATTTTTAAAGCCAAGGCTCTTTTTTGGCTTTCACCCCCTTAGCTTAAACTTTCCAACTGTACCTTTCTACTCTATCTTTGCCTTGCCCCAATTTTTATTGCCTTTCTTGGAATTCTAGCCTAAGTTTCAATAGATTAGCTAATATACATTATTGCTAAACAAATTAGCAAGCTAGTTATGTCTGTAAGCTTGAGCTTCTAAACTTATCAAAGTCATTTCAGTTACCTTTATCTATAAAATTGCTTATGCATTTTTCTTTGCTACTGCGCTGAAAATAGAAAGCTGTTTTACTAAGTATACTGTATATGCCTAAGTGCTCCATCTAGTTACTCTATTATCTGTACACATAGCCCAAGAGTTACGTGCACTTATTTTGCACCAAATGTGTAGTCTTGTGTATGCCATATTTCAATTTGATGCATATTAATTATGATATGAACACATGCTTATGAAGTTTTATTTACAGAAATTTTAAAATATCCTTGTAGTTGGGAAGACATCATTAATAACTCGATTTATGTATGACAGCTTTGACAGCACATACCAGGTGAGCCAAGCACTGTGCCTGATGCAGTGCATGCACTGAGTTTATAATAGAATTGGTTTTATATAAAATTAGCTCGTGATTGAATATTAACTTGATCTTGATTTCCTCAGGCAACAATCGGTATCGACTTTCTGTCCAAGACCATGTACTTGGAGGACAGGACAGTGAGTGCATGCAGTGCTTTCAGTTGTGACTGTTTAGGCGAATTGGGTTGCTGCAACCTGAGTTCAACTAAAAATTGATTATTCAAAGTTCCATCACCTGCAGAATCGAATTAAATAAGCTGATAATCCAACTCTCATCACCTGCAGATTCGCCTGCAGCTGTGGGACACGGCTGGCCAGGAGCGATTCCGCAGCCTCATCCCTAGCTACATCAGGGACTCCTCTGTGGCTGTGGTTGTGTACGACATCACTAGTGAGTTCTTAGCAGTTGTGATAGCTTTATTAACTGAGGCAGAAGTGTGGAATTGTAGGAGTGAGAAAAGGTGCTCGCTTGAGAGCTAGGCTGACAATATTTATTAGTTAGCAATGAGGTGCGCAACCTCCGAAATTCGGTCGGCCGTGCGACTTAGTTCTAGCAAAAATGCGACGTAGTTTTGGCCAAAAATGCGACTTACATGTAAAAAAACCCTTAAGCAAAATTAATGCAACTTTGGGTAAACGGCAGGAGTAACTATGAGTGTCTTTTTAGGCCAAAATGCTTCGTCAGCTACTTAGTACTATTACTTGGGTGTTTTTTTGGGTGGGCATTTTTGCGACTTTCTTGTTTGGCCGCCAAATCGGTCGGCCGGATCGGCCGACTCTACAGACTGTTGCGCATGTATGCGGCGCGCATGGGGTGGTGGTTGAATAAAATACAAATCTCTAAGCCGGTCAATAACAATCTCCACTGCTCGTGAGTCAACACTTCGGTGCATGCAACCTATAGCAAAGTTCATCGTGTCGCGATGTCACAGTAGTAGTATCTGATGCGCATTTTGCTGAACTCCCAGTTCACAAGGGCGTCGCTATGTAGTTTATAGTAGGAACTGGGTAGGAAAAAGGATTAGCAAATGAATAACTCTCATAACTTTAATATTTTAGTAATCAATAATCTAAAAAGTATTTCTGGGCCAAAGGCGAGACTTAGAATCAGACTGCCTGGCATAGTTTTATTATCTATGAAGTACAGGCTGGGGTTTTCTCGGGGTGGCCTGGTAGGTCTTTGAATCCCACCTCTGCCACCAATGTTGTACCTGTGGTTGTCCTGCTGTACAGCGCAGTGACTTGGGCTCTCCGTCTTCTCACTCGGAAGCCTTCTGAACTCTCTCAGTAGCGTAGGTAGTGCTGCCACCAGTTCCTTCAGGTCTCGGCCTTCGGTGAGGTGAGCTTCCCGTCGGAACGAAATAATGAAGTCAACGAACACAGCACGACGTGCAGATTTGCAGCTCAACGTATAAGGCGTCTCGTCAGCAGCACCTGCCGGGCTTGGATGGTACAGGGAGGGCTGAGTTAGCCTCTCGTAGACTTGGGTTGGTTTGGTCGGGTCTCAGTCGGAGCAATAGGAACAGAATCAATGTGCGCAAAGACTCGGACACTCGGGACTTAGTCACACGCGGACGTAGAACTCGAGGTTGAGCAGAAGGAAGACTCCTTGACGGAAACAAGGGGGAGAGGGCTCCTATTTATAGCCGGGAAATTCCCACGCTCCAGACCTCGTGACTTGTTCTATTTTTAGAACTGACGTCACTCGAGAGTCTCAGGCAGGGTTCAAGCGCGCGGAAGACCTCGTGACTTGTTCTATTTTTAGAACTGACGTCACTTGAGGGTCCCCGGCAGAGTACACATGGCTGTGACTCAGTTGCTATTTTTAGCAACATGAGTCACTCCTCTCCTTAGAAAAGGGAGGGGTCCGAAAGCATGTGACTCACCCGGTAAACAGGGCCAACGAGTGCAGTAAACATGTTTACTGCACTTTAAGACTCAAAGAACGCAAGAGCTGTCATGTGACTTGCTCACATGACAGAAGAAAACAGGATGGAAGCGAAACAGAGACAGCCCACAGTCGAGAGACTGAGGGCTGAGAACGGAGACGCAACAGGGCGGAAAGGGACACGGGGGGGCAACAGGCAAACGAAAAAGGGACGGGAAGCTGACCAGCGGCAGACAGCAACCCAAAGGGAGGGCAAGGGAGCGGCTGACAAGGGCGACGCCTAACAATAAACTAGCGGCTCACTACATCTAAAAGATTTTCATTTATGGGGCTTTTTGATCACTTTAACTGCAAGGGCATGCCCCTGGTCCTGTCATCTCTTTGGCGACGCCCCTGTCAATATACAGCACAGGAACTTAGCCAGGGGCGTCGCCATGTACGAGTATTTTATGACTAAATTTCTACGTGTACATTACTTTCAGAATTGGTGTTGTCAGCAATCATTTTGGCGCCACAGGGACCATCTTAGCGCCGCGGGCACCATTTTAGCTCCACAGGCACCATTTTAGCGCCGCAGGCACCATTTTAGCGCCGCAGGCACCATTTTAGCGCCGCAGGCACCATTTTAGCGCCGCAGCCACTATTTTAGCGCCACAGGCTCCATTTTAGCGCCGCAGGCACCATCTTAGCGCCGCAGGCACCATTTTAGCGCCGCAGGCACCATTTTAGCGCCGCAGCCACTATTTTAGCGCCACAGGCTCCATTTTAGCGCCGCAGGCACCATCTTAGCGCCGCAGGCACCATTTTAGCGCTGCAGGCACCATTTTAGCGCCACAGGCACCATCTTAGCGCCACAGACACCATTTTAGCGCTGCAGGCACCATTTTAGCGCCACAGGCACCATTTTAGCGCCGCAGGCACCATTTTAGCGCCGCAGGCACCATTTTAGCGCCGCAGCCACTATTTTAGCGCCACAGGCTCCATTTTAGCGCCGCAGGCACCATCTTAGCGCCACAGACACCATTTTAGCGCTGCAGGCACCATTTTAGCGCCACAGGCACCATTTTAGCGCCGCAGGCACCATTTTAGCGCCACAGCACCATTTTAGCGCCACAGGCACTCAATTTGGCGCCGCAGGCACCATTTTAGTCCGCAGGCGCTAGGTTTTGTCACCCTGAAGCAAAATTTTGATTTCCATAACAGGTCAACAGAGGTGGGGTGGGTGGACAAAGTATTGGCATGTCACCTCCATAACTTTTACTGGGAGGGGGGACATGTCCCCCTGTCCTTCCCGGTGACGACGCCCCTGAACATAGCTCGTACATGTACATCCATCCCGACTTTCCCATGGGCATCGGAGATTCGTATGACTCAAGATTACCTTCCTTAACCCTTATTACCACAGTGCTAACCAGTAACCACTAGCCCTAGCCCTAACCCTAACCCTCTCCTGCCCTCAGACGTGACATCCTTCCAGCAGACCGCCCGTTGGATCGACGATGTCCGCGCCGAGCGCGGCTCCGACGTCGTCGTCATGCTGGTTGGCAACAAGACCGACCTTGCCGACAAGCGGTGAGCCAACTGACTGCGGCTTGTCTTTGATGTTACACGTATATGTTATACTTTTATAACAAGCGATACAGTTTAAATGTATTTGCACTTTAACAGTCAGGTGACTTTGGAAGATGGCGAGCGCAGGTCAAAGGAGCTCGGGGTTCTGTTCACAGAGACCAGCGCCAAGGCCGGCTACAATGTTAAGCAGGTTGGTCTTTAATTTATTGCATTATTTTCGCTACAGACTACTCACCATTTCTGACTAGTAGTTTAAACTTTTATTTCACTATTTTCCAGCTATTTCGACGAATTGCGGCGGAACTGCTGAGCAAAGAGAAGCCGCCAGCTAAGCCGGACAACGAGCGTATCCTTTTTCGTTTTATCATATTATGTACAGTTCAATTCGCAGGTGGCTGCTAAGGCCATCATGGGACTTCTAAGAGGCTTACCGTAGGTTCCAGAGACGGCCTCGGAGATTTGGTGCTCTTGTAGAGCTGCTTGGTTTAACAGAGTATCGCGAATCATCATATTCTAGGTAATTTTAGCATTAAACACCCTTACGGTACCACTTAAAATGTGCGTTTAAGTAGTCTTTACTGCATATGTAGAATTTTAAGTTACTGCTACCTTCTACAGTAAGACACCGTGTAAACAAGAAGGGGATCGTAACCTAGTGGTTAGAGCGTCGGACTTGAACAACTTGAAGGTCGGGGGTTCGAATCCCGATCTCACTGGAACAATTTGTGTCCTTGAGTAAGAAACTTCACTCTGCATTGCTTCAGTTCGCCCAGCTGTAAAATGGGTGCCAGCATTAGCTGGGGTAATTGAGGGTGTGTGTGTGGCGACCCCCCAGTCCCTGGACTGAACAGCCGTACGCAGCCTTCAAATGCGCCGCGCAATTGCTGCGACTGAGCTGTCGGTTGCACATGTGGCCCAATTGGGGCTGGTGTAATCAGTTATTAATTACATTCCACAGCTGTATATGTAGCTCACTAAAATTATTGATCGAAGGCTTTTCCTTAACTCCGCGGCCGCCATCGAACCCGGCCCGTTCTGCCTTAGTGATCGAAGTGCGGCTGAAAGACGCGCCCCAGGACGGAGACAATCAGTCTGGCAGCTGCGCCTGCTAGCGAAGCCTGACTGCACTACTGCCGACTGTCTGGCCAGTAGCAAGATACGCGTTTTTTATAACTACTGAAAAACTGGATTAAATGTTAAAATGCACACAGTATCCGCGTCTTGTAGCCTAGAATTTCTCGCTCTGTCAGCCTGTGATTCAATGGAATTCGCTGCCACAATGTCACAACAGTTGTTCACAGAGCCAATTGGTGACAAATCTAGTTTTACCTGTTCCGGCTGTGTTTTTTCCTATTTACAGGTAGGTCTAACTTTTTTGTTTTTTTATTTGCTTTACAGTTTTCTGTTTCCTGACAGTTTTTTCTTATCGGCTTTTTTTCTATTCCGTTATTGCAACAGAGTCTCGCCGGCACTGAGAACAATGTCTGTTTAACAATGCTTATTTAATAAAAATGTGTGCGCGTAGATCGCCCAGAATTACCTTGTCCGTTATTATTTATTTATTAATTCGCATTTTGAATTATCAAGTCTGTTTAGTTAGCACTACTCATAGTAACCAACTTCTGCAATTGGCGCAAGCAAACAATAAACGCAGTTTCTGACAAGTGTGCCAATCAGCCTGTCTTGTTGTTTTGTTAACTTATCAACAGCGGCAATCAGAGGTACTTTGGCCTTCTTAAGTGTTTTTGCTTTCAATTGAATCAGTGCCACTACATGAGGGTAAACGGCGCTTTTATTGCAACTTAAATCTACTTTGCATACAGTTGGGTCCGTGGAAAGGGTCTAGATTGCCGCGGAATTCCGTGGAAAACTGTGTGAAATGCGCTCCTATTGGCTGGGCCAATGGGGATGGGATGGCCCGGGAATCCATATCTTCCTTGACTATGCTACTTTTTCCTTTATAGTAGCATCTTATGAACGAGATTTTAAGCATACTTGATAGGTACAAATTAAGGGTGCTATCTGGGATAGTGATCGTTTGGGCACTACTTTCTACAACAGCATCTAAATTGCCTAAAGGAGCAGGCAGTTTAAAGAAAAACTATCAATGGTCTAGATGAGTGTTGATTTTTTTTCTCTAGCACTTTTATTAGCTGAGTTATGGCCCATCACGTGCTGATATTTATGGCCATAAATTGCGATTTCACTAGCTGCGGGTGACAGATCGCCAGACATGTCACCCTGCGACTACAGAGTATTTGGCGCATTCAAGCAGCTCATGCGGGGTCGAGTGCTTGACAGCGACCGCGCGCAAGTGGAGGCCGAGGCGATGCGCGTGCTTCGCTCGCAGGAATTCCGCTCCGTGTATTGGCAGGCTATCAACGAGCTCCCGAAGAAGTGGGCAAAGGTGATCGCCGTCAAGGGCGAGTACATTGAGGGAATGAAGGAGGAGGATTGCGATGATTGTGATGACATTTGATTCTTTTGCTTGAGATGTTTCAAGAACGGTTGTGTCCCCGTTTGACCCCTGGCCCTCCAATCCTAGTGGCTTTAAACTTATCTTTCAGCAGCTGGTGAAATCGCAATTTATGTCCGTGGATATCACCACGTGATGGGCCATAACTCAGCTAATAAGTGCTAGAAAAAAAATCAACACTCATCTAGACCATTAATAGTTTTTCTTTAAACTACCTGCTCCTTTAGGCAATTTAGATGCTGTTGTAGAAAGTAGTGCCCAAACGATCACTATCCCATGAGATAGCACCCTTTGTATATCATATATAAAATCTTGATTAATTTTTAATTATGTCTGGCCATCGAAAATCAAAAGACTGAAATATTGAAGCGCTTTTTTGATACGAAACAAGGAGAGGGAAGGAGAGAGAAGGAGAGAGAAGGAGGATAAGGAGAGGGAAGGAGGATAAGGAGAGAGAAGGAGAGGGAAGGAGAGGGAAGGAGGATAAGGAGAGGGAAGGAGGATAAGGAGAGGGAAGGAGGATAAGGAGAGAGAAGGAGAGGGAAGGAGAGGGAAGGAGGATAAGGAGAGGGAAGGAGGATAAGGAGAGAGAAGGAGAGGGAAGGAGAGGGAAGGAGGATAAGGAGAGGGAAGGAGGATAAGGAGAGGGAAGGAGAGGGAAGGAGAGAGAAGGAGGATAAGGAGAGGGAAGGAGGATAAGGAGAGGGAAGGAGGATAAGGAGAGAGAAGGAGAGGGAAGGAGAGGGAAGGAGGATAAGGAGAGGGAAGGAGGATAAGGAGAGAGAAGGAGAGGGAAGGAGAGGGAAGGAGGATAAGGAGAGGGAAGGAGGATAAGGAGAGGGAAGGAGAGGGAAGGAGAGAGAAGGAGGATAAGGAGAGGGAAGGAGGATAAGGAGAGGGAAGGAGGATAAGGAGAGGGAAGGAGAGGGAAGGAGAGGGAAGGAGGATAAGGAGAGGGAAGGAGGATAAGGAGAGAGAAGGAGAGGGAAGGAGGATAAGGAGAGAGAAGGAGGATAAGGAGAGGGAAGGAGAGAGAAGGAGAGGGAAGGAGAGAGGAGAGGGAAGGAGAGAGAAGGAGAGCGAAGGAGGATAAGGAGAGGGAAGGAGGATAAGGAGAGGGAAGGAGAGAGAAGGAGAGGGAAGGAGAATAAGGAGAGGGAAGGAGGATAAGGAGAGGGAAGGAGAGGGAAGGAGAGAGAAGGAGAGGGAAGGAGAGAGAAGGAGAGGGAAGGAGAGAGAAGGAGAGGGAAGGAGGATAAGGAGAGGGAAGGAGAGAGAAGGAGAGGGAAGGAGGATAAGGAGAGAGAAGGAGGATAAGGAGAGGGAAGGAGAGAGAAGGAGAGGGAAGGAGAGAGGAGAGGGAAGGAGAGAGAAGGAGAGGGAAGGAGGATAAGGAGAGGGAAGGAGGATAAGGAGAGGGAAGGAGAGAGAAGGAGAGGGAAGGAGGATAAGGAGAGGGAAGGAGGATAAGGAGAGGGAAGGAGAGGGAAGGAGGATAAGGAGAGGGAAGGAGAGAGAAGGAGAGGGAAGGAGAATAAGGAGAGGGAAGGAGGATAAGGAGAGGGAAGGAGAGGGAAGGAGAGAGAAGGAGAGGGAAGGAGAGAGAAGGAGAGGGAAGGAGAGAGAAGGAGAGGGAAGGAGGATAAGGAGAGGGAAGGAGAGAGAAGGAGAGGGAAGGAGGATAAGGAGAGAGAAGGAGGATAAGGAGAGGGAAGGAGAGAGAATGAGAGGGAAGGAGAGAGGAGAGGGAAGGAGAGAGAAGGAGAGGGAAGGAGGATAAGGAGAGGGAAGGAGGATAAGGAGAGGGAAGGAGAGAGAAGGAGAGGGAAGGAGGATAAGGAGAGGGAAGGAGGATAAGGAGAGGGAAGGAGAGGGAAGGAGAGAGAAGGAGAGAGAAGGAGAGGGAAGGAGAGAGAAGGAGAGGGAAGGAGGATAAGGAGAGGGAAGGAGAGAGAAGGATAAAGGCGGCATGGAGAAGAGAAGCGGCAGGGATGAGTGAGGCGGTTGAGAGAAGGAAAAAGGAGAGGCCTTTTAAAGCCGTCATCAGCAAGAAGGAGATCATCCTATGATCACGCAAGTTCCACGCGATAAAAATTTAAGTAATTTATCAACGCATCCTGACAGTTGGGTTACATGGCAATCAATGGCTTGTAGAATCTTCGCTATAGCCTCTCGCGCTCAAGGAATTTCTATAGTTTGTACCCCTTTGCATGTACATATGAATGAAAACTGACTATTTTTGTGTACATTGAACAGGGGCAGGAGGATCTAAAAACTCATTTTAGTTTCACATAATGGCGAACAATATTGAAAACAGAGAGGAGAAATCGAATGGGGGCAGGCAGGGCCTCACTGAATGACTAAACAGCGAGATAACAAGTCTGGTTTGGGAAGAGATTGAATTGGCCATAGGCGGTCTTTCAGTCACCCTCCGAACACCTCACACAGATCGATCGATATTCGAGATGGGTTGAGGGGCACGAGTGAGTCATTCTGCGAATTGCCCTTTGCCCTGCAGGGTCCCCGCTCTTGCCCAAACAGCGAAATCGAACCTCAAACCTCGTAGACCTCACAGGCGATATGGAAATGACATCCTTAAAAAACGATACCGATATGACCAACTCAGACAGACTCGTTCTAAAAACAGCTGGGCAAAAATATATAGAGTGAAGTCAGGTCACCAATGGGACTTAAACAGTTTAGTCCCATTTTAGGTAGCTACTGTACGCAAAGCACATAACTATTGTGCTTACCGTCGCCTTACCGCGCACACAACTGTAAATTCTATTTTACTGGAGTTGCTGATACCCCTATAGATTTCTGAGATGCAGCTAGTATAAATTTTGCTGAACTATTCATAATAACACCGTCGTTGGTCGCATTCAGTTCTCCATTAACTCCCAGAAAAGCATTGTATTAGCAATCGGTGGCACCGATGTCTCAGTGAATGGCTGGCCAAGAGAAGCTAAAAGAAAAGAAAGGTTTGCGGGCGCATTGCGTCACCCGTGGGCCGTCGGTTGGGAAACCCAAGACTTAGGGTTGAAAGAATTTTTGTTAATACTTTCAAGGACTTTGCATATGGGACTGAATTGTCCCCTGCTATGTATGCCATGTGCAAATGATTTCTGTTGTGCTCGGATAAAATCTAGGAGAAAACCATTTCTCACTGAGGTTCCATGCCTGCCTTACCTCCTGACCATGGGGTAAAAGTTTTCGCAGTTTCAATAAAATTCAGATACACACAGTCCTCTCTCACTCACTTTCTCTCACATTCGCCTTCTCATTATTACTGATGGCGGCTTCAGGAAGGGATACTCCAAACTTGTAGCTTGAAACCTTTCCAAAAATATCAATAGTAAGCATTTTATAATTGCGGGAGGGCAATGGACTGCCCAAAAAGCCTCTCTGCTTCTCTCTGCTTCCCTCTGCCGCCTCTCTCATCCCTACCACCTCTTTCCTTCTCTTCTTTTCTCTCCTTCTTTCTCCTCCCTGCTGCCACCCTCATTCCCTCTTCCACCTTCTTCTCCCTGCCGCCTCTCTCCTCCCTGCTGCCTCTCTTCTCCGTGTCGCCTCTTTCCTTCTCTCTTCTCTCCTTCCCTCTCTTTCCCTCTCCTTCCCTCTCCTTCTTTCTCCTTCCCTGTCCTTCCCTCTCCCCTCTCCTTCTCTCTCCTTCCCTCTCCTTCTTTCTCCTTCCCTCTCCTTCCCTCTCCTTCCCTCTCCTTCCCTCTCCTTCCCTCTCCTTCTCTCTCCTTCCCTCTCCTTCTTTCTCCTTCTCTCCTTCCCTCTCCTTCCCTCTCCTTTCTCCTTCCCTCTCCTTCTCTCCTTCCCTCTCCTTCTCTCTCCTTCTCTCCTTCCCTCTCCTTCCCTCTCCTTCTCTCTCCTTCTTTCTCCTTCCCTCTCCTTCCCTCTCCTTCCCTCTCCTTCCCTCTCCTTCCCTCTCCTTCTCTCTCCTTCCCTCTCCTTCTCTCTCCTTCCCTCTCCTTGTTTCATATCAAAAAAGCGCTTCAATATTTCAGCCTTTTGATTTTCGATTTGATTTTCGATGGCCAGACATAATTAAAAATTAATCAAGATTATATACATGATATAACCATCAAGTATGCTTAAAATCTCGTTCATAAGATGCTACTATAAAGGAAAAAGTAGCATAGTCAAGGAAGATATGGATTCCCGGGCCATCCCATCCCCATTGGCCCAGCCAATAGGAGCGCATTTCACACAGTTTTCCACGGAATTCCGCGGCAATCTAGACCATTTCCACGGACCCAACTGTACAGACAGAAAACAGGCATGCAGAGACTGCGAGTAAATAAAGTAAATAAACTTGTGCTCTAATTAAATATTTATGTCACGGAATTTGTTTTGTGGCCTAATTTAATGCCAACAATACTACTGAAAGTAGCAACGTTAGTTTTGCGCAATAATACATGTATTTGCATATATTAGTATTAGCAGAATAAATCATCAACTTTAAGCCTGATCAGTATGCATGTCGTCAGGGCAACTCAAGTCTTCCGCTAGATCGCATTGGCGAGATAAAAAAATTTCAGATTGACTAAGCAAACAGGTTTTTTAAGACAGATTTTTGCACTTTAAATAGCCTTAGGAAGTCAAGCCTGTGCAACTGAAATCTGACCGCTAGTCGCGCAGGTCTGCGGGCAGCTCCTCCCTGTGCGGGAAGCTGGTCTGCGTGCCCGGCCTGGTGACACTGATGGCCGCGATGCGGACCGCCCGGCTGACCCGGGCCGCCATGGGCAGGTCCGGCCGGCAGGCGCAGAAGTGGGCCAGGCTGCCCATGAAGGCGTCGCCTGCGCCCTGCGGAGCCATGGGGGTTCCGGCTTTGGGGAAGCGAGTGGACACGGACATGCACACAGACACAGAGACAGACACAAACAGCCACTAAGACAGTCAGATACACAGACAGGCACACAGGCACACACACACAGACAACAGACACTAAGACAGTCAGATACACAGACAGTCAGATACACAGACAGACAGGCAGACACACACAGACAACAGACACAGACAACAGACACTAAGACAGTCAGATACACAGACAGACAGGCAGACACACACAGACAACAGACACAGACAACAGACACTAAGACAGTCAGATACACAGACAGACAGGCAGACACACACAGACAACAGACACAGACAACAGACACTAAGACAGTCAGATACACAGACAGACAGGCAGACACACACAGACAACAGACACAGACAACAGACACTAAGACAGTCAGATACACAGACAGACAGGCAGACACACACAGACAACAGACACAGACAACAGACACTAAGACAGTCAGATACACAGACAGACAGGCAGACACACACAGACAACAGACACTAAGACAGTCAGATACACAGACAGACAGGCAGACACAGATAACACAAATTCAGACTCAGACAGACAGACAGACAGACAAGCACAACACACACACTCAGACAGACAGACTCACAGTGGTATCAATGGCCTCAACCGCAGGCGCGGGCACCCGCAACACCTGGTCGCCGTCAAGAAAGGCGACCCCGCTGGCGCCGAGGGTGACCATCGGAAGGCGGCAGCCGAGATCGCGCAGGCGGCGCAGCACGGCGTCCACGTCCTGGTCGGTGGTGCAGGGCAGGCCGGTGATGGCGGTGGCCTCCTGCTGGTTGGGGCAGACCACGTCGGCCAGCGCCAGCAGCTCCGGCGGCGTCGGCGTGACAGGCGCGGGCGCCGGGTTCAGAATGGTCATGGCGCCGGCCTCCCTGCGCGGGGCAGGATGGTTGGGATTGGCAAAAGTCTGGGCATCCAGCAGTCTATGAGCCGTATAAACGGATTACGGCATCCCCATATGAAAGCAGTATAGCGACTGCTGAGAGCTGCCAAGCTTTTATAATATGTACGTGTGCGACTGACGGCCAGTAAAAATCAACTACGAGTATAATTCTAGAAACATGCACATATAAACAAATATTACTAATAGTACCAGACTAAGCTAGTATTCTAAACTCTGTTTTGAATCAAAGGACTTCCGTACGACAGCTCGGTGGACCGAAGGATGACAGTTACTCGTAGCTTGGTTGAGTACTAACCGCAACCAGCCTCTGCTTAACCTGCAGACTCGGATTCTAATAAAAAACTAATAAGTATTTTTGCCTACATTTTTACTATACGAGCGTACGAGGGGTATTTCAGAAGTTCGTAGAAAAGCCCTCTTGCATAAAGCTATAGCCTTGAAACTTTTCACGAATACTATTTTATAAATCTACAGCTTGCTGCTAAATTTTCAGCAAAATTGATTGAAATGGCCACCAGAAATCTGCGATCAAACTCTGAACCCTCCACTGTATTTCCTGCATTCTCCAAGGAGCAGTCAAGAGCCATAATGCTGTTCCTGTTTCGTCGAGGCTCTAGCGCAAATGAAGCTGCTGCTGAGATGAGGTTAATGTGTCGCAACCCGCTTTTTGATATCTGCTGGCTTTCTATCACTGTCTACGAACTTTTGAAATACCCCTCGTAAGTACAGTAGTTAGCGAAATATTGTTATTATTGTTATTAATAATGTATATTATTTTCATTATCACTAGCATTTTGTAGTTGTGTTTTTTAACACTTAAAGTAAAGCTATAATAGTTGACTTTAGGGGTCAACACAGTTTGCAGTGCAGACTGTGCAGTTTCTAATGCGCAAATACTTTGTTTTGGTACTCGTATACCTTGGCCTCACCTGGCAATTTTCAGTGCCCGCGTGGTCACATCAGTCGGCACCTCGAGCTGGCAGACGACCACCTTGGCGGCGGCAAGGACGCCGGCGGCGCGGTCGATGTCAGCCGGCGTCAGTCGGAAATTCGCGCCGGGCACCACCACAATGGTGTTCTCGCCGCCGCCAGTCACCGTGATGGACGCGACGCCAGTGCTGGCGCCCGCCTCCATCAGCAGGTGCTCTGCAACGGCAGGGCTCACGGGGTCAACGAATCGAATGCAGGTGTGCAGATAAGCGAGCCACCCCTAACCACCCCACCCTCCAACGGTGCCCCCTAAAGACGGCAAAAGTACATGACATCCCGATGTCAACAGATTTGGGAGACTCTGGAGCTGCATTCGAGACTGGCGAGACTGACTTTATCGATTGACTAGCATTGGATTTACATGACGTCTCCTGCTGTTTTCAGTTAATGTATCCAAATGCAGACAATTAAAAAATAGGACGACTGTGCTGTAACTGCATGTGCATGCGTTCATATTCAGATGTTCGTAGTGTGTATCAATTTTCGATACATGTAGAGCCTACAGTTTTATCAGAGAACTAAAAATAGAAACGAGAACAATTGGTTGAAACTGACACACGAGAATGGTGACTGCGTTGAGATGCCTGGTGCACCTGGTGCAGAGGAGGATTTTCAGTTCGCAGTGGTTTCACCAACCTGTCAAGTCACTCGTGCGCTAACATCGTAAAATATCTGCAGATCGACAAAATCCCGCACTCAGGACCCTGTGTGTCGGAAACTGAAATCCATAGAGCTGGCTGCACATGCACTGGACGACTCAGTCACTGCTCGAAATTATTCAGAAAGCACAAAGCTTTCAATCTCAGGAAGACGTAAGAGTCGCAACGTGCAGCGACTCGAAGACACCGGAGATGAAACTGCAGGCAATACAATTTGCCTATCTCGTGGCGGATGCTATCTGCATCTGCGCGATGTAGTGCTTGCCGACATTCGAGCTTCAGAGGCCTATTCGCTGCATATCGATTGATGAATCTAATAACAAGGAAGCAAGTATACATACGAGTGTTGTGGCACGCTATCTTCTACAGGATGCATTTGAGGCGGAGCACCTCATCAAGAGCAGTGTCAGAGCTAATGGCTGTTTGTAGCAAGAACTTTAAAAGTGATAATGCTGTTGAGAGCTCAAAAATCAGATTGAGCGCGTGATTGCACAGCAGAAATCATCTCGCAAGCTGATGGGGAAGGCGCAGAAAACTGAACAGTCTCAGGAGACGGAGTTAGATTATTCACGAAGTAAGGCGGCAGATGAGACTAGCTGCTCAAAGAGAGTGTTAGAGTCACAACGTGTCACCGAGTCAGTAATCAAGCGTACGGCAAGTGCGATGTCAGCTGCAAATTGTGCAGAGTTGGGATCACTGGTGTGTACAGTGACAGACAGACAAGGAGGGCCTATATTTCTAGAAGTCCCTGGAGAGGAGGAACCTGGAGAGAGAGACAATGAACAGGTGAGGTGACGCAATGCAACAAAGCTCTCCCACAATTGCCCCGAACTTCCCCTCAGCCCCCCCATTCACACAGACCAGATCCTAACTGCACACCATCACAATCTGCAACTCCTACAGCTTATCAACTTTTATGTTGTCTGCGCATGCCCTCGTCGTACAATGCTAGTCCAGCCCGTACGTGCGCATGCAAAGTACGCACACAGCCAAAGTCGTCTGGATTTTATCGATCCAAGTCTAACAAGTGTTTTAAGAAAAAAGAATTTTTTTATGTGACTTTTTAATGCTTCAATGCTTAAATTAGCACAAATGTGAGGAACACTTGACGATCAATTACAATGGCAGAAGGAACTGGACGAACTGAAAAAATGAAGAAACATGATGGGGCACCCGATAGATTTAGGTGGGGTTAGTAAGACATCGCCTTTATTGAAATTTTTACGGTTGTAACCACTACAATTGTAACAACGCACACACAATCCTGTTCAAATGGATTGTTCAAAGACCTGCTGATGGTGCGATTTCCAAATGATGCAGTGCTGCTAGTCCGGACCTTTGATTACTCCTGAGACGGCTAGCCTCTACGAGCGTACATACGTTTCATGATGTATGTATCGTATGTATCGTAATATACTCCCAATAGTGCAGTTCATTTGCTTCAAAGTGCAGGAGAATCCTGAACAGCTGCAGCTGTTTGGAAACTGGGAGAGGCAGATGAGCCGTCAAGCGATGGACTCTTAGCTTGGTATTATCGATATCCTCTCCAAGCTGGCTGATCTGCTAAAAAGATTCTCTCAGCAATCGAATGCGCGTGTTTTGCAGGAAGTAGAAGAGACCAAAATTCAAAGTTCAACAACAAAGCTCCAACTACAGCCATCGCGAACAAAAATGATAACAGGAATGCGAATAAATCGATCGCGCAGTAAAACCTGCATCTTGCCAGAAGTACTAAAAGAGCTCAACTGCAGTCGCAGAATTGCTTCGCTCCTCCGACCGACGCCAGAAGCAGCAGCCTCGGCAGCAGTGCTTCGGCGATAATGTACGGAAAAACGCCCTTCGAAAGTTGCTGCCCATGAAGTAGACAGGCCAGCTAAGGGCATTGTTCACGTATAGCAGGTTGTTAAGATAGTTTACAACATGAAAAAATTTTAAAATATTCTCATTAGCCTGGGACCAATCAAGCGCACATATGGAATAAAACATCACTGAACTGTAGGGCAAGCAGCACACGGCGAAAAGCACGTTAATGAACACGAGCATGAGGCTGATTCGAACCAGCGACCTCTGACGCAGTCGGCAGCTGTGGGGCTGCAGGCTGATCTGCCCAGCTGCTGGACTGGGCAGACGCAGACGCAAATTCCGACTGTGCCCAGCGTCATCGCCGATAGAAGGAAGACCCGACCGAAGAACAGCTCCGCCTTGATGAGCATGTACACAGTATCCAGTTGCTTGTCGTGGTTTAAACAAACAATAAACAAGTACATGATGGGCAGCACCGATGCGGCTGCAGTGATGACGGCCAGCAAGATGCGGCTTCTCCTGCGGGTCAGAATCTGCTGGGCTCGCATCGGCGCCGCCACAGCCACAAGGCGGTCGGCGGTGAGGCCCAGCTGGAAGAAGTGCGCTCCCACAGTTGAATTTTGAGTTCTGGTGAGCAGATAAATAACTCTAACTATGGGCTGCAGCATGAATTTGAATCGGTCTGTAAATTCACGCATTTCAATTGCGTAATGCAGAGGTTCGTGTCGGTCAGAAAGTCGCTAGCTGTGATGATGAGCAGGTACTGCCGAGTGACTCTGGGAAAGGACTCTCGGTTCTTCGGAATCACCCAGAATGAGCAGCCGTTTGCTATCGCGCCGGTGATAAACAGCAGAGGAAAGAGCCAGGTGTAACAGTAGAGTGTTATTTGCCGCTCAAGCTTGAAAAACTTGTCGAGTTCGGATCTGGTCAAGTTATTTTGCAAACGCAAGTCTGTTCTGGCGCAGAGCAGCTGCTTTTATCATGAAGTGGATGCGTGCGCATAATTAGACATTCGACTCTCGCCATCTAATTGCGTCCACATGCACTAATGCGCTCAGACAATTTTGTTGTTTAAGGGCCCTATCGGATTACTAAGCGTTTTTATGCGCAAGTTATTCAAAGAACCAAATACTGCCTGAATCTATAAGTCTTCTTAAAGGAAGGGTGCTGCAGAGTTTAGTTTAGTAAATTTGCTCTTCACAAAGTTGCTATTTGGTCAATTATTTAGCTGAATGCTTGCAGTTAATTCGAGAAGGCGAGTCGGTAGGGCGGCGCACCCAACGCTTGCACACCATGTATGCGGTTTGTTGTCTGGAAACGACCATCTGCGTTCGTCTAGGTAATAATACTAGTATTATCGAGCTCTACCATACTACACTTTCGCTTGCACTTTTGCTCAGTTGTATCAGCAGCAATCTGCGCTGATTTCGGGACGATGTCGCCGAAGGCTTTGTGGCGGCTGTCGGATTTTTAGAACTTTTAAAACTAATTACTGTCAAGAAAGTACGATCTTGGATAGTGGTCAGCTGGCCAGAAAGTGGGGCCGTAGCCCAGTGGTCCAGCGCAGTGCTCTGGTGTGCCAGGGCCCAGGCTCGATTCCAAGTGCAGTCACTTTAATTTGGGGCTAAACTGCAATCTCAGCTTGGCTCTGCTGGTGCAATTAATACCCCTATACGCCTAGAGGGCCAAGCCCCAAGGCACAGAGAAGTGTACATGCCTAGCGATGTACACTCCTGTGTGGTGTGTGCTTGTGGGTATGACTGCTGCGTACGAATGCGCGCGCTTGTGTGCCTGCTCAGGGGAGTCGGCGGAATGGGCATTAGATGCAACTCGCCTCTAAAAGAGCTAGCCAAGAGTCTTCCCCAGTCCAGCAAATACGTAGAAACGCCAAAGCAGCCTACCCGTATGGATGCCGTGCTTGCTGAAGTACTTCATGTACTCCTGACCGAACAGATCGTCACCAATCTGAAACAGAGAGTGGGCAGAGTGAGCCTGCAGCTTGGATACAGTGCGGCAGACGAGGGGGCAGAGAACTCATGGACAGCTAAAAAAGTGCAAGGACTTCGCTAGGCCGGTTTTCGCCAGAAAACGCACCAGCAAGATATACACGTAAGAAGTTTACAATTTTACTTAGCATTGGATTGATAAAAAGTATAGCGACTGTTGGCCGTATTTTCAATTGTGAACTCCTAGGAAAAACCACTCTTTGATCTTTTCAAAGTGAATGCAACAACGCTGAATTCGCGACTGCCGCGACTTGAAGCACCGAATAAACCGAGCGTGCTCATCATTGACGCCTGAATGTCATCTTCAGACGAGGGACGAGTGGTCAGAGCGTCGGACTCACAACTGAAAGTTCGGGGGTTCGATTCTCGACTCCACTCGGAACCATTTGTGTCCTTGAGCAAGACAATTCACACTCTGCATTGCTTCAGTTCACCCAACTGTAAAATGGGTGCCAGCATTAGCTGGGGTAACTGAGGGTGGGTGTGGCGATCCCCCAGTCCTTGGACTGAACAGCCGTACGCAGCAATAGCTGCGGCTGAGCTGTCGGTTTCACATCTGGCCATTGGGGCAGGTAAAATCAGTTATTCTTATTAATACTTTATCTAACAAGTACAACTTGTTGGTAGAATTGACTGATTAATAGCCTAAAAAGATCAACATGACCTTGACATTTCTTTGGTCGAGACAAATCTGGCGACAGCCATTGACTGCTCTGTCGTTTGGTTGATTCAGGGTCATGCAGAGACCCATGACTGACACGATGAACTTGTGATCCGCTTCCTCGTCTGAAGGCGGTGCTCAAGATGACATTCAGACGTCAGTGACCAGCACAATATGGGGTATCAAAGAAGACAAATTTATTCAGTGCTTCAAGGTGTGGCAGATGCTATATTCAGCGTTGCAGTGACTTTGTAGAGACCGAGCAGTGATTTGTTCTTAAGGAACTTACAACTTGTCGCTGCACCGCGTACATGCATCCCACCTGTTGAACTTCTTTGTGCTCTTTTTGTCTAAGGCCGATTCACAGGTTGATCGATGTTAAAATTGACTTATTTTCCCGCCTCTCGTAGCATCCATCAGTCTGGGATAAAAACACACAGTTGCTTAATTTGAGTGACATCCTAAATCTCGCTAGTGCATTTTGCGGAGAAGCGGCCTCCCTACTCGCATATGAGCAGAGCCCAGCAGCAGCGCTCACCTTGCCAACCATGGCGGCGCGCGACCCCAAGAAGCTGGCCATGGTGCACTGGTTGGCGCCCTTGCCGCCGGCGCCCATGCCGAAGCTGGAGCCGATGCGGGTCTCGCCGGGCCGCACCGCCGTGTCCACATAGGCGATGAGGTCGTACACCACGCTGCCCATCACCGCCACGTCGAAGGCTGCGCTGGACTGGGACGGCTGCATTGGGGCTGCTGGGTGGACTAGTGGGCACCGGGCTGCTGCAAGATGGCGGGATTGGCTTTGTCTCAGGAGATGCTTCAGGTGCCACTGACTAATCAGGAGGTGCTTCAGGTGCCACTGACTACTCAGGAGATGCTTCAGGTGCCACTGACTAATCAGGAGATGCTTCAGGTGCCACTGACTACTCAGGAGATGCTTCAGGTGCCACTGACTACTCAGGAGATGCTTCAGGTGCCACTGACTACTCAGGAGATGCTTCAGGTGCCACTGACTACTCAGATGCTTCAGGTGCCTCTGACTATTCAGGAGACGTCAGAGCTAGCGCATTGTACAAGCAGCACTAATATATATTCTAATTTCCAAAGCTTACCTTTTCTTTCTTCTGACCGAACTGTCTGTCAAATATTTTACGCTTACTAGCTCAGCAGGTTGGCCGGTCAAGCAGCAGAGCTATTATTGCTTTTATGCTAAGATAAGATAAGTACACGCATAGCCGGGCAACCAGTGGCCAGCCGCTAAGCCTGGCAGCTAAGGCACCAAAGTTCACAACAACCCAATAGGCCGAATCCGAAATGACAAGACGAACTGGTGGAGGGCCAGGAAAACCGTTTAGTACGCCATTGCGTCTTGAAACATGCAGCAAGCGCTTGCGTTTTGACAGCCGCGCTTAACAAATATTTATTCTATATTTCAGTTTAATTATAGCAATGAAAAGGTAACAAAGCTTTTCTTTATAGCAAGATACAAGTTGCGATACGAATGCCTGCTCAAGTCAGACTGATTAGCGAACTTGAAACATGAGGCTAATCTGGAGAGGGTAGGGGGAGGGCAGAGTGTAGGGAGAGGGCAGAGGGTAGGGATATGGCAGAGGGTAGGGAGAGGGCAGAGGGTAGGGAGATGGCAGAGGGTAGGGAGATGGCAGAGGGTAGGGAGAGGGTAGGGAGAGGGCAGAGGGTAGGGAGATGGCAGAGGGTAGGGAGATGGCAGAGGGTAGGGAGATGGCAGAGGGTAGGGAGAGGGTAGGGAGATGGCAGAGGGTAGGGAGATGGCAGAGGGTAGGGAGATGGCAGAGGGTAGGGAGAGGGTAGGGAGAGGGCAGAGGGTAGGGAGATGGCAGAGGGTAGGGAGAGGGCAGAGGGTAGGGAGATGGCAGAGGGTAGGGAGAGGGCAGAGGGTAGGGAGAGGGCAGAGGGTAGGGAGATGGCAGAGAGTAGGGAGAGGGCAGAGGGTAGGGAGAGGGCAGAGGGTAGGGAGAGGGCAGAGGGTAGGGAGATGGCAGAGGGTAGGGAGATGGCAGAGGGTAGGGAGATGGCAGAGGGTAGGGAGAGGGCAGGGGGTAGGGAGAGGGCAGAGGGTAGGGAGAGGGCAGAGGGTAGGGAGAGGGCAGAGGGGGAGAGAAGGGAGATTACAGGTGTCCCAGCTCATACGAATCAACGCCAAGGCGAGCCCGTCAGAAAAACTCAGTGCAGAGCAGCCCAGCAGAGCACGAACGAAGGCGTCACGGCTTGGCCCCGGGCCTGTTGAACAGCAAATCCTTGATCAGCAGGCCGGACAGGGCGCTCAGCTCCTCGGTGACGAGGCGGCCGGTGTCCCTGGCCAGCTTGGCCACCCGATCGTCCGAGTCCAGCGCGTCCATCAGTGCGGACTGGCGGCCCATGCCGGCCTCGGCCTGCTCGAGCTTGTCCGCCAGGTCCCGCGACTGGGACAGCAGGTAGTCGGACTGGGAGAACAGGGTGTTGCTGCTGAGGGTGCTCACCCAGTAGCGGCTCCACAGCCTGTTGAGCAGGTGCGAGTCCAGGCTGGAGCGGAAGTACGATACCTGCATGGGAGCCGGGGGGGTCATTAAGTGAGATTGGGAAAGTCTTCCAATAGTTACAACTCCACTCTGACTCAAACTCCACCGCCAATTCTAATATCTGCTGCTCCCCATCACCATCCCCGCTCCCCATCCCAATCCCTGCTCCCCATCTCAATCACTGCTCCCCATCCCAATCCTTGATCCCCATCTCAATCACTGCTCCCCATCCCAATCCCTGATCCCCATCTCAATCGCTGATCCCCATCCCAATCCCTGATACCCATCTCAATCACTGCTCCCCATCCCAATCCCTGATCCCCATCTTAATCGCTGATCCCCATCCCAATCCCTGATACCCATCTCAATCGCTGATCCCCATCTCAATTCCTTATCTCAATCCCCACTTTCCATCTCAGCCCCAGTGCGCACCTCAAGCGCATAGTACTGCCTGCAGTGCACCCCCATCTCAGCCCCAGTGCGCACCTCAAGCGCATAGTACTGCCTGCAGTGGCCCCCCATCTCAGCCCCAGTGCGCACCTCAAGCGCATAGTACTGCCTGCAGTGCCCCCCATCTCAGCCCCAGTGCGCACCTCAAGCGCATAGTACTGCCTGCAGTGCCCCCCATCTCAGCCCCAGTGCGCACCTCAAGCGCATAGTACTGCCTGCAGTGCACCCCCATCTCAGCCCCAGTGCGCACCTCAAGCGCATAGTACTGCCTGCAGTGCCCCCCATCTCAGCCCCAGTGCGCACCTCAAGCGCATAGTACTGCCTGCAGTGCACCCCGAAGTCTTCAATCTTGTTGAGCGGAATCGGCTGGTACTGCGAAGGCGGCTCGTCGGCCGGCTTGTAGCCCTGCGGGTAGGTGCGGAAGGCGCCCAGCTCCACCCGGCCGGCCGAGATGGTCCTGACGTGGTCCACGACCACGGCCAGGTAGGGGTCCTCGTACTGCTGGTGGGTGGTCTGGGTGGTGACGTCGATGCCGCTGAGCCAGCAGCCGTATCCGGGATGGCTGTGGTACCAGCCAATCACGTTGTCCTGCCGGCCGACTCGCCTGGAGTCCTCGTGATAAGTACACATGTACTCGTTGGCCTGAGCCTGGGCGTTCACGCGGGTCTCGGTGCCCTCCACGGGCAGGGCGAAGCTGTCAGTGACCACCATGGTGTTAGGCAGGATGCGGCCCCTGATGATGCCCATGATCTCGTGCTTGGCACCGGACTTGGCGTGCATCAGCATCTTGATGAGGGCGGTCGCGCTGATTCGGGCGTACTTGAAGTACGTGGGGTCCCGTGACCAGGGCGCACCCTGCACCAGCTTGCGGTGCTCCTCGGCGTTGACCCGGAAGATCTCGTCGGAGGGCGCGAGCTCCTTCACTTCGTTGCTGAGCAGGAATCGCTTGAGCGCGGCTTCGGAATCCGCCATCGCGACTAGCAACTCAGCTGCAAGTTGGACAAGGCGGTGGCGGGCTTGCAGCGGGTGGGAACGGCTGTCGGGATATTCAATGATTGGGTTTTCAATAGAGCTGACCGATGGGACAGTGGGCAGGCAGGCTCGCCCATCTCTGAACACTGCTTATGGGGCAGGGCTGGCGTATACAAATCTAAAATCTTACATGTAAATCTTAAATTGTATGGACTACAGTGTCTCATGTGCTACAGTGTCTCATGTGCTACAGTGTCTTATGTGCTACAGTGTCTCATGTGCTACAGTGTCTTATGCTACAGTGTCTCATGTGCTACAGTGTCTTATGTGCTACAGTGTCTCATGTGCTACAGTGTCTTATGTGCTACAGTGTCTCATGTGCTACAGTGTCTCATGTGCTACAGTGTCTCATGTGCTACAGTGTCTCATGTGCTATAGTGTCTCATGTGCTACAGTGTCTCATGTGCTACAGTGTCTTATGTGCTACAGTGTCTTATGTGCTACAGTGTCTCATGTGCTACAGTGTCTTATGTGCTACAGTGTCTCATGTGCTACAGTGTCTCATGTGCTACAGTGTCTTATGTGCTACAGTGTCTCATGTGCTACAGTGTCTTATGTGCTACAGTGTCTCATGTGCTACAGTGTCTCATGTGCTACAGTGTCTTATGTGCTACAGTGTCTCATGTGCTACAGTGTCTCATGTGCTACAGTGTCTCATGTGCTACAGTGTCTCATGTGCTACAGTGTCTCATGTGCTACAGTGTCTTATGTGCTACAGTGTCTCATGTGCTACAGTGTCTCATGTGCTACAGTGTCTCATGTGCTACAGTGTCTCATGTGCTAGTGTCTTATCTGCTACAGTGTCTTATGTGCTACAGTGTCTCATGTGCTACAGTGTCTCATGTGCTACAGTGTCTCATGTGCTACAGTGTCTTATGTGCTACAGTGTCTCATGTGCTACAGTGTCTCATGTGCTACAGTGTCTCATGTGCTAGTGTCTTATCTGCTACAGTGTCTTATGTGCTACAGTGTCTCATGTGCTACAGTGTCTCATGTGCTACAGTGTCTCATGTGCTACAGTGTCTCATGTGCTAGTGTCTTATCTGCTACAGTGTCTTATGTGCTACAGTGTCTCATGTGCTACAGTGTCTCATGTGCTACAGTGTCTCATGTGCTACAGTGTCTTATGTGCTACAGTGTCTCATGTGCTACAGTGTCTCATGTGCTACAGTGTCTCATGTGCTAGTGTCTTATCTGCTACAGTGTCTTATGTGCTACAGTGTCTCATGTGCTACAGTGTCTCATGTGCTACAGTGGATTTCTCATGGCCTACAGTGGATTTCTCATTTCCTACAGTGGATTTCTCATGGCCTACAGTGGATTTCTCATGGCCTTCAGTGGATTTCTCATGGCCTACAGTGGATTTCTCATGGCCTACAGTGGATTTCTCATTTCCTACAGTGGATTTCTCATGGCCTACAGTGGATTTCTCATGGCCTTCAGTGGATTTCTCATGGCCTACAGTGGATTTCTCATGGCCTACAGTGGATTTCTCATGGCCTACAGAGGATTTCTCCAATAAAAGGGAATCTCTAATATATACAATGGCGGATTATCAGAACTACCGGGTAGACCACAAAATGACTTCAGCAAAATGATTTTTATAAAAAAGCGAACAGGTAAACAGAACACTGCTTCAGTATCTATATATTTGTTTTATACAACTGGGTATTCTGGGATTCTCAGTGCTTGGCAATACTGCAGTGCTTGGCACCGGTCAGGACAGCAGGTTCACGCTGTCCCGCTGGAACTGCGGCACCGCGCCAAGCACGTAGGCCTCGAGCCGGTCGGCCATCTCGCCGGCTGTCCAGCGGGGTGAGTAGGGGGGCGAGTCGAAGCGCTTCTCATAGGGCGCCCGGCCGCCCGTCTTCCTGTGGTGGTACAGGGAGCGCATGGTGAGGATCCACGGCTGGTTGGGGTGCGGGAACTCGTGCGGCAGTTCCACGATGAGCAGGAAGTGAAAGTCGTTTAGCTCGAAGATGAAGCTGGCCCACAGGAAATTCTCTGAGTCGTATTCGACCAGGGCGCTGCGGCAGGATGGGTTGAAAATGGGTGAGATTTGAATCTTTCATTTGAACCCTGGGTGAGATTTTGAATCTTTCATTTGAACCCTGGGTGAGATTTTGAATCTTTCATTTTAACCCTAGGTGAGATTTTGAATCTTTCATTTTAACCCTAGGTGAGATTTTGAATCTTTCATTTTAACCTTGGGTGAGATTCTGAATTTTTCATTTCATTTGAAATTTGGGTGAGATTTTGAATCTGGTTTGATCTGGGATGAGATTTTAAACATATATTTCAGATGGAACTATGGCTTAGTGTTCATGTTCATATTTAATTTAATTTAATATATACTCATTATTCAAAACTACTACAAATAAGACAGCTACTAATAGTAGTGAGTCACTCACTTTTGGTGCCGGCTCAGCAGCACGTTGATGAGCTCCTCGCGCCTGTTGCAGCTGTTGCTGATGCCGAGGAGCTGCGCGGGGCGTGGGAAGTCAATTATAATTATTATAATTATCATCATTCTACCACTCCATATAGACCATGGGAGGGAGCAAAAGAAGCAGCTGCCTCTTGGGGAGCAATGGGGGAGGCATCCAGGGGAGGTCAACGAAGGGGTCAGTTGCCCCCCCCCGGAAAAAATGTTCCACAGTCCCATGTGCCATAATTGACAGCCAAAATAAAGTCGAGAGGAAAATGGGAGGCTCAATTCCAGTCAGGGTCGCCGTACACCCTGTACTGAGGCTGCGCCCGCGTACGTATCTGTGCTGAGTGGGCCATGACTGCCGGCATCCGGCAGCCGGTGTTTGATGAAAACAGACGCAAGCTGGCACCAAATCATGCTGGGAACCCCTCTGCATCTAAAGAAAACTGCAGCTACGGCCGGCGCTTAACGAAACTGGAAGCAACTGAGAGGCCAACATCTGGGAGGGGAATTCGTTTGTTTGTGGTAGAGAAGCACTCTTAACAGATAATAGTAAGACAAAACTCAATATTATTTGCGACGCGTTTCGGCTAAAACTAGCCATCTTCAGGCACTATCGAACAGAATTTATTTCAACCTATTAAATACTGTGTAGACGACAATTGCTGCAATGCCATGGTTGTTGTGATGAGCCAGACATAACCTCTCATTTCAAGGTCATAGACAACAGCAAAATGAGCATAAACTTAACATTCTTGAAGCTCTGCACATTAAGTTACACAAACCCACTCTCAATGTCCAACTATCTGGAGGAGGTGCGAGTGAACAGCTGTTGGTGTTCTAAGCTAGAGTACATTTGGGGCGCATACGCCTCATTCTCTCTCTCTCTCTCTTTTTTCTCTGTCCTGTCATTCCACAAAAAATATTATGAACATTGCTATACTGTACATTGATCCTTTAGTCCTTTTATATCTTTTCAATACCTGATTTTGTCGTCTACACAGTATTTAATAGGTTGAAATAAATTCTGTTCGATAGTGCCTGAAGATGGCTAGTTTTAGCCGAAACGCGTCGTTTGTTTGTTTATTTGGGATGCTGACTTAGGGCTTCGGGATCGCGGGGACTCTGGGGGAATCGTGACTCCTCAGGTGAGATTGGAGTCTCCAACTGGACAGACTGTCTGTCTGTCTGTCTGTCTGTCTGTCTGTCTGTCTGTCTGTCTGTCTGTCTGTCTGTCTGAGCAATCTAATATCGGGATGCAACAGCAGATTCTCAACAATGCCGCTCCAAACACAAGCAAGTGAAAGCTGATGACTCACCCGCTGCTGCAGGCTGTCCAGCAGGCGGGTGAAGTAGGCCGCCAGACTTCCGCTGTTGGCGTCGAAGTCGGGAAACTTCAGGCTGATCTGGTAGTCCTGGAGCAGACTGCGGAGGTGGGTGTTGGGGACGGCCGTGACAGACACAGACTACTCAAATGTTTACAGACTACTCAAATGCTTACAGACTACTCAAATGTTTACAGACTACTCAAATGCTTACGGACTACTCAAATGCTTACAGACTACTCAAATGCTTACAGACTACTCAAATGCTTACTCCAATTTGACAATTATTAGAAGCCTTGATTGAAATCCTAAGAATCCAAAAAGATCATTGCATGCCGAAACTCGCGCACTGAGCATGGGTACAAAAATTTATTTACTTCTTCAGCGAGGGCGTCAGCCGCAACTCAGCGGGCACCCGGCGGGTCAGGCCGCAATCGATGAAGCGCAGGAGCAGCTGGGCGCACATCTCTTCGTCAGGGTAACGGCTCAGCAGGGCGGCTGACAGCGCCGCGTAGTCAAGGGGCAGCGTGATCTGCGGCAGGTGGAAGGCGGGTGCCAGTCAGCTCTGCAACTCCTGCACCGCAACAGGTGGAGGGCGGGTGCCAATCAGCTCTGCAACTCCTGCACCCCAACAGGTGGAGGGCGGGTGCCAATCAGCTCTGCAACTCCTGCATCCCCAACAGGTGGAGGGCGGGTGCCAGTCAGCTCTGCAACTCCTGCATCCCCAACAGGTGGAGGGCGGGTGCCAATCAGCTCTGCAACTCCTGCACCCCAACAGGTGGAGGGCGGGTGCCAATCAGCTCTGCAACTCCTGCACCCCAACAGGTGGAGGGCGGGTGCCAGTCAGCTCTGCAACTCCTGCATCCCCAACAGGTGGAAGGCGGGTGCCAGTCAGCTCTGCAACTCCTGCACCGCAACAGGTGGAGGGCGGGTGCCAGTCAGCTCTGCAACTCCTGCATCCCCAACAGGTGGAGGGCGGGTGCCAGTCAGCTCTGCAACTCCTGCACCCCAACAGGTGGAGGGCGGGTGCCAATCAGCTCTGCAACTCCTGCATCCCCAACAGGTGGAGGGCGGGTGCCAGTCAGCTCTGCAACTCCTGCATCCCCAACAGGTGGAGGGCGGGTGCCAATCAGCTCTGCAACTCCTGCATCCCCAACAGGTGGAGGGCGGGTGCCAGTCAGCTCTGCAACTCCTGCATCCCCAACAGGTGGAGGGCGGGTGCCAGTCAGCTCTGCAACTCCTGCACCCCAACAGGTGGAGGGCGGGTGCCAGTCAGCTCTGCAACTCCTGCATCCCCAACAGGTGGAAGGCGGGTGCCAGTCAGCTCTGCAACTCCTGCACCGCAACAGGTGGAGGGCGGGTGCCAGTCAGCTCTGCAACTCCTGCATCCCCAACAGGTGGAGGGCGGGTGCCAGTCAGCTCTTCAACTCCTGCATCCCCAACAGGTGGAGGGCGGGTGCCAGTCAGCTCTGCAACTCCTGCACCGCAACAGGTGGAGGGCGGGTGCCAGTCAGCTCTGCAACTCCTGCATCCCCAACAGGTGGAGGGCGGGTGCCAGTCAGCTCTGCAACTCCTGCATCCCCAACAGGTGGAGGGCGGGTGCCAGTCAGCTCTGCAACTCCTGCATCCCCAACAGGTGGAGGGCGGGTGCCAGTCAGCTCTGCAACTCCTGCATCCCCAACAGGTGGAGGGCGGGTGCCAGTCAGCTCTGCAACTCCTGCATCCCCAACAGGTGGAGGGCGGGTGCCAGTCAGCTCTGCAACTCCTGCATCCCCAACAGGTGGAGGGCGGGTGTCAGTCAGCTCTGCAACTCCTGCATCCCCAACAGGTGGAGGGCGGGTGCCAGTCAGCTCTGCAACTCCTGCATCCCCAACAGGTGGAGGGCGGGTGCCAGTCAGCTCTGCAACTCCTGCATCCCCAACAGGTGGAGGGCGGGTGCCAGTCAGCTCTGCAACTCCTGCATCCCCAACAGGTGGAGGGCGGGTGCCAGTCAGCTCTGCAACTCCTGCATCCCCAACAGGTGGAGGGCGGGTGCCAGTCAGCTCTGCAACTCCTGCATCCCCAACAGGTGGAGGGCGGGTGCCAGTCAGCTCTGCAACTCCTGCATCCCCAACAGGTGGAGGGCGGGTGCCAGTCAGCTCTGCAACTCCTGCATCCCCGAGTGTTTATCTCCCAATACCTCCCAAATCCCGATTTCAATGAACACCATTTAACAAATCCCAGCACTCGTGAATCCAAGCACTACTCATTTCACGGACCTGCAGGTTCAGCCCGCAGGTGCCTCCAGCCGCAGCGGCAGGCGCGAAGGCCTCCCAGTGGAGATCGCGGAACTCCTTGGCGGCTCTGAGGCCGGCCAGCTGCTCAGCCAGGCGGCTGCCGGCCGGAACCGACTCGACCGCTCGATTGTTAATCTGCTTGAGCAGGTGGGTGAGCACCAGAGTGAGGTAGTCGGAGGGGCCAGAGGCCTCGGCCAGCACCGAGTCATAGTCGACGGTCGGCACGAAGCCGCGCAGCTCCTCCGAGGTGACGATAACGTCTGGCAGGTCGTCCTCGTCGCTGAGGATGACTTCGCCTTAAGCCGAAGCAGCGGTTAAGTCAGTGAGCATAGCAATTCACTTTTGCTAGGTCTATTAGTGTCTAGAAACAAAGATCTGATGGGTGGTAGGTACTCACAGTGCACTGTCGCATTTGCCCAGGAGATCTCCATGGCAACGGCTGTAGTGTTTGGCGGGATTGGCCAGCCATGAGCCCTGAATAATTGATTGATGGATTAATTAGCATCAATTCATAATCAGGGTTTATAAGCTGCATTTCTGAGGTCTTTTTCTGAAACATTTTTAGCAAGTGGTTTTTTCTTAGAAAAGTTTGGCTAATTACACAATAGTCAATAGATAAGTCAAGATTTTAAAATTTTGAAGTATTTTTCTTAGGACAATTTTATTTAATAGGCTAGACAAAGTAGAAGTTTATTGCAAATGCAATAGAAGATAAGTTGCAATTTAATAAAACTATAAATTCATAACCAAGTTTACTTTAAACCATAGTCTTATAGATGCCCTTTTTGGTGAAAATTCCCGTATCAATGGGCAAATTGCATGCCGCATGTAGCAGTGCAATGCAGGACAGTCAACAGTACAGCTTATCAATCATGACCAAATAGAAAATCAATTAAACTAAATGAAAGTCTTATTAACATAAGTATGTTTATACATGCGCAACCTCCAACATTTGGTTGGCCATGGGACTTAGTTTTAACAAAAATGCGACATAGTTTTTGGCCAAAAAATGCAACTTACATGTAAAAAACCCTAAAGCAAAATTAACGCAACTTTGGGTAAACGGCAGGAGTAACTATGACTTTATTATTAGATCGAAATGCCTCATCAGCTACTTAGTACTACTCCACTTAGGTATTTTTTGGGTGGGAATTTTTGTAACTTCCTTGATTGGCCACCAAATCAGTTGGCCAGATCAGCTGACTTGGCTGACTGTTGCCCATGTATGGTATGTTTTTTGTTTCCCTAAAAAAGTAAATATTTTTCTATATGTTTTAACAAATGTTTATTGATTTTTATGACAAGCAGAAGAAGTATTTAAGTACAAGTAGAAGAAACATGTAAGTAGAAATATTTTGTTTTGTAAAACTGTCTACTTTTTGAAAAGTCCATGATGGAGTTCTGAAAATGCAAGGCAAAATTTGGAAGTCAGAACTGTTTTTCTTTGTGTATATATTAACTCTACTGATGCCATTGCAAATTTAACTTGTTGTTTTTAATGTTAGTCTTGCTAAACAATGTAATTGATATAATGTTATAATGTTTATAAATTAATTTAAGAATATACACATATAGTGCATGTTATTGCAATTGCAAAAAGGTCCTTTATTGTTGCAATTGCAAAAAAAGTCCTTCATTGTTACAACTCACAGGGCCCCATATATAAAGCATAATCTATTGGCCACCCACTGTACACAACTTCTATAGCAGCTGAAAAATGTTCCCATGTAGCCGGTGTATCTACTAGACTATAGACTTTAACAATAAGAAGAAATATACCATTTTTATCCATTTTAATTTTAGATAGTTTTTTGCTAAGCACAAAAACAAGCTTACTATTTTTTCTTTTATTATCCATTTTAAAATGAAATAATATTTTAAATAATTAAGAAAAAATATTAAATTTTGTTTAATATATAGGCAAAAGACTATTGGTATCTACTGGGTGCTTCTCTGCTACATACTTGGCATCTGATTCTCCAAGACCATCTTAAACTGCAATCTCAACCAGCATACTAGCCTTTTGCCTCTTAGCATTATCCTGCGGTGGCAGCAACAAACCCTTGCCAGCCACATTCTGCATCAGCATAGTTGCAAATGCTGAATCCAACCCCCTCACAATAGTGCTGCTTCACCCATTACAAGAAGGGCTTTGACATGGCCAAGGCTATGCTGCCATGCTGATCCAGACCCTGACTAATGACCTCAGTGACCTTGACCTGACCCCAAGTGACACTGCTCTTTACCTCTCTAAGCTATTTTGCAAACGCATACAAGCTAAGATTTTGTAACACTATGCATCTTTTCTATTCTATTCTAGCCTATAGGCAGGATTAAGGGGGGCCATAGCCTAGCGGTAGCATGGTTGCTCTGTTGTGCCAGTGACCCAGGCTTGATTCCAAGTGCAGTCACATTAATTTAAGGTTGAATTGGAATCTTGGCTTGGCTCTGCTTGTGCAATTAATAGCCTTAAGAGCCAACCCCCCAAGGTGCAGTGAAGTGTATATGCCTAACAATAATATAAAGTTAGGGCTACTGTACACTCCTGTGTGTGTGTGTGCTTGTAGGTATGACTGCTATGTACATATCTATGTACTTGTATGCCTGCTCAGGGGAGTTAGCAGAATAGGTAGTAATGTCTTTTGCCAGTTGTGTGCTTATGTCGCTTAAAGTGTCCTAGGGTGCATACAACCCTCCTGCCTCTAATAAAAAGAATAGGCAGAATCAAAATTCTTATTGCTTAGGCCTATGCCTAAAATTTAAAGTAACTAAGATTTACTCTTTTATTTAAATAATATTTGAATTTGAATCTTAAAAAATCTAGTTAGTTATCTAAATCTTAAGTTTTCAATATTATTATTTAATTGCTTCTATTGCTTCTAAAATTTGCAATTAAATCTTTTTAATAATAAAGTCAAAGTATAAATTTACATTTCTACTAAAACATAATTTTGCAAGTTGATAATTTATAAGTTTGATAATTCATATTTATTGTTGAGCCTATGAGCTAGAATCAGGCTTAAGATTTTAGTCCAAGCTAATTGAAAAATTACAACTAGGCCCTTTGGCTATGTAAAGTTGTTAAAAATAATATTATATTAAATTTGAATTTAGGAAAAAATTTTAGTATATGGAATAACTTGACTTGCAAACTATAGCATAAACTAGGCCTATAGCAAAGGCCCTATTCATAGATTAACCCCAATAAAATAGATTCGATTAGATTGCTAATTTTTTGGCTTATTATTAAAAACTAGCTCTATGCCTAGTCATATAATAAAATATAACCTTTAACTACTAATCTAAGTCAAAGCATATTGTTTTAAAGGTACTAGGCCTAGCTTAGATAATATATTGCTATAATTTTTTCATGGTACTAACTAGGCCACTAATGACTTCTTTTAAACATTTTTGGGTCAGCCAATCCATCTGAAAGAGTGAAACTTACACAGAATCCCTTTTTGTGTCTCCAACTTCATATAAAGCTTTTCCAAACTTAAAGAAGTTAAGTCCTTCAACTTTTGACTTTGCAATGGCTACTTTATAATTTTTTAGGAACTTTTCCATCATAAAGGGGTTATATGCAAACTAATGAGCAATTTTATTGTAGTAGGCCCTGGCCCTATAAATAATTTTTTCATATAATTTAGCGAACGAACGACTGCCGCGCTCAAATCGATACCGAAGTTTCCGAGAGTCCGAGTCAATTTAAACAAATTAAAGGTACAAAGGAAGCTCCGGCTGCTGAGTTCCTAAGGCTCAGGGAAAGGGAATTTAAGAGGAAAGGATCGAGCATACTAGTATAGGTTTCCAAGGCCTACCCACTAAAGTAGAAGGACGTAACACTCGAAATCTAAGGAAAATGTTTTGAAAATACACCACGGAGATAAGTTTTCATTAATTTCAGCACTTTTCTCATTGCTTTCGATAGGAGGTAACCCAATGTTAACCTTTTGATATAAGATTTGATTTTGATATAGAGCTATTGCCTTTCTTATAGCACTATTGATATTCATAAAGCTTTTTCGTTCCGAAAGAAAAAACTGCCTCCCTCCTTCACCCAATCTCAGATCCACTCCGCCAACCAGATTAATTGATCACTCTTAGTCTTAGAGCTGTAGCTGGTGAATCTGCTTCTGCCATACTCACTGCTCTTGTGCCTCGGACACAAATTCTGCATTAACATCTCAATACTCCACCTTTGGAATCAGAAAAATTTCTGAAAATTTGCTCATCTTGCTTCTTCTTCTTTACCGGCTTAAGCAGGGTCGGGAGTATTTTGATGAAACCAGTCTCCAATATCTTTTCTGGTGAGTAATTTTGCGATTTATCTCTGTTGACTTTGCAAGAATAGCTTTTTCATCGAGCGAAAACGATAGATTGTTTTGCAACAAATTATGGCAGGCCTCGGCAAGAAAATAGTGCGCTTCTTTTGGACAATTTTGCTTGAAGCTCACAGTATATTTAGGTAACGCAAGATACCTAATAAGAACTTCCATACCGATGAAAACAATAGCTGATAAAAAAAGTTTTACTTTCATAAGCAAATACAAGATGGGGTTGCAGCTGGTTGGGCAGAATTCTGGCCCGCACTCGCAGCTCATCGGGAGTTGGTGGGTGCAGGGTCTAGGAACAGGTAGGCTCCCCTGCCCTGCGTGGTCACGTGCTCGACTACTAACAGCAGAAAGCCGGGTTGATCTGCAACGCACTGCCTGCCCAGTGCTGCAATCTGCATGACAGCTCGTCTCTGGGCTTTTCATGATAGCAAGGTACATTAATTGCATTCAGGCTCGCTATTCGCGACTCTTCTCCCTTGAAAAATATATTCTGAGTCAGCATCACCAAAAAGCACTTGGTGATGTGCGATTCCAGTAAAAGCATTTCCCGCTGAAGCAGAATTTAAACTTTCGTCTATTTCTAAGTCATCGAAAACATCCCGGTCATTAGGGTTAAGGGCTGTCTCGATGTTGGTGGGAAATCCCTGGTGCAGATGCACATAAATGCACAGCTCGTAAATTAGATAAAAATATCTCAGCTAATTTCGGCAGCGACGAGGTAGATCATTGTCTACGCATATTTTAGGGATTAAAAGGCTGTACGAAGTACATGAGCTGATACAAAAAAGTCAGTGCAAATTTTACGACCCCGATTTGGGAAGAGCTTTCGGAGCTGTGAACGCTTGTGCAGAGATTGTGATGCTTGAGGTTTGTGAAGGCCCGGGTTTTTTGAGCGAATTGGTGCGAATAGCATCCAAGAATTCAAAATCGCACCCTAGAATTTGATCCAGATCCGGGTGCGTGCAATTCATTAGATTCCTATTAAGTCAAGCCAGCAGCTCTCCATTTTGCTATCGATCATAAAGACTAGTCCAAAGTTTACGCCATGTGCTGTGCGACAAACATTTTTCTCCAGACTCATGCTCGTTGTTATCTCAAGGGTCTTTCGCCAATAGAAAAAGAAAAAGACTTAACCCTGGCGCAATACCAATGCAATACCCAGCTACGCTGCAGCTTCCAGCTTCAATCCCACCCCAAGTGTCACCGCAACCAACGCCAGCTTCAATCCCACCCCAAGTGTCACCGCAACCAACGCCAGCTTCAATCCCACCCCAAGTGTCACCGCAACCATCGCCAGCTTCAATCCCACCCCAAGTGTCACCGCAACCATCGCCAGCTTCAATCCCACCCCAAGTGTCACCGCAACCATCGCCAGCTTCAATCCCACCCCAAGTGTCACCGCAACCATCGCAAGCTTCAATCCCACCCCAAGTGTCACCGCAACCAACGCCAGCTTCAATCCCACCCCAAGTGTCACCGCAACCAACGCAAGCTTCAATCCCACCCCAAGTGTCACCGCAACCATCGCAAGCTTCAATCCCACCCCAAGTGTCACCGCAACCATCGCCAGCTTCAATCCCACCCCAAGTGTCACCGCAACCATCGCAAGCTTCAATCCCACCCCAAGTTGCACAGCACTCACCAGCTTTGATGCAACATCCAAATGATTCATTCAACAAAGAAAAATTTGCGGTTTAAAATAAAAAAAGAATGGAGACAAAGTCAGAAAAGAAGGGCACCTGACGCATTTAGAAGGAATTTGCAGCACTATAAGATGCGCTCAAAGCGGCTAACCAAAATTCTAAATGCAACCGTGAAAAGAGTTAAGCGGCTAGAAAATGAATCAGCAAATTTGAGCAAAAAACTGAAGTCGTTTTTAACGAAAGAAGGACGAAGAATGATGCTAAACTCGAGCAGAGGGAAGAGTGGCAGATTTTTGGCGGACATTGGCATCTTTGCCGCACAGGTGCACTTCTGTTCTCCAAAGGCGTATTCTGTAATCAGACGAGTTGTAAAGTTACCGGCTGTGTCTACCATCAGAAGATGGAAGCTCGCTGTTGACGGAGATCCTGGTGTGTCCTCTACGGCAGTTTCAAAGATAAAGGATCGCTAGGTAATCAATCGATATGGAACAAAAATTGGGTAATCGTTATTGATGCGATGAAGCTGCGAAAGGAGTTATGTTGGAGTAGAGCAAAGGGTGAATTCGTTGGCTACGAAGACTAGGGGAAGGATGTTGAGCATACCAGAAGCTTTTTCGACATAAAAGCATTGGCGTCAAAAATACAAACTAACTGCTGTTCTACGAGCTATCAAGAGGCAAAATTTGTTTACCACGCAAAAGTGCGCAAATGTAATTTCAGGCAATATTACTTGTATGTCTTTAAAATAGTGCATTCTTTTCCTATGCGCGTTAATCCGGGACTTTGGAATTTCCCCTGTGTACAAGCTTCAGCCAGTAAGAACTTAGGGGGGGGGGACTATTACGAGTATTAAATTCCAGCAGCCAATAAAATTCATGGGGGGGAATATCCCAATTTTTAGGGAGTCTTGGCCATAGACGCGCTTTTAGATGTGCGATCCTTTCTATTCCTTTATCCATGGTCAACACGCACTTGCGCCATAGACAAAAACTTGGGTCATCGACGCCAGACAGGTCGAAGGAAACAGTCACATGGAGCAGACAGCAGCAGCTTACAGGAGTCTAAAATCCACGTTCGCAACCGAACGCAATGGTTCGCCAAATGACCGATCTGGAACGAGCGCGCGCCATTGGCATGCTGGAGGCTGGGATGTCCATCCGAGCTGTTGCTCGCCAAATTGGGCGGTCGCACACAGCAATCCGCAAACTGCAAATCAATTGCGGAGAAACGGGCAGCGTTGCGCACGCCACGCGCGGCTGGCGGCTCAATATGCGCAGTACAACTAGGAGGGCGGACCGGCGATTGCTGCGAATGGTGAAGGGAAGCCCCGCATTGCCAGCCACTCTTCTACGGCTGATGTGGGCTGAAAGAAGCAGGCGAGGGGATATCCTGAGCGCCCAAACAATCCGATGACGATTGCGGGAGTCGGGGCTGCGATCCCGTAAGATGCGCAAACGGCCACGTCTGACCCCAACCCTTGTGGCCAGCCGGGAACAATGGGCATGCAAAGGGTCCACTGGAGGCAGCAGCAGTGGCGGCGAGTGATTTTCACAGATGAGAGCCGCTTTCGATTGTTCCGGGCCGACGGCCGCTTTTGCGTGTGGCGCCAGCCGCGCCAGGAGATGCTGCCGCAGCACGTGCAAAACTCTGAGAGCCAGTCAGCTTCTATTCACGCGTGGGCAGGCATCACAATGCACGCGAAGACGGAGCTCGTGTTCCTGGATGCGACTGTGACTGCCGAGTCGTACGCCAACCTCTACAGACGCGCCTGCTGCCCTTCATTGATGCTTCATGTGGTGGCGTGGGGAACAGCGTCCTCCAAGACGACAACGCCCCACCACATCGCGCAGCTGCTGTGGCGCATCTGAAGGAGCTGCTGCACCTGCGATCCTTGCGCTGGCCGTCCCGATCACCGCACATGAATCCCATAGAGCACGTTTGGGATTACCTGAAGCGCTCGATTCGGCGCGACAATCCGCCGCAAAACGTTGCCCAACTGCGCGAATCACTGTCTACTGCATGGCAACAACTACCGCAAGATTTTCTGCGACGCCTGGTTCTGGGGATGCCCCGGAGAGTGAGCGCTCTGCTGCACGCACGTGGCTGATATACGCGTTACTGACCCTGTTCTGGGCAAGTTGTCACCCATGCTCGCGTACTTTGTTTCTATGCTGTTCCTTTGCTTCGTTCGAATCCGGATTATATATTTGTCTATGGCTCAAACCACGAATATCTCCCACCAAAACGTTGACCCTTCGCGCGCTAGGGTGGAAACTTTTCAATGTTGCTGAGTGTAACCATGGAGGAAAGAAAAGAATGGAGTGCTAATCTGAGCCAGCTATTTTTATCTCGCTCGATTTTCGCTTCAGACAATGGGGGGTTAACTGGAAGAGAGAACTCCAGGCAACGGCCAAAGCCACGAGCGGCGCTAGCCGTTCTCTCTTCCAGTTAACTTCATTGCAGGAAATATCTATGGCACGAATCGAAGTGGCCCAGAAGGAGGAGGCACAAACGTCTATGGCACGAAAGCCAAAAGGCGTGGAGAGTTCATGGCAATGACAATCCTATTGATTGAATAGAGGGTTGAAATGTCTATGGCAAAACTTTCAGTGGGGGTGAAGGGGTTTGTGTGAGGGATTCCCAGGCAGTAAGTAGTCTGTCCAAACCTGTTGATTCAAGAGTTTTCTGTCCATCATGAGCGACCCGATAATACATTATATTAATTGGGGTAACCTCCCGTGTGAGGACCTCGGCAACATCACGCAGGATGAACTGAACTTCCTCTCGGAATCCTCTGCCGTTGATCGGCACGACGAAGATTTCGATGCGTTCCTGAAGTATGTCCAAAATGGTCCAGCTGATACTGGGCTGCCAATGATCGATGGAGATGAAAAGATAGACGTTTCCGAGATGGACAGAATCGAGATCGAGAGTCTGCCTGAGGATACTCGGAAGCAGATGTACCAGCATGGCCAACGTTTTCGAGACTTCCTGGAAGGGGAGAATCTGCGCAACATTCAGCATGTCAACAATCCTACATTGAACCAATATCTTCGGTACTTCTACTTCAAGCTGAAGAAACAGGATGGCTCGTTCTACTCGCCGGCCTCTCTCATCTGTATCCGGGCTGGAATTCAGCGTTTCCTACGCATGGTTCTGAAGCTGCCTGTCGATATAATCGGTGGTGAGGAATTCAATTCCTGCAACGAGATGCTGCGTGTCAAGGTTCGTGATTTCCATCGAGATGGTGGCTGCACCAGGCAGTATGAACCAATTGAAGAAGGCGACATGCAGAAGTTGCGGTGCTACTTTGAAGGGACTACGGCTGAAATCGAGCAGGCTAAATTTCTGTTCTATGTTCTTTACTCCTTTGGAGAGCGTGGCCAGGAGCATCTGAAGTTCCTGAGACAAAGGGACTCGCTTGAATTGCACACGGATTCTGACGGCAAGGAGTACTACTGTCTTCCTGCTCTGCCAACGAAGAATAAGTCAGCCGATCCTGTGAAGGCGAAGGCCAGGCCGGACAACAAACAAGCTCGGATCTACGACACGGCCAAAGTGAGGAGATATCTACAACTGCTACCTCCAACAACCAAGGACAACCATCTGTTCCCGCGTCCACTATCCAACACGGATTCCAATGGACAGCCTATGTTCTCAACAAAGCAGAATCGCGGGGAGAACTACTTCCTGCGTTTCATGCGAAACTTGAGCGAGAAGGCCGGTTTGTCCAAGATGTACACGAATCATTGCATTCGGTAAGCCTTTTTCTTCATATTGCTTTAAACCAGTTGCATATTTTCTATGCAATACTTTATTTCTGTTGTAGAGTGAGCAGGATTGCTGATCTAGAGGCTGCTGGGTACAACCTGGCTGACATCATGTCGATAACCGGTCAGGTTTCTGAGAGGACAACTCGCCGTTACCTGTCCAAGCGCCGTGATCGCTCGCTGCAGTCTACCAGTGAGGCTGTTTCTATGGCACTTGATTTGAATGGTTCTTCACAAGCTGTTGCGACTCCATTGCGTGAGAGTTCACCGGTGCCAGTACCTGTGTCGTCTTCCGTGCAGATCACCGGCATCAGTCATGACAATCCGTCGGTCAGGTACAGTTTCCACAACTGTTCATTCAATGGTTGCAAATTTGAGTAATGGACTCAACCGTCGTATTTTCTGGACTTTCTCCTGCTGTCGTGATGAGAACATGACCATAGGTTAGACTTGCACTCAATTGACTAAGCAGTGTTATTGTTGGAACATTTTTTGTTGGACTTCAATAAATATAAGAATTTCACGCTTCGTGTTACTTTTTTCGCCTATGGTATTGTTGTCCAGTCTTGTTTTTTTACCTCCAGAAAATGGCCGGTCATTGTCCGGAGGTCATTGCCATGAACAAATATTTCGGGCAATGGACAAAACAGACAATGGAAACAAAAGTTATGAACTAAAATGTAGCAGGACCTCTACCATAGACTCACATTAATTCGACAAGCTAGCGGAAAGTAGCGAAAGTACTTTTGATTGAATGAACTCAGACTTCTTTGTTAGGCTGCTGTGACAAAGAGATATCTATGGAAAAACTTGGAGAAGCATATAGCTTTTAAAGCAACAGAATATTTCAAACTGGGCTTCAGCTTTATTGCTTTTTGTTCCCTCCTTCTGCTGCGCTAAAAGTCAGGGATGTGCATTCAAGTGTTGCTCAGAGGAGTGTGTTATACACCCTTTGGGGGCGGGGCACAGTTGAGCCGAGATTCATGCTCAACTTTCATCGGCTCATGGGTCTATCGCAGTCATTCACCGTAGTCATTTTGGAGCATTCACTACAGCCAGTTACCCGTTTGTGAGCTACCACTTCGGATTTTTGTTAACTTGTTGACTTACTGTAAGTCTATGGTCGAGGTCCTGCTACATTTTAGTTTATAACTTTTGTTTCCATTGTCTGTTTTTAATGATGTTAAAGTTAATATGAAGAAGAGAGTTGCCGCAATAAATCTGTGCAAAATGATATTATTTGGATCAGCAGAACGAGAGATATAGTGAAAAGTAACACTACTTTTGGGACACCCCTCGTAGTTTTATTAGTGCCAAGCCCTGCTGTTAAAATTGAAAAATTGTCAGGCCGCGCCCTGACGAAAAAAACCCAGGTGAAGACAGCACAGGAGCGCCCACCGAGACTCGGGGACACCCACGAAGACACCCAGTATTGGCCTTCCTAATGATCGCGGAACCCACAAATTCTTACTCATGGACAAACTCAGTTGACACTTGTCAGCTCACATTTTACATGAGTATGTACCTGTGTACTGATCGGTATCGCAGCGGATAAAATAGTAGCAGTGTAATTTTATAGTATTTGACTTCCGCAAACCAGACTAGCTTTCAAAAATAAAAGACGTTTCCTGAATCCTGAGTCCTGTTGCACCGTCGGGATACTCCAGCTGGCAGGCGATTTCAGCCGCTCTGAGTCGTGCTGACAACCACGGCCAAAAGTACAAGAGATGTCGCAGCTGCAGGTCCCGGCCTTCCGCGGGACGGGCGAGGCAAGGACCGACGAGGTCCTGCTGCGGTTTTTATGCCCATGCAACACATTCTGTTGCCACGGTTGCAAATGCACGTGTGTAGCATTTGAAAGTAGGCTCAATGGAAATATATACTCAGCAACATCGAAAAGTCGCCATTACGCAAAAGATTCCTTAGGTAAAGTTTCTCAATCTTTGCGAGTGACGCAACTCAGCTACGCCACGGCAGACTCGAGTTCAGAAATGAAGTGGAGGGAGCGGTGTGCGAGGGTTGGACGGATTAAAGTACCCGATCAGTTTTCTCTTATCTCGTATCTTTTATTTCAGAATAGTCCAAGAGAAATTGCTCAATGGCGCATAGAGTGGCGACTTTTCAATGTTGCTGAGCATACGCTCGTATATTGTAGTATTTTGGGTAGAGTGGCTCGCAGCAATCTTTCCAGCTGGCCAGGAGCCTCTGCTCTCCAGCCAAAGTCGCGGACAAATCCGAAATAAGCGATCGCTGCTGAGCGCTTTTCAACCCAAGACCGAGTGAGATCGCTCAGAAGTTCCATTTGAAGATATATGCGAATGTATGCGAATAGTCAAGGGAGATTCGCCCATTCTTAAGCTAAATAATCTGTTGCTATGACTACGCGCTGGTAAACATAATCGAAATGAGAGTGCTGTCGCAAACGGTGACAGCAATAAGACTGCAGTTACCTCTTAAGGAATCAGTAAAAGGCTTGCTTCAAATGCTTCTGCCTAGATTTTCGCAGCAAATCTAGGTAATTGCTTGATGGAGGAGTTTAGTCGTATCTATTTTTTCTCTAATTGATTTCCCTGAATCAATTAAGCAGCTCTACTTTCGCTATTAAATAACCTAAATTGCTTAAATTGCTGCCATCTGACTGACAAAAACGGTATATAGTTATCCATTTCAGAGCAGAAATGTGTTTGACTGCGCTTCAAAATCCCTCAGCCTGAGCTCCAAGACTCGGCACCCAAACAGGAGCCCAGCATGCGCCATCAACTGCTGGCTCCAGTTCTCATTGCTCTGCTTTCGTCGATGCCTTCGTCGGTGACGCCGCTGAAGGCCGCCAACTTCGAGCTGCTCGGCTCGGGGAGTCGCATCTCGGTTCCACCAGCAGCTGAGGCGATTGAAGGAGTGAGCGAGCGCCACTGCTCCATGAAGTGCGCTGACAGGCCCTGGTACTACGGTTTTAACTGGCTGATTGGCCTGTGCGGCTTGTTCAACATCAGCATGTACTACCAGCAGAGCTCCTGGGTGAGCTCGACACCTGCTGATGTGTACAACAGATCGCACACTGACCCTCCCTCAGGAGCAATCGGAAATCTGAAGTTCTCCGGCTGCAGCCAGAGTTCTGAATTCGATTTTGACCGTGATATGTAAACTGCGCAAGCGTTTTGGACGGCAACAAAGACCAGAATCATTTAAGCTACTCCTGCATTCACACCGACGGGTACGCTGCGCCTCCACAGTGGTGAGAGGGGCAGCTCTCGATGCCTGCGGTTTTCACCTCCGTCACTGTGTACAACAGGCAGGACTGCTGCGGCTACCGGATGAGCAACTTTTCTCTGCTTCTGGACGGTGTTGAGTGCGGCCAGGTGAAGTACGATTTCTCCGTGACCGACGTCACCTGCGGCCTGTTTGGCAGTCGGCTGCGCATCGTCAGCTGGCTGACTGAGCCGCTGAACTTCTGCGAGTTCGAGGCGTACGGATTCAACTGGCCGCAGTGATCGGCGTGCAGCAGAGACTCTCGCAAGACTTTGAAGCAGTTTGAATGGAAATTGTTTGTTAGAATCACTGACAGAAATATAAAGCTGATAAGCTGTTTTTGACACAAACATGCTTTGTGCTTGCATCCCAATTAGCGACTGGCTTGATTTGTTCTTTTGGGAGCTGACTGAGCATTGAGCATGCTTTCAATTAGTAAACACGTGCATTTGCAACAGTAGCAACAGAATGTGTTGCATGGGTGTGAGAACCGCAGCAGGACCTCGTCGGTCCTCGTCTCGCCCGCCCGCGGCAGCTCCGGTTTAAATCTTCGAATGGAATCGATTTGAGAACAAAGCAGTCGACTTCATTCCTCCGATGAGTTCTACTCTTATAGCGGCTTTTGTTATCAGGTTGTCGAAAGAAACTGCTTGCAAGCTCCTTGGCTCAATTTTTCATTAATTTCTCGAGTAAAGAAACTTGTTAAAGGCTAGCTTGATTTGCTAGGGTGAAACGTTCTCAAAATTACTTTGCCACTACTCTATCAACTAGGCTAATGAAATATACAAGTAATCATGTAAAATGTGACACATTAACTTGTATTGTGGGGTCCTCGACGTTTAGGGACGCCAATATTGGGTGCCTTGTTGGGTACCCCTGTGTCTTGGTGGGTGCCCCGTGTCTCGGTGGGTGTTGTGGCACTGATGACAAACTAATAGTGCATTATATTATTGCGAGACATTTCCCACAGACATGCTGGTGTTCTTCTTCTTCAAGGCTGGTGTCGAACGCGGAGACATTGCTCGGATCACTGGTCACGCTACTACCAAGGCTCTGGAGAAATACATAGCGCCATCAACAACACGACAGAAGATCCAAAGTGCTATTTTGAGTGGAGACGCCACCGAGGCTTCTGCTGCAAGTATCATACAACAGTCTCGTGTTACCGTGTCCGACGTCAATACCGAGGTTTCTATCGAACCACCTGCTAGTAAGCGCATGCTCATCGAGGCAGACGGTGAAAAAAACGTTGTGAAAATCACATTCTGTTAGTCATTATAAGTCCGAAACGAACTTTATATCACACATTTTGTGTCCTACAGTTGTAATTAAGCTTTTGTGTGCTACACTTTTTTGCTAGTTTTTGTTAGTCTATGGTTGTTGTCTCGAATTTATCAGCCCGCGGGGCAGCGGGAAATAAATGATTTATTCACCTAGGGAAATAAATGAAAACATGCGTCACATAGACACTCGCCCGGGGCAAAAGGGGGATACATACAAGGACCACTAGCAGTATTAAATATTTATTATTTAATGATAGATAATAACAGAAGCACCATTTATTCACCAGTCAGTAAAAACGAGCTCAGTCTCAGTCTCAGTCAAAGCATTGCGACAATTACGAGGTGTATCCCAAAAGTAAGTTTCCCTCATATGTAACTCGGCACCCAAGAGGCTCAGCTAAGTGCCATGTACGTTGTTGCTTTCTTTTTTGTCTATGGCCCAACCCTAAACAAGTCGCTAAGTCCTAGTTTGTTCTCGAGCTGCATGGCTGCAACCCAAACACACAACCCTTTGCAACGATGGCCGCGTCCAGCTCGTTCTCTCGCTATGACGTTCGAAGCATCATCAAGTTTTCTGTGCTGTCTGGAAAATCGACACCAGAGATTCATCAAGAACTCGTGAGAACTCGTGCACCGCATTCTGACCGAGAATTTAGGCCTACAAAAGCTTTTCGCCAAATGGGTGGCACACCTGCTGACTGACGAGCAGATGGAGGAGCGGGTGCTGGTGTCCCGGGACTGCCTCCGTCGGGTTCGTCGTGAAGGCGACGAATTTCTCGGTAGAATAGTGACTGGAGACGAGACGTGGGTCTACGAATGGGACCCAGAGCTGAAGCGGCAGTCAGCGCAGTGGCTTCCGATAAGATCGGCGAGTCCCGAGAAGGTGCGACGCAAGCAAGGCTCATTGAAGGTGATGCACATCATTTTTTTGACATTGACGGGATCATTCTGGACTGGCCTGTGCCTGTGGGTACCAAAGTGAATGCTGAGTACTATCGATGGGTGCTTCAAGAGAAACTGCGACCAGCGATAAGGAAAAAACGGCCGGGCCTTCTGGAGAGAGGCGTCATCTTCCATCACGACAACGCCCCGGTGCATCGGGCCAGACGGGTTGAAGAGCTGCTGGGCTCGTGGAACTGGGAAATTCTCCGCCACCCGCGCTACTCGCCTGATTTGGCTCCGGCAGACTTTTATCTGTTCCCGAAGATGAAAGAGAGCCTTCGTGGCCAGCGTTTCGGATCTGAGGAGCAGGTGAACAACAGCGCTTCATCAGCTCTCCGACATCTGGCGATCGCCGGCTGCAGGCCAGCCTTCGAAGCGTGGGTGCGTCGCTGGGAAAAGTGCGTTGAGCTTGGCGGCCGATTTGTGGAGTGACAAATATTGTACTTGAAGTTGTGGTTTGACAAAGTTTACGCTTTTTAAAACTAATTGCTCACTGTTGGCAGCTGACCGAAACTTACTTTTGGGATACACCTCGTAATGCGCTTGAGTAGTATGTTGCATCGGTAAACAATAGCCATAGACACTCATGCGCCACGCGCACTCATGTTTTGGCCATTGTTGAACTCTACAACATACTAAACAATCTCACCCATCTCGCCAGTGTTAATGTGGCAGTATCATAATTCACCCGGTGTTGTGTCAGCAAGGAGATTGAAGATTTACTTGCCTACAAGTGCCAGGAAGGCGTCGTCCGTCCAGCCATTGAGTTTAGCGCTGATCTCAAAACGCTGGATCTATCGGTTTGGGTCTTCACCGTCTTCTAGTGGGTCCACAGTTGGTGGCCTCGTCGCCATTGTTGAACCTCTCGTTAAGTACCAAAATGGAACTTAAAGACTCGGCTCTCTTTCTAGCTGGTCTGGGTAGACATTTTTCTTCCTTTTTCTTTTCTCTTTATTGTCGCAGCTCTCTTTATCTGCTGCCAAAATCAATACAGTACACTCATAGAAGAAAAAGCTATAGAGCAAAAAAGCAAGTGTAACTATATGCAGCAGACCAACATGTTGCTGAGAGTGTATTTAGCTGGGAAGATGGTCGGTTTCAGAAACTTCTGGCTGACTGCAGCGTCTAAAGCAGGGAAGTCTTCTGTCCGCATGATAAATTAATGACAATGACTGTTTCGCCCCATTGAGCGAGTTGAATCAACTAGCATTGGGAATTCATTGCATTCGTTGCGTTGCAAGATAAAGTTGCATGTGTTTTGCTCATATTTTAGCAGCTGCTCATCGGGAGACTTGGGGAGGGGGCTTAATCAGGATACATGGATAAGGAAGCCCTTGAGTAAATTCTAGAAATGTGGGCTCGAGCTTTCGCAGTCGCAGGTGAATCTTAAGCCAGCATGCATTCGGCCCAACCATCACCAGATAACTGGAGCTTTTCTGTGCGCTCAGGTGCCATTTCAGGCCAGCAATTTGCCTCGATCCCTCCTTTTCTCTGTCGCCAATCAAAGAGAGGCGGGAGTCCCGGCAGCCTCGTTATCTCAGCAAATCCCCACTGCCAGTAGAGAGAAAGGAGGTGCATTTATGCTCGACTCGTACAGTCTGTAATTGCTCTAGCAATTTTCCTCCTGGTTTTTAGAGCTCTGCTTTCACTCTGCTTTAGCTCCGGAGACAAGATGTCGAGCTCTGACGCGAGGATGGCTGATGGCCACTGCGACGTCTGCCGCTGCACCTGGCCGGCCGGCAGTGACCTGCCACGCCTGCAAGTCCTTCTTCAAGCGGACAGTGCAGCTCTGCCTGACCTACCGCTGCATGCAGAATCCGCGTCACTGCTCGCTCACCTTCGAGCGGAACCGGGGCTGCGGCGCCTGCCGCTTCTGCCGCTGCCTGCAGGTTGGCATGCGAACCGCGCTTGTCCGCTCGCTGGTGCCGGACATCGGGGGTGCTGCGTCGCCACGCGAGCGCACAGACAGGTTGAGTTCAATAAATTTGGTTGGCTGTACGAACTTAACTTTTCTTGCGAAAAATTTCCCGTGGTGTTAGATTCCCAAAAACCTCCATTATTTTTATATCCAGGCGTTTGTAATTTTTTTTAGTTTTATACGACACTTTCGCTGTCTATTAGTCCTTAGGGCAAACCTTTGTTAGCTGTCTACTGGGAGTACTGTTCAGCAACCGGATGCTGTTATCGCGGTTGCAGCCGGTGCTGGATCTGTACCTGCGTCCTGAACAGATCGGCTTCCGGCCTCATCGCGGCACAGTGACGCTGATCCTAGCTCTTCGGCGAGTCATCGAGGGAGCACAGATACGCGAGTCGATCCTGATTGTTATCTTCATAGATTTCAAGAAGGCATTCGACTCGGTCGTCAGGTCTGTGCTCCCAAAGGTGCTCCGTGCGTACAACGTGCCAGAGCAGCTGATTTCCACCATCATGGCAATATACAGTGATACGAAAGCTGCTGCTGTTTCAACACCGGACTGCCTATTGGACTTCTTTGAGACATCCTCAAGGGTGCTTTAGAGAGATACGCTTGTGCCGTTCCTTTTCGTTCTGGGGCTTGACGGCGGCTCAGCGTGCTTGGCTACGCCGACGATCTCGCCCTGCTGTCCTCAACTGTCGAAGGCACCCAGAGACAACTGGACAAGCTAGTTGCTGTTGCGGCGAGTGTCGGCCTGGTGGTCAACACGCAGAAGACAGTTGTGCTCTGCGTGCCGGATGACATCGAGGCTGCGATTTTGTGTCGAAGCGATGATGAATAGGCGAGGTAGCTCCCGCGTTGTCAGCAGTTCATCTACCTCTGCAGTCTGGTTCCCGGCGTCCGCGAGGATTTGCGGCGTCGCCGCGGGCTTGCCTGGGCTGCCTTTCGTTCTGTGAGGGCAGTCCTACAGTCCGAGGCCTTACCTGATCGCCAGAGGGCGGCGTTGTTCTAGGCAGTGATCGAGACCGTCTTGCAGTACAACGCCGAGACCTGGACGTTGACGGAGTCGCTCGAGCAACAAGTTGACGCGGCGCACTCTGGCCTGCTGCGCGCCGCCTTCAAGATCGGCTACGAGTGAGTGACCAACGCGGCTTTGTATCACCGCGCCGGCCTGGTCCGTCCAAGCGACCTGTTGCGCCGTCGGCGACTCCAGCTGGCAGGCCACATCATCCGCGCTAAGTCGTACTGCCCAAAGCCGGTGCCGGAGGTGCTGCTGCTAACGCTGCAGGCACCCTACCGGCGGGGGCAGGCGCGCACTCGGCGTTTCGTCGACTACCTGCTGGCTGACGTCGGCGCCCCGGATTCGGCGTTCATTCGGGACCTGGCCCGGAGGCGCGCCCTGTGATGCTGAACGCGTATTCTGTTGTTCATCAAGCGGAAATTATGTATAACTTCCTGCTTATGTATAAATTCTGAAATATCTGAATCTGATTATGTGCGTTTAGTAATGCATAGCAATGTACACCCTATCGGATATATGAGGTGGGCGACCCCAAATGTATATAACCGATCCTGCGCGTCTTAGCAGTTTGCAAGGCCGTTTCGTTCTAGCACATACAAGCGTATCTGCCTTGCAATTTGATTGCTAAATTACACATTGGTCATGGAACTTAAAAACCAATTCAACCAAAATTATCGCCAAACAGAGCGTCTTCAAGTGCATCAGGGTCCATTGGAATGCAGCAACAACAACAGCAGCAGCAGCAGCAGCAACAACATCAACAAACTCAACAAACTCCAAACTACCTGGACCACCGGGAGGCCTCGCGCACGCGGACGGGGCGGTCGCATGCATTCTAGGCATTTCTAGGCACGATTAACTTTTCTAGGAATTGCTTGCAGACTGCATCCAGTTCATCCAGTACATGGGAGTTCATGTGAAGCTTGAGCTGTGCACGTACTGGTCAACTGATCCCATGCATTATTCGCCTCACTTCCACCAGCCGGAGAGCTTGTCACGAAATCGCTTCCAGGAGGTCCTCTCCTTCCTGCATTGCAATGACTGCCGCGATTTCGATGCCAGCAACTGCCTGCACAAAATTTGGCCTTTCTTTGACATGATGCATGCAGTGTGTGCCAGAGTGTACGCTCTAGAGTCGAAGGACAGAGGGTGCCAGCTGCCCTACAGAAGAAACGAGTGGCTGCACCGGGACACAGTTTGATGCGCAAGGGCTGCACGCTCGCTGTGAAACTGTGTGACAGGAAGGCCAGTGGAACCAAGACGGTGTACCTACTAAACACTAAGGAGGCGGCGCAGTGCATCCCAAAGACTCGGATCCGACACGGACGAATTCAGGAGAGAATCCTTCAGAGCACGTCAGTGGCTGCATACAAGTGCATGGGAGGCGTCAATCGCTTGGACGCCTCTCTCAGCACTTACAACGCAAACAGAGGAACCTAAAAGTTGTTTCAAAAGCTACTGTTTCACTGCATGCTGCAGCTGGTGCAAAATGCACGGGTGGTGTATGCAAAGTGCGGAAGATGCGAGCCGTTCCTTCCATTCCTGTGCGCCAGCTTCCGATGCCTGATCGAGGAGACTGGCAGAGGCAGGCAGCGCACAGCAGCACAGGCAGTGCAGTGACAGCCAGTGGCTGCAGCAGCATCACAGCCCGAAGCGTCTGGCTGGCAATGACTCGCAGCCGCGACCTTCGAAGCGATGCAGAGTCTGCTGGAGGAATGGGCGATGTAGTCCGAGATACTGCAAAGGGTTATGACCGGCGTCCTGAGCGGCCTTGACGGTGTCCGATGGGCACACGATGACATAACCGTCTTTGCGAGCATCATAAAAAAGCACAATATCCGACCTATAAGCGCCTACAAGACCATGGAATCACGCTGAACCCGGACAAGTGTCGTCTGGCACAGTCTTTCATCGATTTTCTCGGGATGCGCATAAGTGCAAGAGGCGTCCAGCCTGCGGCCGAGAAGATCAAGGCCCTGGAAGACTTAAGGGGCCAACAAACGTGTTGGAGCTGCGCTCATTCCTCGGTTTGGCCACCTACCTGTCCAGGTTCGTTCCGAACTTCTCAGATCTGACGCAGCCAATGCGAGAACTGCTTAAAGGGTAAAAAATGGTGCTGGTCAGAAAGGCAACAAGAATCATTCCTGCAAACAAGAGCAGCAATCTGCAAGGAGAGCGTCCTGGCCTTCTTGGACGTGAATCTCCTAACGGAAGTCCTGGGCGCCATCCTCAGCCAAGTGGACGGGAAAGGCGTTCGCAAACCAGTCGCCTTCGCCAGCAGGTCACGAAGCAGCGGTACGCCCAATTTGAACGCGAAGCGCTAGCAGTGAACGGTTGCCTTCGTTTCGTGCACTACCTCAACGGCTGCCCAAATCTCAAAGTAATCACTGATCACCGTCCATTAGTCCCGCTTTTCAACCTGGTTCCAGGCCTCCGCCACGAATCGAGCGGATGGCTTTAAGAGTACCGCACCTCAAATTCAAGCTCACCTATCAGCCTGGACCACACAATCCAGCGGATGTCCTCAGTGGACAACCTGAAATGCAGAAAAGGACGATCCCGGGGAACTCCTCGACAGACGCTTCATCAACGCAATTGCCATCGGCTCTACTTCGAAAGGGCTGAGCTTTGCAACAATTCAGGAGGCTTCAAAGTCAGACGGCACGATCCAAGCAGCTCCATCAGCTCTACAAACTGGTCAATGGGACAAGCAGAGCAGAGAGCTTCGGGCCTTGTCCTGCCTGAAGCTTTCAGAACATGACGGCGTGCTACCACGAAGCTCGTTGATCGTGATCCCGAGAAGCTTACGTCGGACGGTGCTCCAGTTCGCAGACACGCAGGCCACCAATGCTGCCGAAAAACTATGGGCAGACTTCAAACCAAAGTCTGGTGGCCAGCGATGAGAAGCGACTGCCATAAGTTCGTTCAGTCTTGTCTCCCCTGCCAAGCGACATCGCCGAAGAGCCTCGCACCGCCTCTGCTCTCACCTTCCGGAGGGAGCATGGCTGGTTCTTGGAATTGACTTTTGACTTTTGTGGCCCAGTTCAAGAAAAAAATAGTATCTTATTATTTATATCAGCTCACAAAAATTTTTATGCTAAAGAGAGTTGAAAACGGTGCATAATACTGCTTAAAGTCGTAGAGTAGCAAAATAAAAAGGGATTCACCGATATGTGGCTTGTTAGCCGGAGATTCCAATCAGATATAGTTTATTTAAAATTCGGCGGAATTTCAGTCCATCGAATTTTAGATGGAAGTCCTAGTACAGTCCTACAACAGTCCTAGAACAGTCCTACAACAGTCCTATTCAATAGTCCTACAAAATTCCTACAACAGTCCTATTCAACAGTTCTACAATAATCCTACAACAGTCCTATTCAACAGTCCTACAATAATCCTACAACAGTCCTATTCAACAGCTCTACAACAGTCCTATTCAACAGCTCTACAACAGTCCTATTCAACAGCTCTACAACAGTCCTATTCAACAGCTCTACAACAGTCCTATTCAACAGCTCTACAACAGTCCTATCCAACAGTCCTACAACAGTCCTATTCAACAGCTCTACAACAGTCCTATCCAACAGCTCTACAACAGTCCTATCCAACAGCTCTACAACAGTCCTATCCAACAGCTCTACAACAGTCCTATCCAACAGTCCTACAATAATCCTACAACAGTCCTATTCAACAGTCCTACAATAGTCCTATTCAACAGTCCTATTTAACAGTCCTACAATAATCCTACAACAGTCCTATTCAACAGCTCTACAACAGTCCTATCCAACAGTCCTACAACAGTCCTATTCAACAGTCCTACAACAGTCCTATTCAACAGCTCTACAACAGTCCTATCCAACAGTCCTACAACAGTCCTATTCAACAGTCCTACAACAGTCCTATTCAACAGCTCTACAACAGTCCTATTCAACAGCTCTACAACAGTCCTATCCAACAGTCCTACAACAGTCCTATCCAACAGTCCTACAACAGTCCTATTCAACAGCTCTACAACAGTCCTATCCAACAGCTCTACAACAGTCCTATCCAACAGTCCTACAATAATCCTACAACAGTCCTATTCAACAGTCCTACAACAGTCCTATTCAACAGCTCTACAACAGTCCTATCCAACAGCTCTACAACAGTCCTATCCAACAGTCCTACAACAGTCCTATTCAACAGCTCTACAACAGTCCTATCCAACAGCTCTACAACAGTCCTATCCAACAGTCCTACAATAATCCTACAACAGTCCTATTCAACAGTCCTACAATAATCCTACAACAGTCCTATTTAACAGTCCTACAATAATCCTACAACAGTCCTATTCAACAGCTCTACAACAGTCCTATCCAACAGTCCTACAACAGTCCTATTCAACAGTCCTACAACAGTCTGCCACCCTGGGTTTCTCAACCAGATACAGGAGCCCAGGGAGTAACGCCATCTTTTCGTCCAAAGTACGAAATTGTGGAGCTGTGTCTGCTATATGTCGAGAGGCCAACATTGATATGCGTTTCCGTTATCGCCATAGCCACAATGGAGTGACAGAAAATGAAGGACAGGGTTTTCGAGGTGCGTCCCATGTACGTTTAATGTGTTGGTATGCGGTGACATATTTGCCTGTTTTTCAGGGTTCATTATAGGAAATTATTGTCATACCTGTGAATACCTAGGGACGAATTCCGAAGGCTGGGGCCACTTAAAGTGTCGGAAGACAAGCCAGATCCAGATCTAGCTCCAGTTCCACAGCCAGTTCCGGCTCCAGTTCCAACTGCAATTCCAGAGCTAGATGGAATTAGATGTCAAGTTCAAGGGAAAATTCCGCCCAACTCAAACTACCCAGAATGGATGAGTAGTTTCCTAAATTGCAACCGTCATTGCTCTAACAATAATCCGTAATCCGTCCAGTCCCTGGGATAATAGGGCATTATGGGATTTTTGAATTGCCAGAAGCCTCAGACTGAGATGCAGAAAATAGCGCGATAAACTGCGACAAACAGGATTCCCAAACCGTTTCCGTTATCTTCCACAGCGTGCATACAGTACTTCAATAACAATTGAAATGGGATGGTATACAACTTTCTGGGACTGAACCCAACTGGAACAGCGTGCGAAGAATTCAATTCTCTGAATGTATTTGACCAAATTAATATCCGAAGTCTATGCTTTAATAGTGCAGATACTATTCAAGAACTACCATCTAATGCTATAATTAGCGCAAGGAAGCTTTCAATAACTGGCCACAGCTATCTTGAAGACTAGTTAAGTGACAAAAAAATTGCCCAAAAAACGGGTTGTGTTTTCAAAAACAATGCACCACTAGAAGTTTTTATATAAATTTTCAAAATGATTTTGCGAGATATTTTTATTTTATTGCATGTTTTGACTTTTACAATGATTTCTGTGCTGAAATTATAGTATCTGTGGTCTGGTAGTTGAGGGTTACTTGTATAATGTATGGCATACATATAATTTTTGATCAAACATATCAATACATAAATTAGTAAACTTCATTAAATGAAAAATGTTGAATAATATTAGACTTTCAATAACATTTTGATAGAAAATCACCTTTACCTTTAAAAATAGTTATTAACTAAAAGCAACTTGTTCACTGGTGCCGTGAGTTGTACACAATAGTGCATTTCAGCAGCTGCTTGCTGTACTGTGCACTCGTTTTCGCCACTTTGTAGCTGCTGTCCCAGAGGCGACTGAAGTCCGCATGCACAGCCTCACTTGCCTGCTCCGACCAGAATCCAAGGCCATGCAGAGCTGATCCAGGCATTTGCGGCTGGTTGCGAAGAAATGGAGCAACATGCTCAAAGACAGCATGGACTTTAGGGCTGACAGGAATGCCAACATCCTTGTAGGCCGCAGCAAATGCCTTTATTGCTGCATCGTAGCCGTCTAGAAGCACCAGTCCAAAACAAGTCCTACAGACTTCACGAAAGGTGCGAAGGGCTTGTACAATAGGCATGGCTGCTATGGCACCGCAGTCTTGCAGCATTTGCTCAAGTGAGTCGACACTGTTTAGCAGCTTGCTGCAGTGGTTGCCAGTAAACTGCCCACCTTGATATGGTGCCTGCCAGATGTTTAAACGATTAGCAAAGTCCTGTGCTCGTATTGTACAGTTGGAGATTGACTGTAATCGAGAATCAAGCTCCTTGAACAGCCGATTGACAATACCTAGCATCAAGTGCAACTCCATTGGAGGCACAACGTTGATCACCAAAGTCTCGTCTGGAAAATCAAGCAGCGGCATTCTAACACAATTCTTGAACCTGGCAGCCGAGTGCCTTGTGCTACTTGTCTGCTGCACCAGCTCTTGGTAGCTGTTAGCGTTCTGTCGTATGCTGCCAAATGACCGCAAGGGAACTTCATGATGTATGCTACAGAATTCTTTGCAGTTCAACTCGCACCATGGACAGGGGTGACTGCTGCTGGCACACTGGAGGCCAAGTAGTGCGTTAGCCATCTTCATGTCAACCGCAAGACTGAAGCGTACCTGTTGCAGTCTCAGAAGGTCCAGGACAGCCTTGATGTTGAAGTAGGACTCTCGAACATCTTCGACAATTGCAAGGATCAGCAGTTTTTTCACTCCACTATCACAGAAACGAGAACTGCATGCGGCAGCAGAATAGCTGGTCTTTGTTTTAGGTTGTTGCTCTGCTCCAATTCGCACAATAGTGAGACAGACCTTCAAGAAGTTGCCTCCTCCATCTATGCCAATTTTAACTTCAAAGTTTCCTTCTTCAATGCAGCGGTGGTACAGAAGGCTATCAATGAGTCCCTCCGGGTCCTTGCAGTATACAACGTGTCTTATCTCTGTTGCTGCATCCTTCCCAACCTCCAGCTGCATTGCCTTTACATCAAAGAACTCACCTAGCTCCTCATCCAGCTGACGTAACTTTGACATCAGTCCAGAGTCCACAGACTTACGTCCTTTCCAGTTGCGCAGGAACTGAGCTGCCAGTTTAGTCTGCTGGCCACTTAAGCCAAGAGTATTCTGAAACCTGTTGAACTTTTTGGCAGTCACAGGCTTGTCAACAAATGTGGCACAAGAGTTTTTGCATTGCGCTGTAGTTGTCACTGTCAGCTGATAAGGTCCACGAGTTGCTAACTGCGTGGAGAGAAAGGCACCACTGGTGCACTTTGTCTTTATGAGGTCTGATGCATGGATTTCTGCACCTCTTTTGTCCATGGCAAACTGAAGTGAAAGGTTTTTTCTTCTTTGAGTCACATTGCAATTGTGAGATATACCTTTGCCAAGCACAGAGTAGCAGCGCATGCAGGTTGATACAGGTTGAGCTTCAGGCAGAGGATCTTCGATGCCAGATGAAGGTCTCCCACGAGGGTGTGCACTGACTTTCCGTGATCCAAGGCCTTTACCAATAGGTGTCCATCTTGCGGCAGTGCAGATGCCACACTCGCACATGGTCGTTGAGCGTGTTAGGACAGTCATTTTTATGCTTGAAAAGTCGAATGGTCGAGGCAAAGCATCTTCTTCTCGCTTTCCTGCCTCAATGTCAGCCAGCAGAGTTCTGCATCGAGTGCACACTGCAGCTGGTAGTTGCTCATCATCAAGATTACAGCTTGGCATAAAAAACCGGCGAATCCTTGTGAGTACAGTTTCACCAATTGGCTTCATGCTGTTTCCTTTTTGCATGCAAATGAGACATACTTTGAGCCGATTTTCTGCATGTGATGCTCCGCATGATGGGTTTGGCATGGTTGCAGCTAAATACTATATCAGGTTGAGTTAATTTTCCAGTTTTGATTGCTTAAGATGACACTTTCATGCGGCATTGATATTATAGCTTGTTCATTCCACTACCAAATGAGGTTACAATTTTAGGCTTACACAACTTGTACATAACTATAAGCTTGTACTCAGCAGTATGAGTTGATGTCTCAACTGATTTTAGTGTAAATGTACGCTTGTATATAGGCATCTAGCCTTTATAAAGTTATGCAATTTTAAAAACACAATGAGGGCTAGGAGCTGCTACACATCTCTTACATCACATTTTAAAAGTTGTTCTGCTAAAAAGATACATTGTGTTCTGAATTATTAGTGGGTCACAGATATTCTTAGCTTGGAACTCCTTGTAAAAGTCAAAACATGCAATAAAATAAAAATATCTCGCAAAATCATTTTGAAAATTTATATAAAAACTTCTAGTGGTGCATTGTTTTTGAAAACACAAACCGTTTTTTGGGCAATTTTTTTGTCACTTAACTGGTCCTCAAGATAGCTGTGTGGCATATTGATTTCGGGGGTTATTGCCTTGCCTGAAGATGCCGAGTGTTCGGCGAAACATGTCGCGCGTAAATTGACTAATAAATTATAATTCCGTAATTTCGTATTATCAAAGATAAAATGCGAATGTTCGCCTTTGCTTTCATTTTCCTGACTTTCCTCAAACGGTGTACCTTACCTGGGACTATGGTTTGGTCTCTGACCATTGAGTTTCTTAATCTTTAAAAGAGTAGCCGCCTATTACTAAAATATATTATCTACATACAGACATATACACAATACATACAACATAGCGCTCGTACATACAACACAGACAATTAAGTAATCAGTACAATCTTTTGCAGTAACCTACATGTGATCATTATCTATATACTAAAAACTCATAGTATTCTATCGCCCCTTCCACCACTCACAAATCCAACGACGGCCATATCAACGTATATATTAATAAACGCTATAAAAATGCTATAAATAGCATTTCGCCTCCATCGTTCTTTCCCGTACTAATACAAAACACCATATCATAAAATCAGCGTTCATACAAAATTTCTTATATATTATTTTTCACTCATTACACCTGGCCTGCAGCAAGCGGCCAGAGTTACAGCCATTGGCACAGTCGATTGTAGAGGCACCTTTTGGTTAAGGCTTTTTGCTTCCAATTTACTGTAACTATACAGTACTCCGCGAGGTATTCCACTGGATGGGAGATGGAAAAACGGGACACCCGGAGGGAGGGGATACCGCCTAGTCAGCTACTAAAATCGTGGCGACCACAAAAGCGAAATGGCGCAGAGGTGAATGATAAAGAGCCGAAACGGTCATTAAGAGAAACGTTCGCCAATTTTTCCAGCCAACAGGAGTCTGACGGCTGACGATGCTGCACCTCCAATAAGTGCTCCACGCCAAGCCATCGACAGAAAAAATTGCGACTCTCTGCATGGCCTGGAAACTGGTTAATGATGAATTTATTCAGCTAACTGGACTCGAATCGGCACCTGATGCGGTAAGGAAGAGATGCTTTAAGCTTGAAGAGTCGAAAACGCTTTTTTGTCCTGGTGAGATTCTCAAGGAAGGAACAGTCGGGAAGAAAATAAGTGTGCAGCTAGCAGCGCAAGTTCTCTCCCGCACCATGGCCCACGCGATTGCCGTGTATAAGGAACGTCTAATGATAGGCTGATAAGCATACGCGATTGTACATCTCGTGTATTGGTGGGCACTGCAAGCGAAACAGTCTGAGTGCTGCATCCAGACAGGTGTCGGCCACCAGGCTATGGTAGACTGGCAAAACTCTATTCGCGACGTGTGTGCCCAGGTGCTGGAGGACCACCCAGTCCAGCTTGGTGGCCCTGGTGTTGATGTGGAGATCGACGAGTCCAACTTCATGCACCGTAAGTTCCATCAGGGTGCCTTCTGGTCAGTGGGTGCTCGGTGTTATATTTTCAGGTTACTTAAAGTCTTCAATATACTTAAGGCATTAATAATTAGTGCTGATATCCTAGCAGACGTTTCCGCGGCTCCAAGGTTCTTAGTCTTGCTCTTATTTCTCTTTATTTCACATTCTCACAGCGGGCTTTTAACCCAAGCCTGTTTTGCAGCTTCATTTAGTCCATGATAAAACAAAACGCGTCAAACTGCATATGCAATTAAAATAATATCAATATTATAGTCACGTCATATCACTCGGCATGGCGGAGTGTGGTTCAACAAAGTGCATGATGGTTGTTCCGGACTGCACGGCTGCCACCATGCTCCCTATCGTCACGCGTTATGTCCTACCAGGGTCACGCATCATAACAGACGGCTTAATTGTTGACGACTTAATTAATTAATTGTTTCATTGTTTCTCGCGTTTGCGCACCAATTTGCAATAAAACACTTCGAAACTTCGAATTGCTAGGAATCGTTAGGAATTGCTAGGATTCGTTAGGAATTGCTAGAAATCGTTAGGAATTGCTAGGAATCGTTAGGAATTGCTAGGAATCGTTAGGAATTGCTAGGAATCGTTAGGAATTGCTAGGAATCGTTAGGAATTGCTAGGAATCGTTAGGAATTGCTAGGATTCGTTAGGAATTGCTAGGAATCGTTAGGAATTGCTAGGAATCGTTAGGAATTGCTAGGAATCGTTAGGAATTGCTAGGAATCGTTAGGAATTGCTAGGAATCGTTAGGAATTGCTAGGATTCGTTAGGAATTGCTAGGAATCGTTAGGAATTGCTAGGAATCGTTAGGAATTGCTAGAAATCGTTAGGAATTGCTAGGAATCGTTAGGAATTGCTAGGAATCGTTAGGAATTGCTAGGATTCGTTAGGAATTGCTAGGATTCGTTAGGAATTGCTAGGAATCGTTAGGAATTGCTAGGAATCGTTAGGAATTGCTAGGATTCGTTAGGAATTGCTAGAAATCGTTAGGAATTGCTAGGAATCGTTAGGAATTGCTAGGAATCGTTAGGAATTGCTAGGAATCGTTAGGAATTGCTAGGAATCGTTAGGAATTGCTAGGAATCGTTAGGAATTGCTAGGAATCGTTAGGAATTGCTAGGAATCGTTAGGAATTGCTAGGAATCGTTAGGAAATGCTAGGAATCGTTAGGAATTGCTAGGAATCGTTAGGAATTGCTAGGATTCGTTAGGAATTGCTAGGAATCGTTAGGAATTGCTAGGATTCGTTAGGAATTGCTAGGAATCGTTAGGAATTGCTAGGAATCGTTACGAATTGCTAGGAATCGTTAGGAATTGCTAGGAATCGTTAGAAATTGCTAGGATTCGTTAGGAATTGCTAGGAATCGTTAGGAATTGCTAGGAATCGTTAGGAATTGCTAGGAATCGTTAGGAATTGCTAGAAACGGAAAAAGTTGTTAATTTTACTGTTTTAAAAGCTTGGGGGATGTCCAAACAATGCTAAAATCAGCTTCTCGGGTGAAGAGAGTGCAAAAAAACATTGAAAAATTAGTTTAACGAACGATTCGAGAAGAATGCCGCATTTACGAGCTAATTGGCAACCTGCCACTGGCCAATTTTTTTCTTTACTGTAATTATGCTTGATTTGCTCCTTTTGACGCTAACTTCTTTATCTGCTTATTTATTAATTGTAACAAATGTGCACATGCTATTAGAACTTCAGCACTAAGTAGTGAAAATTGACGAAATAATATATATTAATTTTATATTCTTCACCTCAGCTCAGGAGCAGTACACCATGCAGTTTACGGATACCCTCGATTTTGGACATGATTTTGAAAATCATGAACCTGACTTAAATCTTTGAATAAAACTATTCATAAGCAATGACACCAATTTCACCATAGTACGAGGTGTATCCCAAAAGTAAGTTTCCCTCATATGTAACTCGGCACCCAAGAGGCTCAGCTAACTTCCACGTACGTTGTTGCTTTCTTTTTTGTCTATGGCCCAACCCTAAACAAGTCGCTAAGTCCTAGCTTGTTCTCGAGCTGCATGGCTGCAACCCAAGCACACAACCCTTTGCAACAATGGCCGCGTCCAGCTCGTTCTCTCGCTATGACGTTCGAAGCATCATCAAGTTTTCTGTGCTGTCTGGAAAATCGACACCAGAGATTCATCAAGAACTCGCGAGAGTCCTAGGAGAAGCTGCACCATTCATTGAAACGGTCAGGAAATGGGTGCGAGAAATTCAAGAAGGACGGGACTGCATGGAGGACAAAGAGCGTTCTGGACGACCAAGGACTGCGACAACGGATTCCAATGCTGATCGCGTGATGGCTTCTGTGAGTGAAGACAACAGAAGGACATGCAGTGAGCTGGAGGAACTCCTCGGCATTCCCCACAGCACTGTGCACCGCATTCTGACCGAGAATTTAGGCCTACAAAAGCTTTTCGCCAAATGGGTGCCACACCTGCTGACTGACGAGCAGATGGAGGAGCGGGTGCTGGTGTCCCGGGACTGCCTCCGTCGGGTTCGTCGTGAAGGCGACGAATTTCTCGGTAGAATAGTGACTGGAGACGAGACGTGGGTCTACGAATGGGACCCAGAGCTGAAGCGGCAGTCAGCGCAGTGGCTTCCGATAAGATCGGCGAGTCCCGAGAAGGTGCGACGCAAGCAAGGCTCATTGAAGGTGATGCACATCATTTTTTTGACATTGACGGGATCATTCTGGACTGGCCTGTGCCTGTGGGTACCAAAGTGAATGCTGAGTACTATCGATGGGTGCTTCAAGAGAAACTGCGACCAGCGATAAGGAAAAAACGGCCGGGCCTTCTGGAGAGAGGCGTCATCTTCCATCACGACAACGCCCCGGTGCATCGGGCCAGACGGGTTGAAGAGCTGCTGGGCTCGTGGAACTGGGAAATTCTCCGCCACCCGCGCTACTCGCCTGATTTGGCTCCGGCAGACTTTTATCTGTTCCCGAAGATGAAAGAGAGCCTTCGTGGCCAGCGTTTCGGATCTGAGGAGCAGGTGAACAACAGCGCTTCATCAGCTCTCCGACATCTGGCGATCGCCGGCTGCAGGCCAGCCTTCGAAGCGTGGGTGCGTCGCTGGGAAAAGTGCGTTGAGCTTAGCGGCCGATTTGTGGAGTGACAAATATTGTACTTGAAGTTGTGGTTTGACAAAGTTTCCGCTTTTTAAAACTAATTGCTCACTGTTGGCAGCTGACCGAAACTTACTTTTGGGATACACCTCGTAGCAATGTATGATTATCAAGAGGTCAAGCTTCACACACAACTGCCATAGCGTTGAGGCCGGTAGGCCGAGACGCGGTAACGCAGTTGTGTGTGAAGCTTGACCTCTTGATAGTGGAATTGTGTCTAGTTTCGTCCAAAAACCAATTCAAAACGGCTATGACACAACTTCCCAGACGGAAATTCTTCACTAAGCGATTCTAGGGATTTGTGTCATAGGCATTTTCCACTTGGCGCAAGCCAAATGATGGCCATAGACTAAACGTTTGGAACGAAAAGTTTAGCGGAACAGTCTGAAATTACCATAGACGAAACATGTTAAATGAAGTTGTGGTCTTATAAGCTGGAACTCTGCGGCAGAGGATAACATGTTCCTGTTTCTTCTGTTTTCCCTAACCTCTACTCATGCCACTCATACGAATGATAAATTGGTCGAATTTGCCGATTGAAAGCATTGACGGCTTGAATGGAAATGAGGTCAACTTTCTCAGCGACTTGAGTATGGGTGGATGTGACGAGGCGAATGACGAAGAGTTGATGGAGTTCATCCGATTCATTGAATGTGGTAACGATGATGCTCTGCCACCACTGCCAAGCGAAGAAGAGGCTTGCCCCGAGGATCCCATGCGGAACCAACCATGCAATTCGGCCGTACGAGCATGGAGGCCGCTTTGTGGGGTTTGTTTGAAACAAGAGCAGCACGGCCGATCTGGTTACCATGGAGTTGACAATGCTGAACGAGTATTTGAGATTTTTCTACTTTACGCTGGAGACCAAGCAAGGAGGCAAATATTCTCCGGCTTCCCTTGTGTGCATCAGAGCGGGGATCCAGAGGTATTTTGAATTTGTTGTGAAGAGAAAAGTGGATCTGAAATCCGACGACTGCTTCAAGAGTTCGAATCGAATGTTGGAGATGAAGGCGAAGGAGTTTGTCGAGGCTGGTGGAGACGTCAAGCACTATAATCCGATTGAGCCAAGAGACATGGAGAAAATGAAATGCTATTTCAGTGGAACTGGCGGCAACTACTCAAGTGATGAACGCCTTCAAGATGAGGTTTTTTTCACTCTCATGTACACCTTCGGCGAACGTGGTCAAGAACATGTTGAGCATCTAATGAAGAGAGATGGAATTCTCTTTGCGCATGACAGTGAGGGACGTGAATATGCCTATTTACCTCATTTGCCATCCAAGAATCGTGGTCGATTTCCGCTGAAGCGTGGTGCCACCTCTGACATGAAGCAAGTTCGTCTGTACGATGTTGCAGTTCTGCAGCGGTATTTGGGCCGTATTCCAACGACAACCAAGGATGACAGTCTCTTTCCGAAGCCACTGAAGGGACAGGGGTTCTCAGCGTTGGTGAATCGTGGCAAGAATTATTGGAATAACTTTATGAAGAGTTTGAGTGCGAAGGCTGGCTTGCATGGGCAGTACACTAACCACTGTGTCAGGTAATGATCCGATATTTTTCCACGATGTTGTTAATAATATTATATTCATGCGGTCTTCTGTTACTGAACTTATTGCTTAATATTTCCATACTTTTTCAGGGTGTCACGCGTTTGTGATCTACATGCATTGGGCTACAATGTCAACGAGATCATGGCCGTGACTGGACACAAGTCTGAGAAGAGTGTGCGTGGCCACCTAAGGGTTCAAAGAGATGCAAGTTTGTATCGTGCGTCAATGGCTGTGCAGTGTGCGATGAATGCTGCTCAGCCTATTCAGCCCGAGTCTCGCCTCGTGGAGCAGCGTCAGGCCATGCAGAGTCCAGTGAATGCTGTTCAGCCTATTCAGCCCGAGTCTCGCCTCGTGGAGCAGCGTCAGGCCATGCAGAGTCCAGTGAATGCTGTTCAGCCTATTCAGCCCGAGTCTCGCCTCGTGGAGCAGCGTCAGGCCATGCAGAGTCCAGTGAATGCTGTTCAGCCTATTCAGCCCGAGTCTCGCCCCGTGGAGCAGCGTCAGGCCATGCAGAGTCCAGTGAATGCTGCTCAGCCTATTCAGCCCGAGTCTCGCCTCGTGGAGCAGCGTCAGGCCATGCAGAGTCCAGTGAATGCTGCTCAGCCTATTCAGCCCGAGTCTCGCCTCGTGGAGCAGCGTCAGGCCATGCAGAGTCCAGTGAATGCTGTTCAGCCTATTCAGCCCGAGTCTCGCCTCGTGGAGCAGCCTCAGGCCATGCAGAGTCCAGTGAATGCTGCTCAGCCTAATCAGCCCGAGTCTCGCCTCGTGGAGCAGCGTCAGGCCATGCAGAGTCCAGTGAATGCTGTTCAGCCTATTCAGCCCGAGTCTCGCCTCGTGGAGCAGCGTCAGGCCATGCAGAGTCCAGTGAATGCTGTTCAGCCTATTCAGCCCGAGTCTCGCCTCGTGGAGCAGCGTCAGTCGCAAGTTCAAAGCAGCGGTTCCACGTTTGTTGGTGCAGTGAAGTCGGGTCCTGCTGGATTTCAGTTTTCTACCTGCACGTTCACCAACTGCACATTTACCATTCATCGGAAGGACTGAATGAACTGTCGATTCTCGCTCTACTCATCGATTATTGCGGAACAATTGGTCCACGTTTCATTATGCCCACGTTACCGTTTTCGTATATTTATGCAATCTGTTTATTCTGCTTTGTTGTATTGAATAAAAAATATCCTCGCAAACGCATTGATACAAGAATATACAGATTGCTCATTTGCAAATGGGTATATCCAAATATAACCCGTTGGGAATAGCTATCCAAAGATGGGGGGCAGCTTGACCATAGACTATTCGCAGATAAGCAATCTGTTGCATTCCTGTTTCGATGCCTGAAAGGCGCGCAAAAATTTGCTTAGTTCACAATTTCCGTCGACGCAATCGTTTGTGGCCCAAACAAAACTAGACACAATATATTAATATAGACTGGCTGTTCGGACTGAAATGAACTGAAAAGCCTCGGCGCTTCGGCGTTTCGGCGCTTCGGCGTTCGGCGCCTCGGCGTTTCAGTTCATTTCAGTCCTCAACAGCCAGTCTATATTAGTGTTATGGGTAGGCTGAAGCGCGGACGCACAACGCGGTTTCACGTCCACAGAAACTGTCTATGGTTGAAAAAGCTTTAGCTATATGCTTCGTGGCGGTTTCGCAGTCCGCGGAGACTGTCTATGGTTGAAACCCAAATAGAGTTTGAAGCATTCTTCTCTTGGTGGGTGGGAGAGAAAATAAGATTTAAACAGCTTTAAGGTTCGGAATTAGCCATGTTTCACTGGGAATCAATACTAGAGGAAGATATTAGCGGTTTAGAAATGAATGAGATTGAGTTTCTACAGCAACTTGGACATCGTGATCCTGGTGAAGAAGTTAGTCAGTGGACCGGTGTGACCGTGAGACAGCAGGAGTTGATTGACGCAGAATTGTCCAATCCAAGCATTCTGAATAATGCCGAGCTTCTGCGGGAACTGACGGAAGAAGAGGAAGCTGCTGTGCAGCTTCCTGCACAGCAGCTTCCTCTGAGGAAGAGGCTGCCAAACGCAAATCGACCACGGATCAAACCGCTCTTCCATGTGAAGCGCTTCAAAAAATATTTGGTGGACCAGAAACTGCCGGACAACATCGAAACAATGCCGATCCGCTATCTTTGTGCCTATATGCGGCTGTGGTTTGTGTCACTGAGGACTCAGGAAGGCAAGCCATACACTGTCCGAAGTCTGGTGTGCTTCAGGGCGTCTATTCATCGGTACGTGCTGGAGACAAGGAACGTGCGAATTGAGGTAACTATTGATGAACTCTCCAGCCACATATCATTTTGAGCTTCCAAGCGTTATTTACTGAATTATTTCGTTTACTTCGTGTTTCATTCCTGTTGTGTTTGGTCTTGTGTTTGTTGGCAGTGAAATATACAGTGGCTATAAGTGATGAACTGAATATAATTGAAATATGCTTCAACCATAGACAGTGACGGCGGACAAATGTAGAGCGTTTCAATCGCGTTTCAACCCAGGCAGCCTACCCATAATTTCTAATAAGTATGGCACGCTCTATCTAATCAACTACTAAACAAGCAGCAGTTGCAAAAGGAAATAGAGCGAGTTCAAATTGAAAACCAAGTGCAGCTCAAACAAGGAGAAGTGAAAATAAAGAATGACGGGCGGTAAAGATGACTGAGGTCTTTAAATCTGTAAATAGAAAATATCTAAACGGTATGTCAAGCCTTCTAGCTCTACTTTTATCAATGCTGTGCCTATGAGTTCCCTATGCAAATTGGAATAGCTTTGCGAACAAAGATTCCATATATTAGACATAGCAGAATCAGTCAGAAATCGAACTTACCCAGTCTGGTGCTTCGTTAAACAGAACTTCTCTCTGTCTCAGAGTTTATTGCTGCTCTGCTCGCCTGCTGCTGAACAAAAGCCGAGGGAAGGCGCTCAGAATGGGAACTGCAGAGCCCACAGACCATAGACTAAACTGAGGAGATCGTGAAAGCTGCTGAACTCAGTCTCGCTAAAATCATTGTCTATGGCCGAACTTTGCACGAACCGGCTTAGGCTAGATGAGAGAAATGCACTGTGAATGCATTCTTTTTAGATTCTGCGTGCAGAATGGATTTTGTCTATGGTTGAACTTCATGGTCAATGATTAAGATAGAATCAGTTAAGAATGATGTAGCAACATTAAAAAATTGTTTTTAGTTTTCAATGATAATACATAAAAGCATGGTAGTGTGTGAATTGAAATTCGCCCTAATATAACCAGTTAACAACTTTGCGTTAGCTCTTTGCAGAGTTTCGACAATTACATTCATCAACATTCAAATATTTTCACCCGGACGCGGGAGCAAGTGTTGTCGAGATAAATGCAGTTGTCTGGAAAATTATGTTTAAAGCAAAAAGCATCGCGGCTCTGCTATCTATCTAGCTATCTAGCCTAAGTCAGACATCAGCACCCCCTGTGAGCTTTGGCATCAAAGCCTCCATTTAAGCCAATGGCCCTAACCCTACCTTTGATCTAAGGCCTACCAAAAACTCCCAGTTGACCCTTAGCATCTCAGCAACTCCCCCATAAGTTTTGAGCGGAGAGCAGCACTGTCTATATACGATGGGTGGGCAATACAGGCGGGGATTGCTACAGTTTTCCTGATGCCGTTGTTTTTCTTCGCAGACAAGCAGACACCCAAGGGCTCAAAGTCTCGAGCCATCACCTGTGCTACCTGCATCATGAGTTAATAATGTATCAAGCAGAATAATAGTTAACAAGAACGCCCAAGTCAAACTGAGATTTATAGTCGAGCCAAAGGCATGAAAATAAAAACTTGATATCGCAAAGTAAAATTCAGTATAATATCATCAAAATAATTAATTCAAACTCAAGACTGCTCAGATCTTTTGCAAACATCATTCTTGCTTCTCCTGGAAGAGCATGTTCTACCAAGCCAAGCCAAGAATCATTGCAACTGTACACTGATAAAAAGTCGGTGCTTAATACCAAATTTGGGTAGAAAATATCGGAATTCAATGAAAAATACCGGTATCTCTAGAATTAGGAATTTAAATGTAATATCAATATCAAAAGTGATAATAATGTTTACTCGAATCGAACTGATAATTTCCCGAAAAGCTACATCACTGCAATTGAGAGGTCAGAGAAGCGTCTTTGAAAGCAAATCTCAGGGACTTTAGACCGCGTAGGTAAGCTGAGAGTTTTGCATAAATTGAAGAAGTCAAGTGAATGCGCGCACTGCACTACTCACTGAGCAGGAGGGGCAAGCAGTAGCAACAAGCGAGTGTACAATAGTTATAACAACCAATAATTGGTCTGTGCTGTCCAGCAGATTTTTCTCGCAGTCATGGCACAACAATATAAAAAAATTCGATTAGGGAAATCTGGCAAATAAGTAAATAGAAAATCAGTAAAATTGCTTTTAAAATAATATCTTCAATAAAATCACAGAATTGTACACAGCACAGAGAGTACACATTTACACAGCACAAGCTCTGTCGCAAGCGATAAAATACGATTTATAATAACCATGCTAAAAATAGATAAGGACATAGCCAATTCGATTAATACAATAAGTACTGAGTTTGTTAATACATTTAACATGTAAGTGGGAGTCCTCTGTGATCTAATTATCGGCCTCTCTGATGTAATTATCGGTCTCTTTGATCTAATTATCGGTCTCTTTGATCTAATTATCGGCCTCTCTGATGTAATTATCGATCTCTTTGCTCTAATTATCGGTCTCTTTTATCTAATTATCGATCTCTTTGATCTAATTATCGGCCTTTTGATATAATAAACGGTCTTTTTAATGTATTTATCGGTCTCTTTTATCTAATTTTCGGTCTCTTTGATCTAATTATCGGTCTCTTTTATCTAATTGTCGGTCTCTTTGATCTAATTATCGATCTCTTTTATCTAACTATCGGTCTCTTTGATCTAATTATCGGTCTCTTTTATCTAATTGTCGGTCTCTTTGATCTAATTGTCGGTCTCTTTTATCTAATTGTCGGTCTCTTTGATCTAATTATCGGTCTCTTTTATCTAATTGTCGGTCTCTTTGATCTAATTATCGGTCTCTTTGATCTAATTATCGGTCTCTTTTATCTAATTATCGGTCTCTTTTATCTAATTGTCGGTCTCTTTGATCTAATTATCGATCTCTCTGATCTAATTATCGGTCTCTTTGATCTAATTATCGGTCTCTTTGATCTAATTATCGATCTCTTTGATCTAATTATCGGTCTCTTTGATCTAATTATCGGTCTCTTTGATCTAATTATCGGTCTCTTTGATCTATTTATCGGTCTCTTTGATCCAACGCAGCGATCAATCGCGCCTAAAGAATCGAGCATGATCTGCTGCCGCCTTCCGTCTTCGCTCCATCTGGAGCTGCCGCTCCATCCGCAGGCACCGCTTCGCCGCCGTTCTGCACGGCCGGGGCGCCACCATCAGAGGTGGCGGCGGTCGCTTCCGTCGTCGACTCGGGTTTGTCGGTCGGCGCTGATGACGCGGCCGGTTTCCGCCGCCGGCCGCCGCAGCCGACTCCGGACACGGCGCCGCTGGAGCCTCCGGACGCCTCCTGGGCGCCGCCGTTCTCCTGCGGTTTGCCAGCCGCCTCCGCCGTCTCCGCCGCAGCAGCGGGCCCAGCGGCCTCGGGGGCGGCAGCATCGGCGGGCGGGGGCTGGCGGCGACCCCGGCCACAGCCGACGCCCTTCGTCATGCCCGAATTCGGCGGTGGTGGCGGCGGCGGCGTTGGGAGGCCCTCGATTGGCTCCGGGGCCGCCTGCTGTTGCTGCTGAGTCTCGGCCACCGCTGGAGCTTCAACCGGGACTGCAGGCTCTGCTGGTTTTCCAGCCGCCGACGACTGCTTCGGCTTCGATGGCGGTTTCGACGGCGGCGGCTGCTGCGCCTGCTGCTCCTGCGGCGGCGGCGGCGGCGGCGGCGGAGGCGGCGGCAGAGACGGCCGGGACCGCCTGCCGCTGCCCTTCTTCTTCGGCTTGGCGCGCGGCTCCGCGTAGGTGGCGTCGGCTTCTTCGCTGACGGCTTTCTTTGGCTGAGGGATTGCCGCGATGCGGGAGCAGAATGCTCTGCGTTGCTAAGTACATCAAGTACTCGATAATCATCTGCTTCAGCTGCTCACCTTAGCCTCGCTGCGCTTCTTCGGCAAAGGCTTCTTCGCCTCTTGAACCTGCTCGGGCTGGGCAGCGGCCTCTTCGTCCGTGTCGGGCGACAGGTCACCCGGCGGCTGCAGGAGGTTGTCGAACTGACGGAGGGTTTCGGCAGAAATGTGCAGCATGTTGAAGTGTTGCTTGTTGTTTAACATAGAGACGGGAACTGACCCCAGATCCCAAATCCCAAATCCTAAATCCCAAATCCCAGATCCCAAATCTTAAATCCCAGATCCCAAATCTTAAATCCCGAAACTCAAAATCCTAATTCCAAAAATACAAATATCAGCTCCCGAATCACAAATTCCAAATGCGAGATAGAAGAGATCGCCTACTCGTGAGTAGCAAGTAAGGAAATTTAAGCGAATCTCTCTGATAGCTTGTGTTTCCTGACTCCAATGAGAAAATTTGGACCCAAATCCTGCCCTCACCTGCGTGACGGCCATGACGTGCTGCGGTATTGGACCATCATCGGCAGTAGCCGCCGCCGCCGCCGCAGCCGTGTCCGCGGTCTCCTCCGCAACCCGGGGACTCCCGCCGTCCGTGTCGGCTGCTGCCAGCGGCGCCGACACCACCCGAACGCCGGGCTGGCACTCCACGGCCGCCTGTGACTGCGTATTGCCCGGAAATTGAATGGAATTAAAAACATTGAAACTGAAGCAGGAGTTTTCCATTCAAGCAAGTTCTTAATACTCGTACCTTGGCCTGAACAATCTCTTCCTCGGCTGCGGCGTTGTCCACCTCTGAAGGGAAAATAAGGCAAATATACCAACTTCTCATGTCGAACTCAAAGTAGAGTGCTATTACTATTATTATTATTGCTAGCTCGTATTGCGGAATTTTCGAAATTGCAAACTTTTCTAAGGATACTTAATGTGGAAGCCTACAGTGGGCTGAAAATTCAATAGGGAAATCCCTAAAGAGGAATCCATAAAGGGAAATCCCTAAATTGAATACCTAAAGGAAATCCGTAAAGGGGAGTCTCTAAAGGGAATCCCTAAAGTTAATTCTAAAGGGAATCCCAAAGGGAATCCCCCAAAGAAATACTAAATGAAAATCCCTAAAAGGGAATCCATAAAATTTGAATCCCTAAAATTGAAATCCCAAAAAAGAAATCCTGCAGAAAATCCCATTAATGCATGCTGAATGTAAAAGTCCTGAAAATAAATTTCGAAAAAGGTGATCCTCAAAAGGGGAGTTCAAAAAGGGAATCCTCAAAGGGAAATCTCAAAACAAATGACGATTCTGGACCGAGCAGGCGAACCTGGTCCGGGAACCGAGTTTTCGCTGGCAAAGTCACTTGTGAGATGGGGAGTTTTCAGTCTTTTAGAGCTTAATTAAACAAACCCCACCTATGGATCTTAGAATTGCAAATAAAGCAAGCCAGCATTTATTATAAAGTGCACACATAAGGTGAGGGATTATGATTTTGCAGCTAAAAAATGAAAATTTCTAATCTCGTTATTTGTGCATTTTGCTGCCTCCAGTGAAATCGTAACGCCCTTCTTCTTCGCTTGTCCCTGGCCAGTTCGGGCAGCCCAAATTCAAATTCGCTAACTTGGTCGCTGCCGCGGCCGCAGCAACTCGAAGTTCGCCGTGCCCCCGTTGGCAAAGAGGCCGCCGCCGTCGACGCTGTCGGTCATCGTCGGGCCGAACGACTGGCGGGCAGCGGACTCGCGGAACTTCATGCGGGACCGCGTGCTGCGCCGCACCAGCAGGGTGGACGCCAGGCTGCCGTCCGGCTCCACCCCCGGTCCCGACTTGCCGGCCAGAGTGCGGGACAGCGGTCGCGGGCTCATCGCCGACATCGGATCCAGCGGGTCGTCGGCGAAGTCCGCCGCTGCCGTGTCGTCAACTTCGGCGGCGGCCAGTTCCGGATCGTCTGGCGAGCGCGGCGCCGCTAGCACCAGGGTGAGCAGGTTGCCGCAGATGGCGCGCTGGATGCGCAGACGGGCGAGAGCCTCCGTCCGGAACGGCCGGTACTGGTTGGACTGGCCACGTCGGGAGGTCGGGCCCAGCTTGCCGTGTAGTGCGTCACCGAAGGCGTACAGATGGCCGGAGCGGCCGCTCACACATGCGGAGTGGCGCTCGCCTGCGGACACGCCTGCGGTGGAGAGGAGCGTTCGAGAATGAATAATGCCTGGCAAGGAGTGGGGTGGGTGCCTGAGGCAGGGAGTGAGGTGGGTGCCTGGGGCAGGGAGTGAGGTGGGTGCCTGGGGCAGGGAGTGAGGTGGGTGCCTGGGGCAGGGAGTGAGGTGGGTGCCTGGGGCAGGGAGTGAGGTGGATGCCTGAGGCAGGAAGTGGAGATTGGTGTCTGGGGGCAAGGAGTGAGGTGGGTGCATCGAGCATGTGTGAGGAGTCTCTTACTGGTCATTTCCACATCTTCGACGGCTTCCACCGGCGTCATGAGCGGGGCGTAGAGCCGGTCGGCCCCGAGTCCGAGCTGACCGCTGTCGCCGGTTCCGCAGGACAAAAGGCGGCCGGTCTCGGTGAGCACCAGAGTGTGCTGAAGGCCACAGGCCACAGAGCGAGCCGCCTGACCGTCTGGCAGGGGAACCTGAATGTTTATTAATATTGATTGACAGACTGCCGTTGAAGCAATTAAAAACAGAAGTCTGCTTTACTCACTCGCTGAGGCGTGTAAAAGTACTCCTTCTCCTCTGAGCCGGGCAGGCCGAGTTTGCCGCCCTCGCTCTCGCCCCAGGCGTACACCTGGCCGTTTGCCAGCACGCAGGCCGCGTGGTAGGCACCCGCTGCCATCGCCACGACGCGTTCAGGCAGCTCAACGAGGACGAGCGCGTCGCGGGATTCTTCGAGCCCGGCGCCCTGGCCAAGGCAGCCCTCGGCGTTGGAGCCCCAGGCGTACAGGTCGCCTGCAGAGGGGCGTTGATGGCCGCGAGTGTATTGGACATCTAGTCACTGATCTATTGGACATCTAGTCACTGATCCATTGGACATCTAGTCACTGATCTATTGGACATCTAGTCACTGATCTATTAGACATCTAGTCACAGATCTATTGGACATCTAGTCACTGATCTATTGGAAATCTAGTAATAGATCTATTGGACATCTAGTCACTGATCTATTAGACATCTAGTCACAGATCTATTGGACATCTAGTCACTGATCTATTGGAAATCTAGTAATTAATCTATTGGACATCTAGTCACTGATCTATTGGACATCTAGTCACTGATCTATTAGACATCTAGTCACTGATCTATTGAGAATCCAGTCCAAGCTCTATCGCAGCAAAGATCTACCCAGTGCACACCCTGCTTGCTGAGCATTAGGTTGAAAGACCGCCCAGCGGCGATATCCTTGATGTCCTTGCCGTCCAGGTACAGCAGCTCCACCGGGTCCGGCAGATCCGTGGCCTCCCCAGTCAGCTGGCCGTCCGAGTTGTTGCCGAAGCCGAAGCACCGGCCGCCCTCAATCATCACCAGGGTGTGCGTTGGGCCGCAGGCGACCCGCAGGGCGTGCAGGCCGGCCTCCCGCAGCTTCTTGACGCAGGACGGCTTGGCCTGGGCGTTGCGGTGGCCAAGGCCCAGCTGGCCGTAGTCGTTCTGTCCGAAGCCGAACACCCGACCAGAGGAGGTGACCACCACGGCGTGGCCTTCGCCGCAGGCCGCGGCCACCACTGTGTCGTTGCGGATGTAAAATTTTGTCGGCACATTTTTGCCGAACGCAAAAACGGCGCCGCTGTCTGCGAAATTTTATTCAGGGAAATCAGTGGCGCATTTGGTTATATATTTACAGCAATTACACATATAAAAGTATAAAGCTTAGGAACCTTTCTACCAAGAAGAGTTTAGTCTTCATGATTGAAAATCATATTAAACTGAAGCTCGATAAGTTCTAATTAAAAATAAAAAAGTAAAATGCCTACTTCTAACTAAGATAAAGGACATTTTTCAGAAATAAAAAGCTAGAAAAATCATGTCCAGAATAACTTTTTTTGATTTTAGCTGAAAATTTGCTTAATAGCATAGAAATAATTATCTACAGGCAGATATCATTACATTTTATCAATAAATAAAGGGTTGAACTCATTGCTGTTCAAAGGACCAAATAAATGCTGATTACAAAGAAACAAAATAGAAAATCTAACTTGCGCTATAAATAAACAATGCTGAGGCTCAATTTCTAAGGGACTTGAGCGATGCATTTTTGTTGACATACTCATACTCTCTATATTACCATGATGAAAATTCTTTGCATTGTGTTATTTATTTGAATGAGCTGTAAGTATCAAAATATATAAAAATATAAAATTTTCTGATTTAAGATTGTGCTTCAAATGACTCCAAAGGTAAATTTCGAAAGACACAATATTAAATCTTATGAATATATTTAAATCCAAAATATTCATCAAAAAGGTGACTGAAAAAACAAGATTCTGTAGTCAACTTTAGGAAATTAAAATTCAGCTGTATATAAAACATAGCATTTGTGCCAGCTGCAAAATTGGAATTAAAAAATCAGAAATATCAAGTTATCATGCAATGCACTGATGGGCCCATATCGCGTCAAATCAAAAACAGTGTCGTTTCCGTTTATATGTTAAAAATACGGTAATACAAATAAAAAACAATTAGAGGTAGTCAATAAAATCAAGTACATAAGACTTACCTGGAACATCTAGATTAATGTCGGAGGTCGTCATGGCTAGAATTTTCACATACTAATAATACATTGATACATAGGAATCTATTACCAGGACACTTTTTTTTCGAAACCATTAATCAAAATGAATCTGAAAGTCAAATTAAGCGACTTTCACTATCTCGCTTGGTTTTAAAATGAGTCAAAAGATTTCACTTCAAACAGCGACAGTAAAAATAAAGACAACTACCATAGTTTTGCACTTGCTAGCGCATGTAAAAATAAAAAACTAAATATAACACCATGCTAGCAAGTATTTGCTTAACCAAGGTAAAGTTATCAAAACACGACGACAATTTGTTATAATTTTACACTTTCTGAATCCGGTCAGTGCAGTTGATATTCTTCTTAGAGCCTCTTCACGGCAATCGATTCTCGAACCAGAAACGGTTCGGATTTCCAAGAAAAAAGCAGTATAACTATTTAACTTTGTTGAATGTTTGACTGCCTTAACAGCCTCACTTTGCACAATTTTTCACTTTCTTCTTGGCTATTGCCATTCAATAATCACAATTTTAAAGCACTAATATCCCTCTAGTTTAGGAGACAAAAAGTTATACTTAAAAAAATTGGTCCTGGTTCTAGAACCAGAACAAGCAATATGAAGAGCCTCTTAGATAGAACAAACTTTTAAAAGTAGTCACTTTTATGGACTATAATAGTTCGTGAATTAGTGGAACTCTGAAAGCCTCTAAGACAAGATGTAGCTTTATAATGTAAGTGTGGGTGAATAGCAATTTAAGTACACATTATTAGACACACAGATTTTTTGTTAAATATGGCTTTATCATGGTTTTATATTTTTTCAGAGCGAAGTTTACATTTTATTTGTTTCATAAATAAAAAAATCGAATTTATTGATATTCAGGCATCATTTTCATCATATACAGCATTGCATACATGTACGTTTACAGTTAACACGAAAACGATTAGTTATATAGTGTGTTTCACTGTTTTACTTTCTCCTACTTGTGGCATTTGGTCGCCATACCGCGGTTTTCTTCTTTTTAGATTCATCGTCCTCTTCACCAGCTGCTAGCTGCTGCTTCTGCTGCGACTTTTTTATTTTCCATTTCTGGAAAGCCATGTCTGACTTGGCGCGCTTTTCTTCTTCTTGTCTTTGCTGATCGTCGGTCGTCGAAGTCGACGGAGCTGACCGTCGCTCCTTCGCCGAGGTCTCCTTGCGCTTCGCCCAGGCCGCCGCTGCGCTGGCTGCTGTGGCGCGTCGCTCCTCGTCTTTCGCCTCCTTGGCGCGCCTCTCTTCTGCACGGCGTTGGCGCTCAGCGCGCTGGCGTTCCGCCAACTCGGCGTCCTTGCGTTGGCGCCAATTGGCGATGGCTGCTTCAGAGTCGGCCGGCATCTTCTGCTGCCGCTGCTCTTCCTGTTTATGCTTGTCTGTTGTCTTCTTTTTCTGTGGGAGTTTATAAGAAATATTGTAGCTTGCATGTTGCATGCATGTTGCTACATGTGTATACGTATATGAGCCGCTCAAAAGACGTCCTTACTTAAGTCGTCTATGGAGCCCCTGTTTACAGCATTCTTGATTCAAATTGATTCAAAAATTTGCTCATATAAGCCAATCCCCACTGCTTGGAAAGAGAACCGGAAGTCAATCCCCAATGACCAGAAGGAGAACCGGAAGTCAATCCCCAATGACCGGAAGGAGAACCGGAAGTCAATCCCCAATGCCCAGAAGGAAAACCGGAAGTAAATCCCCACAATGCCCAGAAGGAAAACCGGAAGTCAATCCCCAATGCCCAGAAGGAAAACCGGAAGTCAATCCCCAATGACCGGAAGGAAGACCGGAAGTCAATCCCCAATGACCGGAAGGAGAACTGGAAGCCAATTCCTTAATAAGCGAATGTTAGCGGGCTTCGCAGTCTGCAGAGCAGCAGACGCCGGAAGATCCGAGTAACTTCCGCCTCCTCACCCCGGCGCCCGTCTTCTGCTTCTCCTGCAGCCAGCTCGCGTAGGCCGCCCGCCCCTCCTCCAGTTTGCGCCGCTTTTCCTCCTCCGCCGCCGCCGCCTCGGCCGCTGCCCTGGCCGCTGGGCCGCCGCTAAAGCCGCCCGATCGCTTTTTGGCGGCCATCCAATTATCGAACGCCGCTTGCCGCAGCTCGGCAGCGGAGCCTTCGAACTCCAGCTGCTCGTCCTCGAACTCAGCGTCACCATGGCAGTCGCAGTCGCAGCCATCAGGCTGCAGCTGCAGCTGGGCGAATTGCCGCCACAGCTCGCAGGACTCGGCCATGCAGCAGGCCGGTGTCAGCAGCTCGCACAGGGCGCTCGTGGTTGCTAAGGGGGCGCTGGCGTTGCCATGCATGCTGTACATCTTGGAAACCGCATGAAAAGTAGGTAGGGCCAATTTTCATTGCTCTGTCTATTTACAATTTGGAATTATGAAAAACTAAGGGGACTCAATCACTTTAAAAACCAGGTGTACGCATTAGGGTTGCTATGGTAACTGGATGGGGCTGTACTCATCATTTGCTCTCACTGCCAAAAGAAGAGAGATGAAAACATCTCTACCGCTGTGAGCACCACTGTCGGACTCTCATCTTTCTTTTCACCTTTCTCTCTCTTCTTTCTTCTCTCCCTCCACCCTCTCTTTACCCTCTCTTCACCCTCTCTTTACCCTCTCTTCACCCTCTCTTTACCCTCTCTTTACCCTTTCTTTACCCTCTATTTACCCTCTCTTCACCCTCCTTTTACCCTCTATTTACCCTCCTTTTACCCTCTCTTTACCCTCTCTTCACCCTCTCTTCACCCTCTCTTCACCCTCTCTTTACCCTCTCTTTACCCTCTCTTCACCCTCTATTTACCCAATCTTGCTGTATCTTTACCTCTCTTTACCTTCTCTTTACCCTATCTTCACCCTCTCTTTACCCTCTCTTCACCCTCTCTTCATCCTCTCTTCACCCTCTCTTTACCCTCACTTCAACCTCTCTTTACCCTCTCTTTACCCTCTCTTCACCCTCTATTTACCCAATCTTTACCTCTCTTTACCTTCTCTTTACCCTATCTTCACCCTTTCTTCACCCTCTCTTCACTCTCTATTTACTCTCTCTTGACCCTCTACTCACACACTCTTTACCCTATCTTGACCCTCTCTTGACCCTATCTTCACTCTCTCTCTTTACCCTCTCTTCCGAGTTTCCCGTATTTTCACTCTCTCTTGCCTCTCTCTATCTCCGCCCTCTTACTGAATTGGTCATCTGTCCCATCTCGTGACTCCGTGAGACTTCTGAGAAAATAAACCTGCACCGGCAATGCAATAAAGATAAAAACTAATGAACAGCTCGTGCAGGAATAAAGCAGGCATAAATATAATTTATATAGTTTTCAGAACTGATCAACTCAGGAATTCTTCTAAGAATTATTAGGCGGAGCTGTCAGAGCAATTAGCGGGTGAAAAGTCAGTTAGAAATCAATAAGAGACCACCCGCTGAGTTAACAACAATAAAACAGTTTATGGTGCAGGTTAATTAGGTCAGACGCAACACAATGATTAATTGGCATGCAAAAATTGTCTGAGTTATTCTATTAATTAACTCTACAGTAATGTACAGTAATTTTCATTAATCTGGTGGAATGACGCAGCAGCTGATTGCCAGTCACAAAATAGGGGAAATTCTAGCCAAAAGTTTCGCATCCTAAAATGAACCCATCGTTAACTTCAGGCTCAGCCTAGAGTGATCCCCAGTCAACATTTCAGGAAAATGTATGAAAATGTAACAATATAAAATCGGTACGTAGATTAGCAGTTCGTATGCACAGATAGAAAAAAATATTGACAGAAAACTCTATTATGAAGCCTAGAAACATAGAAATTATTTAGGTAGAACTTGCGCAGTACACAATTTGAATGAAATATAATAATTCAGTCAGAGCGGCCTCATATTACGGCATTGACGACGTCAAATTACACTTGACGATTTTTTACGTGAAAAAGGGGCTCAAGGAGGTATGCGGTCAAATTTACTTTACGAGCTGGGCACTAGTGCATTCTCTTTCACTTCACTTGCACTACCCCAGAAACCCACCTAGCATCCTACCTTAGGCACCCAACTCACTCCCTGTCCCAGACACCCACCTCACTCCCTGCCCCAGGCACCCACCTCATTTCCTGCCTATAAAACCACCTCACTCCCTACCACAGGCACCCACCTCACTCCTTGCCCCAGGCACTCACCTCACTCCCTGCCCCAGGCACCCACCTCACTCCCTGCCCCATACACCCACCTCACTCCCTGCCCCAGGCACCCACCTCACTCCTTGCCCCAGGCACTCACCTCACTCCCTGCCCCAGGCACCCACCTCACTCCCTGCCCCATACACCCACCTCACTCCCTGCCCCAGGCACCCACCTCACTCCCTGCCCTAGACACTCACCTCACTCTCTGCTCCAAGAAGCAGCACCCTATTAACTTAATCCAACCCAAATAATATTATCGACAAGCCTTCGTTCATATCGGAAGTCTTCAGACGGATGGTAATCAGGTGCACTGGCTGCCCGATCACCTGATTCTCGAAGTCGAATTCGGCCGCCACGCCCGCCGTTGAGTAGTTGAACCGGACAGCGATTGAGTGGCGTGGGTCGTCTCGAACTCCTCCTTCCGGCGGCTCCATTCGAGAAAGGCCTGGCGCGCCTCCTTCTGCTTTCTCTCCTCCTCCCGCAGCCGCTCCCTTTCCTGCTCCAGGGCCGCGTCCGAGGCCTTCTGCTTCTCCATCTGCAGCCGCTTCTCCTTGACGCCCTGCCACTTCTCCACCTTCTCCTCCGACTCCAGCTTCTTCTGTTTCTCCTTCTCGAGTTTCTCCCTTTTCTCCTGCCGTTTCTTCCGCTTCTCCTCTTCCAGCTTCTCCATCTTCTCCTGCTCCTTCTGCTCCCGCCATTTCGCGAAAGCGGCCTTCGCCTCCCTTTCCTTTTCCTCCTTTTTCTGCTTCTCCTCCTCCGGAGACAGCTTCTTCTCGTCCTTCTGCGCGTGGGGTAGCAAAAGGCAAAAAGGGGAAGTTCTGAGGACCAGCAAATATTATGAAAGCCACAGCGAGTTTTATCCAGATTATAACTAAGACTGAGATTTCCTACCTATGGGTTCAGCATCCAGGGCTCAGGCACCCCATCCAGGCATCAGGCACCCCATCCAGACCTCAGACACCCCATCCAGACCTCAGACACCCCATCCAGGCCACAGGCATCACATCCAGGCATCAGGTACCCCATCCAGACCTCAGGCACCCCATCCAGACTTCAGGCACCCCATCCAGGCCTCAGACACCCCATCCAGGCATCAGGTACCCCATCCAGACCTCAGGCACCCCATCCAGACTTTAGGCACCCCATCCAGGCATCAGGCACCCCATCCAGGCATCAGGCACCCCGTCCAGGCCTCAGGCACCCCGTCCAGACCTCAGGCACCCCATCCAGACCTCAGACACCCCATCCAGGCCTCAGGCACCCCATCCAGACCTCAGGCATCACATCCAGACCTCAGGCATTCCATCCAGACCTCAGGCACCCCATCCAGACCTCAGGAACCCCATCCAGACCTCAGGCACCCCATCCAGACCAGACCTCAGACACCCCATCCAGGCCTCAGACACCCCATCCAGGCATCAGGTACCCCATCCAGACCTCAGGCACCCCATCCAGACTTCAGGCACCCCATCCAGGCATCAGGCACCCCATCCAGACCTCAGGCACCCCATCCAGGCATCAGGCACCCCATCCAGACTTCAGGCACCCCATCCAGGCATCAGGCACCCCATCCAGGCATCAGGCACCCCGTCCAGGCCTCAGGCACCCCGTCCAGACCTCAGACACCCCATCCAGGCCTCAGGCACCCCATCCAGACCTCAGGCATCACATCCAGACCTCAGGCATTCCATCCAGACCTCAGGCACCCCATCCAGACCTCAGGCACCCCATCCAGACCTCAGGCACCCCATCCAGACCAGACCTCAGACACCCCATCCAGGCTTCAGACACCCCATCCAGGCCTCAGGTACCCCATCCAGACCTCAGGCACCCCATCCAGACTTCAGGCACCCCATCCAGGCCTCAATCACCCAATCCAGGCCTCAGACACCCCATCCAGGCATCAGGCACCCCATCCAGACTTCAGGCACCCCATCCAGGCCTCAGACACCCCATCCAGACCACAGGCACCCCATCCAGACCTCAGGCACCCCATCCAGACTTCAGGCACCCCATCCAGACTTCAGGCACCCCATCCAGGCCTCAAACACCCCATCCAGATCTCAGGCACCCCATCTAGACCTCAGGCACACCATCCAGACTTCAGGCACCCCATCCAGGCCTCAGACACCCCATCCAGACCACAGGCATCACATTCAGGCCTCAATCACCCCATCCAGACCTCAGACACCCCATCCAGGCCTCAGGCACCCCATCCAGACCTCAGACACCCCATCCAGGCCTCAGACACCCCATCCAGACCTTAGACACCCCATCCAGGCCTCAGGCACCCCATCCAGGCTGAACGCACAAGCGTCCCCAGCCAAAGAACTCCAGCCAAAGCTGCTCACCTTCTTCTTTGGCGCATTCGCCTTCTTGTTCTTCAGCCAGCTCTCAAAGGCCGCCTTGCCTTCCAGCTTCTTCTCCTGCTCTTCCGCTTTCTTCTTCTCGGCCTCCTGCCGCTTTTTGGCCTCCTCGGCGGCGCGCTGCTCCCGCGCCATGGCCAGCTTGGCGGCGTACCAGTCTGCGAACACGGACTGGCGGATGGTGCTGGAGTCGGTGAAGTTGATGGTGCTGGAGTCCATGAGGCTGCTGCTGCCCGTGCCTGCATCATGGACGGGTGGGCATCTCAGCACTTCTTGCTCATTTTAGGGAGGAGGATTTGAGGAGTCTCAAGTGAGATTTTAAGAGTCTCAAGTAAGATCTGAGTAGTCTAAAGTGGGATTCGAGGAGTCTCAAGCAAGATCTGAGGAGTCTCAAGTAAGATCTGAGGAGTCTCAAGTAAGATCTGAGGAGTCTCAAGTAAGATCTGAGGAGTCTCAAGTAAGATCTGAGGAGTCTCAAGTAAGATCTGAGGAGTCTCAAGTAAGATCTGAGTAGTCTCGAGTGGGATTTCAGGAGTCTCATGTGAGATTTGATGAGTCTCAAGTGAGATTTAAGGAGTCTCAAGTGAGATTTGAGGAGTCTCAAGTGAGATTTGAGGAGTCAGGAGTGGGATTTGATGAGTCAAGAGTGGGATTTGAGGAGTCAGGAGTGGGATTTGAGGAGTCTCGAGTGAGATTTGAGAATTTCCAAAACATTAAAAAAATTTTCCCGCGCACCTGGCAGGAGGTGACGGGGTGGCCGGGTGTCCACGCGCGCCTTAGCGGAGGCCGTTCTCGGCCGCAGCACCCGCAGGTGGCGCTCCCTGGCCTGCTTCCGTTCCGCTTCAGCCCGCTCCCGCTCTGCCTGGCCGCTCATCACCTTGGCGACGGCCTCACCCGGGGTCTGGGCGTCCTCCACCTGAAGGAGTTTGGAATGAGGAAGCAGAGCTTGATCAGCCACCCCATTCAGGCCTCAGCCACTTCATCGATGCCTCAGCCACTTCATCGATGCCTCAGCCACCTCATCAAGAAGCCACCCCAACTCATGCCTCAGCCACCCTACCATCCCTCAGCCACCCTACCATGTGCCTCAGCCACCCTACCATGTCCCTCAGCCACCCTACCATGTCCCTCAGCCACCCTTACCCATGCCTCAGCCACCCTACCCATGCCTCAGCCACCATTAACCATGCCTCAGCCACCCTACCCATGCCTCAGCCACCCTACCCATGCCTCAGCCACCATTAACCATGCCTCAGCCACCCTACCCATGCCTCAGCCACCCTACCCATGCCTCAGCCACCCTACCCATGCCTCAGCCACCATTAACCATGCCTCAGCCACCATTAACCATGCCTCAGCCACCCTACCCATGCCTCAGCCACCCTACCCATGCCTCAGCCACCATTAACCATGCCTCAGCCACCCTACCCATGCCTCAGCCACCATTAACCATGCCTCAGCCACCATTAACCATGCCTTAGCCACCCTACCCATGCCTCAGCCACCCTACCCATGCCTCAGCCACCTCATCCAGGCCTCAGCCACCCCACCAGGCCTCAGCCACCCTACCCATGCCTCAGCCACCTCATCCAGGCCTCAGCCACCCCACCAGGCCTCAGCCACCCCACCAGGCCTCAGCCACCTCATCCAGGCCTCAGCCACCCCACCAGGCCTCAGCCACCTCATCCAGGCCTCAGCCACCCCACCAGGCCTCAGCCACCCCACCAGGCCTCAGCCACCCCACCAGGCCTCAGCCACCCCACCAGGCCTCAGCCACCTCATCCAGGCCTCAGCCACCCCACCAGGCCTCAGCCACCTCATCCAGGCCTCAGCCACCCCACCAGGCCTCAGCCACCTCATCCAGGCCTCAGCCACCCCACCAGGCCTCAGCCACCCTACCCATGCCTCAGCCACCTCATCCAGGCCTCAGCCACCCCACCAGGCCTCAGCCACCCCACCAGGCCTCAGCCACCTCATCCAGGCCTCAGCCACCTCATCCAGGCCTCAGCCACCCCACCAGGCCTCAGCCACCTCATCCAGGCCTCAGCCACCCCACCAGGCCTCAGCCACCCCACCAGGCCTCAGCCACCTCATCCAGGCCTCAGCCACCCCACCAGGCCTCAGCCACCTCATCCAGGCCTCAGCCACCCCACCAGGCCTCAGCCACCTCATCCAGGCCTCAGCCACCCCACCAGGCCTCAGCCACCTCATCCAGGCCTCAGCCACCCCACCAGGCCTCAGCCACCTCATCCAGGCCTCAGCCACCCCACCAGGCCTCAGCCACCTCATCCAGGCCTCAGCCACCCCACCAGGCCTCAGCCACCTCATCCAGGCCTCAGCCACCCACCAGGCCTCAGCCACCCACCAGGCCTCAGCCACCCACCAGGCCTCAGCCACCCCACCAGGCCTCAGCCACCCCACCAGGCCTCAGCCACCCACCAGGCCTCAGCCACCCACCAGGCCTCAGCCACCCCACCAGGCCTCAGCCACCCCACCAGGCCTCACCTGGTAGATGTCCTTGTAATCCTTGGCATTTTTCTGCGTCTCCTTCTGCAGCTCCTCCTCCCGCTGCTTCTTGAGCGCCTCCCGCCTCTGCCGCTCCTTCTCCTTGGTGGCCGGCTCCTCCTCCAGCTCCTCGCAGAAGGAGCTCCGCCTGCGCCTGGCCGCCTCCTCCGCTTCCGCCGATTTCCTGGCAGCTTCGTCCTGGCCGCGCCGGCTCCGCGGCTTCGGGACGGCCTCGGAGGCGGGCGCGGGGCCGAACAGGTCGCGCAGGGTCGCCTCCGCCTCCTCGCGCTCCTTGCGCTCCTCGGGGCGCTCCGGGCTCGGACTCTGCCGGCGGGGCCGCGGCTGCGGTCGCCTCTTGCCGTTGGCGTCGGCCTCCTCATCCTCGCTGGAGCCGCCGGAGCGGCGCCGGGACTTCCTGGCCTTCTCCTCCTTCTCCTTCTGCTTTCGCTTCTCTTCTTCGTCCAATTTCGAGTCGTCGCGTCGCTTGCTACGGCCGAACAGTTCGAATTCGTCCGGCGAGTCTAGCGGGTCTCGGCGCGAGGCGCCGGACTGGCGGCGCTCCGACTCGGGCAGGTGGCGCCGGAAGTCCCGGCCATCGTCCAGCGTCGGCCGCTTGCCCGCCTTGTCTTTGTCCTTCTTGTCCGCGTCTTTTTTCCTGTCTTTGTCCTTCTTGTCCGGGTCTTTTTTCCTGTCTTTGTCCTTGTCTCTGTACTTGTCCGCGTCCTGCATGTGGATCGGGATTTCCATTCCATTTCCATTCCATTTCCATTCCATTTCCATTCCATTTCCATTCCATTTCCATTCCATTTCCATTCCATTTCCATTCCATTTCCATTCCCATTCCATTTCCATTCCATTTCCATTCCATTTCCATTCCATTTCCATTCCATTTCCATTCCCATTCCATTTCCATTCCATTTCCATTCCATTTCCATTCCATTTCCATTCCATTTCAATTCCATTTCCATTCCATTTCCATTCCATTTCCATTCCATTTCCATTCCATTTCCATTCCATTTCCATTCCATTTCCATTCCATTTCCATTCCATTTCCATTCCATTTCCATTCCATTTCCATTCCATTTCCATTCCATTTCCATTCCATTTCCATTCCATTTCCATTCCATTTCCATTCCATTTCCATTCCATTTCCATTCCATTTCCATTCCATTTCCATTCCATTTCCATTCCATTTCCATTCCATTTCCATTCCATTTCCATTCCATTTCCATTCCATTTCCATTCCATTTCCATTCCATTTCCATTCCATTTCCATTCCATTTCCATATTATAAGTCTGAATCTTGAAGTAGAAAACTAAAATGCTCACCTTCTCTTTGTCCTTCCTCCTGTCTCTGTTCCAGTCTTTGTCGTCGCCCCGGTCCCCGCTGCCTCCCGAAGAGCTGCGGCGCGGCCGCGGCTTGGGCGAGGTCGACGCTTCCCGCTCGTCCCGCCTGGCTGCCTGCCGGGCCGCCGGCTCCGGCCGGGAGGACGAGGCGGGCGAGCGGCCGGCGGGCGAGCGGCGCCCCCTGGCCGAATCGGCGCCTCCGTCGGCCGGCGTCGGCTCGTCAAAGCTGGACAGCCGCGACCGGCCGGCCGGCTCGGGCGACTTGCCCGGCCTCTTGGTCTTCAGCAGCGGCGACTTCGAGCGAAACGAAGACGAGTCGCGGCTGCGGCCGCTGGCACCCGCTTCTTCGTCGATCTCCTCTTCGATGTCGGAGCCGCGGCTGGCTAGCGAGGCTCGCTTCGGCTGCGGCGGCTGCCAGCCGAGCGCGGCGGCCGCGGCGGAGGGACCGGCCGCTGTTCGCGAATCCGGACTCCGACGGGCCGCCCGCTGTCGGGCCGCTTGCTGCTCAACGCCGACGCCGCGCGGGCGCGAACCAATGTTTTCGTCGTCTGAGCGGCCGATGCCGAAGTCCTCATCCGAGTCGGACAGCGCAGGCCCACCGCGGCTGCGCCGGCGCGGCTGCGGTGCCGCTGAGTCGCCGCCGCTCGGCCGCGAACTCTTCAGGTATTTCGACATGGAGCTCGAGCTGTTTTTGTCAAAAAGGCTGAAAATCAAGCGACGATTTTTATATGCAAAATGGGACACTCTAAACTGAGAAATTTTATGGGTTTTTTGGATTTTCCATTTATTATTAGAAAAATGAAAATAATAGTTTCTACAAACAATTTTCTATTTTACTAAAAATTTATAGTTGAAGCATTCGCTTAGCGCCAGTTGATGCCTTTTTAGGATTAACTGGGATACATGATATAAATATTTCCATAAATACATTTTGATTCACTCAAGGTAAAAATTCAATAAAAATCTGGGTATAAGAAGTTATTAATCTCGTGGACAGTTTCAAAAAAATTTCATTAATTTAAAAAACCTATTTCAGGGATTGTAGGTACAATCCAATCTACAATTAAGCTAAAATATCAATTATGGATTATCAAGCCATAATAGTCATAAGTTCGGTTTTGGAACAAAATTTGATGCATTTCTAGGCAAAATAAATTCATTAAAGCCCTTGTTAAATTTTTATAACTAAAATTGCCAGAATAGCTATCTATAATAATTTTATGGTTCTGTGTTTCTATTTTGATAATACTTAAAGTACGATGAACATAAACTCATGCTCGTTACACAAATTTTACGTTCCATTATTGATTTGGTCGCACTAATACCAAAATCGAGAACGACCGTATATTCTAAAACAGATTGATTTCAAACTATAGGATATTTTAGGTATACAAATGCAATCTATGCAAATAGGAGAGCTGCTAGCCTAGACTAGAGGAATGTAGCTGAAGAAATGTATTAAGAGAAGTAATTTGTTCTGGAATCGGGAAGTTATATTTTGCTGTTGTATACATGATTTAGGACGTAGTCATGCTAACCAGTTAGAATTTATGAGTTGAACAAAAACAAAAAATGCAAACGTTATTTTTTATTTCAGAAAAGTAAGATAGATAAAACTAAACTGTTTTAGCTTTGTTTTAACTGTTTAATTTCTTTTATAAAAACAAAATGTATCGCAAAACACTAACGGATAGTTGTAGGCAACACTTTTATACTGACAGTTTAATAAACTATGTTTATTATTATTGTTTTTAAAGAGAAATTAACAATAAAAAAATGTATACATTGGTACGCATGCAACATTTAACTGGTTCAAACTACGATAATTTTTCATTCATACGCCTTTGTCGGTGACAAAAACTCATTGACTGTTTTTTTAGTTTTCTTTAAAAAGCATCAGTAATATATAACTTTTCATGATGTTAAGCTTATGCCTTATAAAAGTAGTCCAGTAGAATTAGGATGAAAAAGTGTTTACACAATTTTTAATACGTTACAACTTACAAATAGAAGTAGGAAATGTTATGTATCAGAAAAAATCAATTTGAGTTGATGATGTTGAATTGGTGTATAAATTCTAGCAATCATTTTTAGTTCGTGGCAGGTCTATCTCATTTTTATATATCTGATTCCAAGGGAAGAAAGAGTAAACACTTATATAAAACGCGTTTGTCCAGTATTTTTTTCTATATAATATGTTTTGTATACTCTTTCTCCCTGTTCATTCGAAAAAATAATTTTAGATTTTAATTAAATAATTATATTTTTGATACTTGATGAATATCTATTTAAAAGAGAGTATTGAAAAGGTTAGTTTAAAGAGATGACAAGAGTTGATGCTTCTGACCTTTTTTATCTTGCTAACGAAAGTATGGTAGAAAAGATGCTTTTCAAGGAATTTTGGCCTTTTTTTAAGTAGGTAATAATGAAGTTATTGAACCTTTTTACGCAAAATTCTACTTATTCAACTTTATTATAATATCTAGCTGAGTAACTTGCCTCAGAAAATTTCTAAACAGACATTAATTAATTATATATTTTTAACTTTACAGTCAGCTGAACAGAGTAAGTAAGTTTTGAGTAGTTTTTAAAGTATAATTTTATTTAAAAAATTTCAATATAAGTTAGATTACTCTAAGTTGATCAGCACTTTCTACATAGTTTTGCATAAGATGTATTGGACTTTCAAATTGGGTATGATTACACTCTTTGATTATGCAGCACAAAAATTCTCATCCATTTTGTGGTCGCCGAAGCCCGCCAAAAGCATGAGTCAGCAAATTCCGTCCCGCAGCCATGTCCTACCCGCCAAGGCCGCCAGCCAATCAGCGAGCAGGCCGCACCGGCCGCGCTGCCGTGACCGCCAACGGGAACCGCACCGCCCGCATCGACATGCACGGCAGCTTTGAGTTCGACTTCAACGAGTCGGGCGGCGTCACGCGGAGCCTGCAATTCGGTGAGGTTTCAATCTATCTCACCTTTGATTAACTACTTTTGACAATCAGTAGTTAAAACGAGAGGCTCGAACTCTCCCCTCCCTTATTCCAGAGAGTTTGGACAACCGACTCCGACAGAAGAGAGTCAACGACGAAATGGTCTCGGATTCTGAGGTTCGGCTCCAATTCCTGTGATGATTGTACTTGTGTTTGTACTTTTAGCTTTACAAGACAAATGCTTTTGTTGCTTTCAACCCCCCTCCAGATCGAGTACATGGTCCGTGAAAAGCTGCGCAGGGAGCAGTTCGCCATTGAGAGCATGTTCAAGGCCTCGGACCCTGCCAGGAATGGCCGCGTGCACCGGTGAGTCACCCTATCACCCTCTTACCTTCTCAACCTCTCACTCTCTCACCCTCTCACCCTCTCAAGCCTCTCATCATCTGAGACTCAAGCACCCTCTATGACTTAAACGCCATCTATGACTCAAACACCATCTATGACTCAAGCACCGTCTATGACTCAAACACCATCTATGACTCAAGCACCGTCTATGACTCAAACACCATCTATGACTCAAGCACCGTCTATGACTCAAACACCATCTATGACTCAAGCACCGTCTATGACTCAAGCACCGTCTATAAATCAAACAAAAAATCTCACAGCAACGGCCTGCTGAAAATCCTGAACACGGTGTGCGGCCACATCCGCATCGACCAGTTCCACCGGCTGCTGGACCGACTCGGTCTTGACGAGCAGCAGACGGTGTCGTTCGGTGAATTCAAAGCCGCCTGCGGCAGGCTCGACCGTCTCCAGCAGCGCCAGACTGCCGAGCGCGATGGCGCCCTGCTCAAACCGATCGGCGCCGCGCGCGTTTTTTCACTGCTCAGACAGGAGGCCCAGGCGGGCGGATTCGATCCCCGGGACCTGCTGCCCGAGGCCTGCTTCGAGCCCGGCGGCCTGGTGCTCAAGCCGCAGCTGTGGCGAGCGCTGCGCCACGGCCTCGGGGTGCCCATGGCTGCCTCCGAGTTTGACAAGTTCTGGGACAGGTGAGACCGGGGCCTGGAAGTCAGAGGTTGGTTGGTGTGTCAGGAATTCGACAGGTGTGTCAGAGATTCGACAGGTGTGTCAGGATTCAACAGATGTGTCAGATATTCGACAGATGTGTCAGGGATTCGAAAAAATGTGTCAGGGATTCGACAGGTGTGTCAGTGATTCGATAGGTGCGTCAAAGATTCGATAGGTGTGTCAAAGATTCGATAGGTGTGTCAAAGATTCGATATGTGTGTCAAAGATGTGTCAGAGATTCGAAAGATATGTCAGGGATTCGACAGGTGTGTCAGTAATTCGACAGGTGTGTCAGGGATTCGATAGGTGTGTCAAAGATTCGACAGGTATGTCAAAGATTCGACAGGTGTGTCAAAGATTCGATAGGTGTGTCAAAGATTCGACAGGTGTGTCAAAGATTCGATAGGTGTGTCAAAGATTCGATAGGTGTGTCAAAGATTCGATAGGTGTGTCAAAGATTCGACAGGTGTGTCAGTGATTCGACAGGTGTGTCAGCGGTGTGACAGGGGTGTGGGGATGTATAAAATTGTCAGTTGGTATGTATTTTTATCTGAGAGATTTATTTAGATATGTCAGAAAGGTTTATAAGTAGTCAGAGGTTAAAATCGGGTTCTGAAATGTAGTCTGACAGTTCGTCACCTGAACTTTCCCAGACGTCCATCAGAAATCAGGGACTCCATAAACTTCTCCTTGCTTTAACTTCGGTGAGCTGAACCTGCTGAACCAAAACAAAAAATCACATTGCAAAAATTTCTCACACTGACTTCCTCTGAGTGTGCCGTGCCGTGCAGACACTGGGGAGTGGCTGGGCGTTGCACCTGGGAGATCACGTGACCCGCTTCCCCTGCCAACTCAGAATCGACACGCAGGGCACGGGGGCGGTAAGCACCTACCAGCTGCTCGGGATGCTGGGCCTCAGCGCCAAGCAGTTCATGCTGGAGGCGCAGCCGGCCGCGCCAGTCCGCTCCCGGACGGTGCCCGCCATGCAGACTTCCAGGCGCGCCGGCCAGCGCGACCTCGGCGGCACCGGGGCCGCGGCGACAAAGAACGAAGCTAACGTGAACGTTGAGGTGAGCAATCTGCACTCATTCGCGCAGCGAACTGCTGGCATTACGAGGAAACTCATTTTCCAAATTGCAACCGCCTTCAAATCCTCTTCTGCAGGTCATTTTCAACATCTTTCGCGACAACATTGTTCAGCAGGTGAGCCTGAGTCGCTTTATTACTGGCATGCCTGAATTGCTACTTTGAGTAGGCAGATGGCAAAAAACTTCGTATTTTTTACTTTAATTTGTAGTTTGCTGCTGCCTAAAGTTTCAATACTAATATTACACTCGCTCTACTATCAGTAAAATGAGCGCGTATCGTTTTTTAACGACAGGACGACGCCGCTGCGCTGCGGAAGCCGCCAACGCCGGCCAGCAGCCGCCGGGAGGCAGAACTCGCCGATTACGCCGAGGAGCTGCGCTACCTGCGGCGCTACGAGATGCTGCGGCAGAGGCGACCGCTGTTTGAGCACTTCATGGATAACCTGTTCTACATTGTGAGTGGCTTTGATTGGTTCAGGGATTGGATTGGTTTAAGGATTTGAGTGGCTCAGAGATTTGATTGGCTCAGGGAATTGATTGGTTCAGGGATTCGATTGGTTCAGGGATTTGATTGGTTCAGGGATTTGATTGGTTCAGGGATTTGATTGGTTCAGAGATTTGATTGGTTCAGGGATTTTATTGGTTCAGAGATTTGATTGGCTCAGAGATTTGATTGGCTCAGAATCTGTTGCATAAATCTACAAGGCTACTGGCAGTAGACGTCGCAGCGCACGATTTCTGGAACTTTCCCTTTCAGTTTGACGAGGCCTACAACGCCATGCTGGTGACCTTCAGGCACTGCGACGCGCTGCAAGACGGATACGCCTCGCTGACGACCTTCCAGAGCATCTTGCAACAGTTCGGATTCGAGACCCGGATCTCGGACCTGGAGCAGTTTCAGCAGAGGTTCAGCATGCGATCAGCCAGGGGCACCCTGAGCTACACGGAGCTGCTGGACCGCCTCAACGCCAGGGGCCCCAACTCGCTGCTGCACAAATACCTGCTGTCTGACAGGTCGCCTGTGGGGTGAGCACAGGGGTTTGAGCCTGCTGAGATGGGACTGGCTGAGATGGGACTGACTAAGATAAGACTGGCTGAGATGGGAATGGCTGAGATGGGATTGGCTGAGATGGGACTGGCTGAGATGGGATTGGTTGAGATGGGACTGGCTGAGATGGGACTGGCTGAGATGGGACTGGCTGGGATGGGACTGGCTGAGATGGGACTGGCTGAGATGGGACTGGCTGAGATGGGACTGGCTGAGATGGGACTGGCTGAGATGGGACTGGCTGAGATGGGACTGGCTGAGATGGGACTGGCTGGGATGGGACTGGCTGAGATGGGACTGGCTGAGATGGGACTGGCTGAGATGGGACTGGCTGAGATGGGACTGGCTGAGATGGGACTGGCTGAGATGGGACTGGCTGAGATGGGACTGGCTGAGATGGGACTGGCTGAGATGGGACTGGCTGAGATGGGACTGGCTGAGATGGGACTGGCTGAGATGGGATTGGCTGAGATGGGATTGGTTGAGATGGGACTGGCTGAGATGGGACTGGCTGAGATGGGACTGGCTGAGATGGGACTGGCTGAGATGGGACTGGCTGAGATGGGACTGGCTGAGATGGGACTGGCTTAGATGGGACTGGCTGAGATGGGACTGGCTGAGATGGGACTGGCTTAGATAGAATTGGCTGAGATGGGACTGGCTGAGATGCGACTGGCTGAGATGCGACTGGCTGAGATGGGACTGGCTGAGATGGGACTGGCTGAGATTGGACTGACTGAGATGGGACTGGCTTAGATGGGACTGGCTTAGATAGAATTGGCTGAGATGGGACTGGCTGAGATTGGACTGGCTGAGACGGGACTCAAAGATCCGCGACCCACACTCCAGCCTGGACGAGACCTTCACCCCCAGCAGCGCGCCGCTGACGCCCTACCAGCTGGAGCTGCAGCTGCTGCGGTTTTTCCACCGGGACTACCTGCAGATGTACTTCGGATTCCTGTGAGCACTTTTTTGATTATATAGGTTATTTTCGGCCTTCAAAAATATCCTGGCACCCCTGCTCCCCGCTCGTGTCCGCAGTCGTCACGACCAGAAAAAGTCGGGCATCATCACTGAGGCCGCCTTCCGCTCGGTGCTTCGGCGGCTGCTGCCCGAAGACGAACTCGGCGATGCTCAGCTGGACGAAGTGCTGGCCAAGATTTCCAGGAATCGCAGCGGTGCCGTGCCGTACAGGGCCTTCCTGGAGCTGTTCCACATTTCGTGAGCTGGGGTTCTGGTTGGGAACTAGATCTAGCTGTCGATCTAAATGAGGAACTAGATCTAGCTGTAGATCCCAATGAGGAACTAGATCAAGCTGTAGATCTAAACGAGGAACTAGATCAAGCTGTAGATCCCAATGAGGAACTAGATCTAGCTGTAGATCCGAAACACGGAAGTAGATCCGGCATCTCTGTCGCCCGCCTCCCGCAGGCCGAACTCCTGGAACCGGGATGCCGCAGCCGGTCGAGTCCGCATCTCGCGGCCGCCCACGCCGCTCCGCCCGCAGTCGGCTTCCGTGTCGGCAGGCTCCGCCGCCGCCGCCCTCGAGGAGCTGCGGCTGTCCAGAGCGGCGCAGGAGGAGGCGGCGACAGCGCAGGACCGTCTGGCGACCCGGCGGGGTGACCGACCGGTCAGTGAGACCAGCCTGCTGGTGGAGGACACCCTGCGTCACCGGTTCCACCAGGTGGACAAGCTGTACAAGCAGATGGACCGGCGGAACACGGGCCGGCTGAGCAAGGCTCAGTTCCGGAGCCTGCTGGGCGCGTGAGTGACAGTTCTGGGATTTGCGGGATGAGTCACTCTATGATGCGATTGATGAGTCACTCTATGATGCGATTGATGAGTCACTCTATGATGCGATTGATGAGTCACTCTATGATGCGATTGATGAGTCACTCTATGATGCGATGGATGAGTCACTCTATGATGCGATTGATGAGTCACTCTATGATGCGATTGATGAGTCACTCTATGATGCGATGGATGAGTCACTCTATGATGCGATGGATGAGTCACTCTATGATGCGATGGATGAGTCACTCTGTTGTCCGGTTCATGGAGTCACTTTATAATGCGAGTGATGAGTCACTCTATGATGCGATTGATGAGTCATTCTATGATGCGATTGTTGGGTCACTCTATGATGCGATTGATGAGTCATTCGATGATGCGATTGATGAGTCACTCTGTTGTCCGATTCATGGAGTCACTTTATAATACAATTGATGAGTCACTCTATGGTGCGATTGATAAGTCACTCTATGATGCACTTAATAAATCATTCTACCAACCAAAGTGAGTCACTTAGCCTCAACTCTTCCCCGAACTTTCAGAGCCAGCGTGACCCTGACAGACTCGGAGCTGGACACCCTGTGGTCCACGCTGGACACTGACGTTCAGGGCGGCTGGACTTACAGGCAGATGGTGCGCTACTTCATGACTAACCTGCACGAGCGAACGCAGGAGCGGCTTCGGACTACCAACGGTGGCAGAAACGGGTGGCGCTGTGAGTTTCCAGTGTATGACGTCATCCCGCATCATCCAATCAGAGTTTGCCAAGAGCTAAAAGGCTCTCTGCCCCTGTATCCCATATCAGCCAATCAGAGATCGCCAACAGCTAAAAGGCTCTCTGCCCCTGTATTCCATATCAGCCTATCAGAGATCCCCAAAAGCTAAAAGGCTCTCTGCACCTGTATCCCATATCAGCCAATCAGAGATTCCCAAGAGCTAAAAGGCTCTCTGCCCCTGTATCCCATATCAGCCAATCAGAGATCGCCAAGGGCTAAAAGTTTCTCTGCGTACTTCAACCAATAAGAAGCCGATCGGTGCGAACTAATTTCCAAATTGAGAACTCTTTCTCTTTCTCTGCAGGTCAAACCGCCGACCCCAACGTGACCCGCCTCAGGCAGTGGCGGGCAGCCAATCAGCAGCGAGCCACGCAGCCGTCGCGGGCCCAGCCGGCCGCTCGCTTGTCGACACCCCAGGAGGTTGTCGATCTGCGAGCCGACGCCCTGATTGACAAGTGCCGCCTGGTGGTCGTGGAAAACTGGGACGAGCTGAAGCGAGTGCTGAGGCACCTCGATCCCCAGGGCACCTCTCACATTCAGAGGGCAGAGTTTCGGGTAAGTATGCAGTCCAAGCCTTTCTCAGTGTCTACTTCTCAGATTCTACTTTTCAGATTCTACTTCTCAGATTCTACTTTTCAGATTCTACTTCTCAGATTCTACTTCTCAGATTCTACTTCTCAGATTCTACTTCCCAGTGTCTACTTCTCAGTACCTACTTCTCAGATTCTACTTCTCAGATTCTACTTCTCAGATTCTACTTCTCAGACTCTACTTCCCAGTGTCTACTTCTCAGTACCTACTTCTCAGATTCTACTTCTCAGATTCTACTTCTCAGATTCTACTTCTCAGATTCTACTTCCCAGTGTCTACTTCTCAGTACCTACTTCTCAGATTCTACTTCTCAGATTCTACTTCTCAGATTCTACTTCTCAGATTCTACTTCTCAGATTCTACTTCTCAGATTCTACTTCTCAGATTCTACTTCTCAGATTCTACTTCTCAGATTCTACTTCCCAGTGTCTACTTCTCAGTACCTACTTCTCAGATTCTACTTCTCAGATTCTACTTCTCAGATTCTACTTCTCAGATTCTACTTCTCAGATTCTACTTCTCAGATTCTACTTCTCAGATTCTACTTCTCAGATTCTACTTCTCAGATTCTACTTCCCAGTGTCTACTTCTCAGATTCTACTTCTCAGATTCTACTTCTCAGATTCTACTTCTCAGATTCTACTTCTCAGATTCTACTTCTCAGATTCTACTTCTCAGATTCTACTTCTCAGATTCTACTTCTCAGATTCTACTTCTCAGATTCTACTTCTCAGATTTTTACTTCCCAGTGTCTACTTCTCAGTACCTACTTCTCAGATTCTACTTCTCAGATTTTTACTTCCCAGTGTCTACTTCTCAGTACCTACTTCTCATAGTCCAATTGACTATCAGCAAAGCAGAGCCAATCCCCACACGCATCCGCAGGCCCTGGTGCAGGAGTTCAAGCTGCCGCTGACCCCAACAGAAATCGACACGCTTTCTAAGAAATTTGAGCCCAGAGGCAACGGCCGGTAAGAAAAAAGAAGAGTTTTTTTATTGATTTGATGCGAATTTCGCTCACCAGCCCCATCCCCATCTCCAGCTTCAACTATTTGGACTTTCTGAAGCGATTCGTCAAGAAGGCTGACGAGCGAACTGGAGCAGTGCTCAGCGACAAGGTCAGACACTGCTGACAGCTGACAATATTTTTACTGTTTGATGTATCAGATCATTGCCGCTAATTGTTGGATGCCGGCTCCTGTTGCAGAAAACTGGCGCCAGAGTTCGAGTTGAAGAAATCGTTGAGCGAATGCGGGAGAAGGTGAGCGGTGAATTGTGATAATGACGAACAAAAAACAATTATTCAAGAATTGTAAAATTTATGGACATTTAATTTTGCTTTAATATTAAAGTACACGTAAGACAGTAAAGTACAAGTTATAGACAGTAAAGTACAAGTTATAGACAGTAAAGTACAAGTTATAGACAGTAAAGTACAAGTTATGGACAGTAAAGTACAAGTTATGGACACTAAAGTACAAGTTAAACACAGTAAATTACAAGTTAAAGTCGGTAAAGTACAAGTAATCGACACCGAACTAAAAGTTTTCGAAAATGAGGTTTGAAACCTCATCTGAATTAAAGTGCAAATTACTGGCACTAGAGTGCATGCGATCGCTATAAATACACAGTGTGTTTTACCGAAAAGTACAACTTATAAAGTGCACAGCAATAAAATTAAAGTGCAAGCTGAAGCCAATCTCCGACACCCCACCAGCTGCTATCCGAGTGGAAGAGCCTCCTGCTGGCATTCCGCAAGTTCGACGCGCAGAAGACGGGCCACCTGACCGAGGCGGAGCTGCGCCGCGTGGTGCAGAGCTGCGGCTTCCGGCTGTCCGAAGACGACCTGTTCATCCTACTGACCGAGTTCGACTTGGACTTGGACGGCCGGGTCAACTACCAGGAGTTTGTCATGCAGCTGCTGGACGTGGCCGAGTCACCCTAATCGGGCCCGAGATTTTTATGAGTAGCAAGTGGCGAGTGCGAACGATTTTTTTACGAGCTCGATGAAAAAACCAATATTCAATAAATTATAGCTCTACCCAAAGTAGCCTACTTACTTAGTAGAGCAAAAGGCATGTGAAACAGAATTGATAAAAATCTGTCCGTAATTTATGAAATAGCTTGGTAGCTCAGGGCTCGAGAGCTAAGGATTGGGAGCTAAGGATCGGGAGCTAAGGATTGGGAGCTAAGGATCGGGAGCTAAGGATCGGAAGCTAAGGATCGGAAGCTAAGGATCGGGAGCTAAGAATTGGGAGCTAAGGATCGGGAGCTAAGGATCGGGAGCTAAGGATCGGGAGCTAAGGATCGGGAGCTAAGGATCGGGAGCTAAGGATTGGAAGCTAAGGATCGGGAGCTAAGAATTGGGAGCTAAGGATCGGGAGCTAAGGATCGAGAGCTAAGGATCGGGAGCTAAGAATTGGGAGCTAAGGATCGGGAGCTAAGGATCGAGAGCTAAGGATCGGGAGCTAAGGATCGGGAGCTAAGGATTGGGAGCTAAGGATCGGGAGCTAAGGATCGGGAGCTAAGGATCGGGAGCTAAGGATCGGGAGCTAAGGATCGGGAGCTAAGGATCGGGAGCTAAGGATCGGGAGCTAAGGATCGGGAGCTAAGGATCGGGAGCTAAGGATCGGGAGCTAAGGATCGGGAGCTAAGGATCGGGAGCTAAGGATCGGGAGCTAAGGATCGGGAGCTAAGGATCGGGAACTAAGGGCTCAATAGCTCAGTAAATTCATGCATAAAGATTAAGCGCTCGCCAAGGCAGCAGTCCTAGTAAAATGCTAAAATGCTATAATACTACTTCTGAAATCATTATTGTCAGTAGTATGTTGTTTTACTGTCTTGTTGCTAGGTGATTTCTCGTGCCTCTATAAATTGAAGCTCCAAGATAGAGTGATGAAGCAGAGAAGCGGTGGTCAACATCAATATTTTGCACCAATCATAAAAAATCAATTTACCTGCTTGTCGCGAGACTATTTTTGTCCGCCGTGATTTTTTCTCGTTTTATTAAATATTTTATTTTGTTTAACTACGTAAATATTTTGTTATATTTCAATATGCTATATTTGTTATTAATCTATATGCGTCTTCAAACCAGGGATTAAAGCCGTTAGCTGATGGATTAACATGCCATTGTTTGCTGCATTGCTATAATTTTTGTTTTAATGTGCACAAGCCCCTACGCGCTAAAATTCGAATTGATGATAATTTTGTTTTATTTTTCTCCCTCAAACCCCATGCAGGCTGGTTGAATCGGACAATATTATCATTTACTTCCGAGTACAAGAGAAGTTTGACGTGACATGCATATTGTCTTCGTATTTATATGCCTGACTTTTTAACCAATTAGAGACATTTTCTGATTTCAAAACCTCTTTTTGTTTTATTGATATTAACGAATTCTGTCCATCAGTGGCACGCGGCTAATTTTATCCGTACCTGAGCGCTCCGACAATGATGGCTTCGAGGCGAAATACACCTCACAGACGCCTGCTAGCATCTCAAAGCAGGACCAAAATTGCCAGTTCGTAAACAGGCATTGCAGCTCAGATCCGCTGCTGTTGCCGTGCTGTTGCACTCAATTATTCACACAGAAACAGCTGCTCAGCAGGGCTGCTGAGTGCTGAGAACGACAGCACCCCTGGCTGTTAACATAATTGCTTCATCATTCACTGCGCGGGGAGAGGGGCAGCTCATTGTTCTCAGAAAGTGGAGTTCTATGGGCAGAAAAATATTCTAATTTTAGCAGCCCGACTCAGAACTCAGAACAAACAAGATGTTTATTGGGCTATTATCGTGTTTACTAGTGCGGCAATAAACAGCATCACATAAACTGCCTATATCAATCCAACACGGGGAGCATTGAGCAATTCCCAATCAACTCAGAAGAGTGAAATTTGCTGACACAGCATTGAGTTCGGTAAGCGGATCACGACATTGCTGCTCTGATTGTTCTGCTACTGCTACTACTACTGCTACTGCTATTGCTACTACTACTGCTACTACTACTACTACTACTATTACTACTACTACTACTACTACTATTACTACTACTACTACTACTACTACTACTACTACTACTACTACTACTACTACTACTACTACTACTACTACTACTACTACTACTATTGCTACTACTACTACTACTACTACTATTACTACTACTACTACTACTACTACTACTACTACTACTACTACTACTACTACTACTACTACTACTACTACTACTACTACTACTACTACTACTACTACTACTACTACTACTACTACTACTACTACTACTACTACTACTACTACTACTACTACTATTTTTCACTAAAAGAAAACCTTAGACTATGCTTTCAAGTCTGCCAAACGAAGAGGCAGCAGGTGTCCCACTAAGTCACGTGACCTGCGGCTCCCTTGTCAGCGCCACTGTTAATCCGCTGTAGCCAAGTCACTAATTCGAAGCTATAAAAATCCATTTATGGAGTCGAATTCGGCAGTCACAGCTGGTGTTGACACCAGCTGCCACTCAGCTCAGAACATGTCGGGGCAGTCAATCCAGTTGCGCTGATCCCTCAGGCTTTCATGGTGACAGAGGATTATCAGCCGAGATCCTTGGCCACGCAGCGGGTGGGTGGCAAATCCCCAGCAACTGAAAGGCATAAAAGGCCCCCAAAATCGCCCCCAAAATTTTGCTTCAACTTTGCCGAACTCTGATTTGAAACATTCCCGCAGCTTCTGCCAGCAGCCATGCTCTCCAACCTCTGCCTCTGCATCCTTCTGGCCGCATCAGCCAGCCTCTCCCTGGCCTGCAGCCCCGCCAGCGTCACGGACTCGCTGGTCATCGGAGGCCGCACCATCAGCCAGGAGCTGGTGAACAAGTACATCGAGCAGTTCAGCAGCTGCCTGAAGCTGTTCCCCGGCTCAACCAACAGCACATTCCGTACTGGGCGCATTGAGCAGTTCAGCTGCATGAGCTGCTTCTGGGGCGACTGCCTGCTGGCCGGCAAGCTGCCGCCGGACGATGGCGACTGCAGGTCGTACCGCGGCCCGGACTGCAAGGTGTACCAGGGCCTGGCCAATGACATGTCTCAGCCCTGCAGCTGAGCGCTTCGATTGAGGTCCCGAACTCGCTCCCCAATTATTTATAGTCTAACGTTTATAATATACTTTCCTCGCAATACAAAAGCAATGCACTGATAAACACGGTGAATCTGAAATCATGAAATCATATGCATTGTGCAATAATAAACTTCAAAACTGTGTTGCTTTGAATTTCGATAAAATCTATAATATTTAATAATTCAGAACGAAAGAATGCTGCTTCATAAGTGCGCTATCATGCATACTACTTGGAAAAGTGAACTCAGTAGTTGATCAATTATTAATGAGAATTTATGAAATGCACCCAAACTTAGGCCTTATGCTTTCAGAGCCGTCGTCTGGTTAGGCTAATTTCTACCTTTATCTGCTTTGCCTACTTTGCCTACTTTATCTACTTTATCCACTATATCTACTATATCTACTATATCTACTTTATCTACTTTATCTACTTTATCTACTTTATCTACTTTATATGCTATATCTATTTTATCTACTATATCTACTTTATCTACTATATCTACTATATCTACTATATCTACTTCATCTACTTCATCCACCCTAGCCAGTCTGTGCTCACCTACTTCAACTACCTGAGCCAATATGCTCATCAAGCTAAGCAGCTCAGCCCATCTGAGTAATGGTCATAAATCTTCGAGCCTCGCCCTGACAGGAACTCAATAAAGCGAGTTGTTTTGGTGAAAAAGCAATATCCCAAGCAGAAGGCTCTTTCCTGTCTGCTTTTCTGCGAATTTCTGCGCTATATTCTAAAAAAGTTCCCAACAATCTTTTTAAAAGATTTGAAAAATGCAAGCTAAGCTTACTGCTTAGTCTATGTCCTAAACCGTAGCAGAGCAGCATATCCTGCAGTTTTAAAATAGATCCTACAAACTATGCTATTTTTAGAAGTCAATGAGTCAGCCCAGCGCCAAGTGGGGGATGGGCCATAGACAGTCTTCACACTGAATCAATGATCTTGAGGCCATAGACATCCTGCCTTCCTGTTGACCTGAAGGAGGCCCCAGTGCAAGTTGAGTCGCCTCAATATGCTCTGCTTTATACTGACAAAAGCTTAAGTAGCACTTTCTGCTGCCCTGATGATCCCAGCATCCGTCATGACCTCGGAGTTCTCCGCCAGCTCGCAACTGCCGCAGTGGACGGTGCAGACCAGAGGCCAGGGCCGCCTGCCGGCCGAGTCCAAGTGCGAGCTGTTCACCAGCCTGGGCGTGCCCACCTGCTTCTACCCGTTCGCCGTGTTCCGGCTGAACCGGCGGGATGAAAGCGCCGAGCCCTGCTGGGCGCTGCGCGGCCATCCGGGATTTCTGCACCACGCCGAGCTGCTGGAGTTCTACACGAGTCTCTGGTCCAGCCTGGGCATCAACAGCAGCTGCTTTGAGGCCGGCTGGGTGCGCACGGTGCAGCTGCCAACCGCGCTGTCCATGCTGTTTGCCTGCGACTCCTCGGTGCACGCGCTGTCAACCGCGGACGCCTGCCTGGTGCAGAGCCTCGCCCGATGGCGCTTCGACGGCGCCAGGATCCGCTGCAACAACCAGCGGCACAACGAGCGCGCGACGGTGGAGGAGCAGCGGCACGCGTACCTGCACCAGCTGCAGAAGCGAATCAACGACTCCTTGCTGCTGGCTGAGTCAGAGATGCAGGGCATCCTGCAGCTGCACTGGGAGACATCGCGGGAGTCGCTGGTGGACCTCGTCGACGTTGTGGAGTCGATTGAATCGCGGATGTCAAAATCAACTGGAGACTCGCTGCAGCCTCTGGAGCTGATGGAGCCTGAAGAGTCGCAGGATCCTCCGGAGTCGCCTGCGGAGCTTCAGAAGCCTCAGGAGCCTCAGGAGCTTCAGGAGCTTCAGGAGCCTCAGGAGTCTCAAAAGTCTGAGAAGTCGCTGAAGATGCAAACGCCTCGACAGTCGCAGAAATCTCAAGTGTCTCGAAAGCACAAGGAGCCAATGGAGCCTCGGGAATCTCAGGAGCCTCGGGAATCTCAGGAGCCTCGGGAATCTCAGGAGCCTCGGAAATCTCGAGAGCCTCGGAAATCTCGGGAGCCTCGGGAATCTCGGGATCCTCGGGAATCTCGGGAGCCTCGGGAATCTCAGGAGCCTCGGGAATCGCAGGAGCCTCGGGAGCCTCAGAAGCCTCGGAAGTCGCACAGCTCTCAATAGACTCAGAAGCCGCAGCAGAAATCCCCGGGGGAAACCACAGCTTTAGTGGCTCCTCTTGTTAATCATAAATCC
>NIVC01000758.1:125000-210000 GCA_002269645.1 Macrostomum lignano | reverse complement strand
GTGTGTGCTGTGGGTGAGGAGTGGGGTTGGCTGGGGTGTTGGCTGTGTGCTGTGGGTGAGGAGTGGGGTTGGCTGGGGTGCTGGCTGTGTGCTGTGGGTGAGGAGTGGGGTTGGCTGGGGTGCTGGCTGTGTGCTGTGGGTGAGGAGTGGGGTTGGCTGGGGTGCTGGCTGTGTGCTGTGTGTGAGGAGTGGGGTTGGCTGGGGTGCTGGCTGTGTGCTGTGTGTGAGGAGTGGGGTTGGCTGGGGTGCTGGCTGTGTGCTGTGGGTGAGGAGTGGGGTTGGCTGGGGTGCTGGCTGTGTGCTGTGTGTGAGGAGTGGGGTTGGCTGGGGTGCTGGCTGTGTGTGCTGTGGGTGAGGAGTGGGGTTGGCTGGGGTGTTGGCTGTGTGCTGTGGGTGAGTGTGGTTGATCTAAGCCTTTTCGTTAACTGCAATAAAATACATGTAGCTGGAGAATGCCTCTCATTCTTTTAACCCTCCAACATATTGTTCAAAATGATTCAAAGGCCAGGTTTAAAACGGATGAAAGCGGAGTGCGGAGCGAGGTTAATGAAATTAGACTCCTGTAATTCCGTATCGTCGCTTCGCATGCTTGCGTGACACGGCGGAGCAACAGGCCTCTAGATACGGCGAAGTCTCTGAGTCTGAGGAATGGGGATGAAGCGGCTTGTTGCTGTTGGATACCGGGAGCAGCAAGCCTGTCTGGTTTTCTGTGGCAGCCGCGGTGCTGGCCGAGGTTCCCGAGACTTGAGCGGCTGCGCATTCGAGGATATTGAATTTCGGCTGCACTTTTATCCCCGAAATTAGACTACCAATTCGAGTCCATTTTACCTGTCAATCATCGCTGCAAAGAGGTGAAGCTTCTCTAGGGGAGCCGTGCCAGCATCTTGATGAGGCCAATCCGTAGCCATTAGAGTCGCTTTAATAATGGGTGGGGCTCTTGGACGGAGGCTGCAGGGAGCCAGGCCGGCCTCTCATATTCCTCCCGAATTTCAATTAACAAAATTGCCAATCCCCTGCACCTGGCTGGGCGGGAGCAGAGGCGGGAGGGCAGGTGGCGGCAGTCGGAGCTAATCAACCCCCCCCCCCCCCAGATGAGATGAGACTGCTGCCCTGCACGAACAGCCAGCCTGGCCGGGTCTCCGAGGAAATCAGAGTCTGCACCGTCGGAGGCTGTCCCAAATGCCCGCGCTAAAACACGGCTTTGTCCAACAATGCTCAATATTTCGAGCTGTCAAAGATGTTTCGTGCAGTCTGTCAGGCTCTGGTTATAAATCACTTTTCTTTCTTGTTTTACGCATTAGTGGATTACCAGCTGTTTTTTGTACTTTAAAGAGATTAGCTGGTGTTTATGATCAACAGCGGCTTCTTGAGAACTCCCTGCGCGTTAGCTTGCCTACGTGTGAAGGCGGTCAGGACTCCAGCTGACTCCCTACCTGATTGCGGTGAGCACACAGGAGGTGCATAACAGCAGGAACCCCCCCCCCCTACCTGATTGCGGTGAGCACATAGGAGGTGCAGAACAGCAGAACCCCCCCCCCTACCTGAGCGCGGTGAGCACATAGGAGGTGTAGAACAGCAGGAACAGGGCGTCCACCAGGGAGATGGCGGCCATGTAGGTGTACGCCGGGCCCTCGAACTGCTGCCTGCGGAAGATGCAAAAGTTGAGCACATTGAGCAGGAAGCCGGAGACGCACAGCAGCATGGGCAGGTAGAAGGTGAGCAGCAGCTCAAGCCTGAGCTCGGTGCCGCTCACCTGGCACTCGGACCGGTTGCTGAGGGCCGCACGGATCGCTGACACCGGTGAGCTGCAGGTCAGGTTCAGCTGCTCCTTGGCCAGCAACTCCGGCCGCATCTCCATCATTGACCTGCCTGACATTGGGAAGTAGGTTGACAGCTCGGGATGCTGGGTTGGGGACTGCGCGCTGCTGCATCTGGGATGCTAGCTGATATGGACTCGCCCTGCCAATAGGAGACCCCAGCCCGTGACTGGCTGCTCGGGGAGGGGGTACGCAGAGCTCTGGGGATTTCCAATGGCCATGGCAGTGGGGATTTGAAATTTCAGAGGCATCCGATGGGGAATTTCCAGCGACAATGAGGATTTCAACCTTGGAAATTTCCCATAGATATAGAAATGCCCGCTGTAACCCATGGGAATTCTCCCCATCAATAATTAGGAGTTCTCCCCATCGATAATTGGGAATTCTCCTAATCAATATTCGGAAATTCTCCCTATCAAAAATTCCCTATCAAAAAAATCTCCCTATCGATAATTAGGAGTTCTCCCTATAAAAAATTGGGAATTCTCCCTATCAATAATCGGGAATTCTCCCTATCAATATTTGGGAATTCTCCCTATCAATAATCGGGAATTCTCCCTATCAATATTTGGGAATTCTCCCTATCAATAATCGGGAATTCTCCCTATCAATATTTGGGAATTCTCCCTATCAATATTTGGGAATTCTCCCTATCAATATTTGGGAATTCTCCCTATCAATAATCGGGAATTCTCCCTATCAATATTTGGGAATTCTCCCTATCAATATTTGGGAATTCTCCCTATCAATATTTGGGAATTCTCCCTATCAATATTTGGGAATTCTCCCTATCAATAATCGGGAATTCTCCCTATCAATATTTGGGAATTCTCCCTATCAATAATCGGGAATTCTCCCTATCAATATTTGGGAATTCTCCCTATCAATATTTGGGAATTCTCCCTATCAATAATCGGGAATTCTCCCTATCAATAATTGGGTATTCTCCCTATCGATAATTGAGAATTCTCCCTATCAATAATTGGGAATTCTCCCTATCGATAATTGAGAATTCTCCCTATCAATAATCGGGAATTCTCCCTATCAATAATCGGGTATTCTCCCTATCGATAATTGGGAATTCTCCCTATCAATAATCGGGAATCCTCCCTATCAATATTTGGGAATTCTCCCTATCGATAATTGGGATGTCAGCTGTATAACCGATAGGAATTCTCCCTATTGATGTTAGGATGCCAGCTGTATAACCGATAGGAATTCTCCCTATTGATGTTGGGATGCCAGCTGTATAACCGATAGGAATTCTCCCTATTGATGTTGGGATGCCAGCTGTATAACCGATAGGAATTCTCCCTATTGATGTTGGGATGCCAGCTGTATAACCGATAGGAATTCTCCCTATTGATGTTGGGATGCCAGCTGTATAACCGATAGGAATTCTCCCTATTGATGTTGGGATGCCAGCTGTATAACCGATAGGAATTCTCCCTATTGATGTTGGGATGCCAGCTGTATAACCGATAGGAATTCTCCCTATTGATGTTGGGATGCCAGCTCCTCAAACTAAAAATGGGTGGCATCGAGCAGCTCTAGTGCAGCACATCTTGCGAGCGCTCATCAAATAACAGGCGTCAATAATTACATGCGTCAAGCAGCGAAGAGCCATCAGTCGAGATATTTTTTGAAAAAAAGAAAGAAAAATGAGGGTGACAAAAATTGCAAATAATCCGGGTGGCTCTCCATTGCCTTTGACTCAGAATGGAAAGCATGTCATTTGCATACGTAGCTCGCCCACGAGAGAAAATTTCCGCATTTCTGCATACTTCATTTTTACAATTCTAAGGTAGGAGGCCTATAAATTTATCTTGATATTTTCGCAACGCGCGTTAAAGTACGAGTATCACGTGATCTCTTTCTATCAACGGTATTAAACGGTTTTCTTACTAAGCAGGAGTGGATTTTCAGTTTTGCTTGATCCAGAGTTCGGTCATCCAAACCTACGGGCCTGTATCGCAAGACGGTATCGGAAAGGCAACCGGCATTTCGGCGGTGCGCCATGCAGGGTCCCTGCGAGGAGGAACAATCAATGCCGCGCATGTACTCAAGCAACAAATAACCAACGTGCCCTCGCAACTCCTCACGCCCAAGCAGCCCCAGACTAGCTCAGTGGCACTTTGTCACACCCCTCCCCGCATAAGCCAATCATATCCCAGCCGGTCAGGCGCCTTCGGCGCGGATTCTCATATGGATCGCCTTAGAAGCTCATCGGTTTGGCCGGGCGCGGCTGGCGCTGGCCACGGCAAAAGCGGTGCCGCAGGCGGATCCGGACGTTGTTGCTGGCACCCCATGCAGCGGGCAGTCGACCTCTCGATCTCCTTGTCCATACTGGGCCACCAAATGCTGCTCCTGGCGAGTGCCTGACTCGCTAGTGAATGCAATATCTAGCTGTGGCGGACTTCAGCGTCAGAGATGCCTGGATAGAGCGCTGGAGCTGAGAATCTGCTGGTTGTTTATAGCACAGACGAGACGATCACGCAGCATGTCGTACAGCACGGTGCTGAAGTTGCAGTGCTCGGACAGCTTTCCTAAGCTCCGCTATGTACGCAGACATGGTCTCATCCGATTGACAAACGCGGTTGTTGAACATATGAAGCACTGCACTAATTCTGGCGGCTTTGGGTTGCAATGTTTCTTCAGGAGTCGCAGATCTGTGTAGGACTTGTCTGTGAGCTTCTCTAGTGAGCACAGGTTCCTGGCTGCCTTTGAATGTCTCACTGTCACATACACTGAGCAGTAGCGCTCGTTAGCTTCTTGGTGTCATCTTCCACATCGTTGGCTAGGAAATGCTGCTTTTGATACTCAGGCCAAGGACTACTTAAGAAGTTTAACGAAGTGACTTCATTGGTTCTTGACTCAGGCCTGATACTCAAAGAGATTACTGAAGTTGCAAACGCAATATAATCTTTCTTGATATTATTTTATTGTTTCTGTACTCATCTGGCTGCAAAGGTAGAAAATATAAATGATATCTTCTAATTTCTAACTTTATAGATTACTATATTAATAGTTGATTTCAGTGGTAAAACATGCTGGTTATTTGATGCTTAATGTCGGTTATTGTTCTGAGCTTTTATGTCTTATTCCGGGATTGATCTTCGCGAAAAGCATAAATGAACGACTGTGAAAAACGTAATATTACAAATCTAGTTTTCTAAGAAAAGCAAAAATAGTGGAGTTGAGCCAGCTGACGATATCTTCTACATCTAAAGTCTAAACTGTAGTTTTTGACCCTGCAATACTTTTCGTCCTGTTAGCAGTATTCGATATATTACACTATTATTAGGTTAGATTGAAAGGTACCATTCGGGAAAATCTTCATGGCGGCTAAAACTCCAAAACCCGATGATTCTTTCCCAATTTTTGAAAAATTTACAACACTGTCAAAAAAGAAAGCTAAAGAAAAGGATGAAGGTAATGATTGTAAACATTTGTTTTCTTCCAAAAATAGCTGGAGATTTTTTGAACTTATAATATACGCTTGGGCTTAGTATTGGTATAATATTTTGATTGGCAATATGGTTATTGCTTTGCATTCCACCATTATCAATAACAGGGTCCTTATAATATGAATAATAGAAACTCTAATATGCATGCATACTTGTAGCAAAATCTATGGCTTCTTTATAATATTACCATTTTCCTATAGTCATAGCTATAAGAGCTATTTCCTTTATAAAAATTTGCTTATTTTGTAGAAATCATACAAATGCCTACAAGTATTTCTTTTACAAGTCTCAAAAAATTTCAATAACTCCTAAAAGATGTTATTTTATACAGTTTTATGAACATATTATCAATATAATTATTATTAAGTTTCCTTTTTTAATATGAATCTAATCAAAAATAATTACTAATAGGCAATGAAAATGTAACAAATCAACTAACTCATTTGTCTAGGTTTTATCTATCTTTTTTCTAAGTAGGCCTTATTATATATGCAAATTACTATTTGCTAAAAGGAATCATATAATAACTGCAATTTTTTAGCTATATAAATCCTATAATTTTCCTAATTTTCCTTAGGATCATTATTCTCTAAGAATCATTAAGATAAATCCTTATGATAAAGTTAAAGTATTATCATATAAATACCAAAATGCCATGTTAGCTGTCCTCTTTACAAAAATAGGATATATTAATTGATAATAATCATCAATAGGCTATATTACCTTAATGATAATGGCCTTGCAATGCAAGGTAAAATTCATCTTAAAAACAAATAAGTTCTGCATAGAAAATAAAAAATTAAATGCCTAAGCACAAAAAAATTCATTATATGTTGGCTTTAAGAAAGCTTTTATAAATTATTATTGGCACTAATACTACCATTGCTACACTAATCTAACAATATGTACAAATTTCTAGCAAAAAAACCTACTGTTCTGCACACCTTTGTTGGTTAAAGCTTTTTGTATGCATTTAATGTATGAAATACACCCTAGGTGGCTCTATCTATTTAATTGTTAGGCATATAAACCTATGCCTTGGAAGGTTGGCCATCTAGCATAAGCTTTAAATGAATTGGCCTTGTATAAAATTTAATTAAGTAATATAATGCAAGATTCAACATATTTAATCCTTAGATGCTCTTTTATTTGAAATGTAGATTTTATGCTCCTAAATATTCCCCCTTTAAAGCAAAATTTATGCTTAAATCTCTCTTTTGAAAATCACAATTTTTCATCATACCAATTGCCATCTAGGCTTTTATTTTATTAGCTATAGGCCCTAAGAATGCCAAATAATTCTAGCAAAGAAAAGAAACTAAAGTTGAATCTACATGTATCCCTGATATTTTCTTAATGCTTTACTTATAGTAATAATAGCAGAATATTGCATGCATAATCTCTTTTTTAATACTATACTTACTAATACTCATAGTAAGATTTTTAAAAATGCATTAACTATAAAAATAAAAACACTGTACTACTGCAACTACTAATACTAATACTACTACTATTCTTCCAGTAGCAACTAGCTTCTGTGTTGCCAGCACTAGTAAGACTGTTTCATTCCAAAAATGCGCCCATATATGCACTGCACCTGCTGAATGTACATCATTTGTTCCCCCCAACACCCGGCAGCCGCCGCCCTCGAGCAGGAGGGCCTGAACGCCATCACAACAGACGGCCGGACCGAGGACAAGCTCGAGCCCGAGGACTTCAAGCTGGAGGAGGGCGGCGAGCGGCGCATGGTGGTTGAGAAGGACGCCGACGAGGCCCTGACCAACCTGATCGCCGTGCTGAAGGACTGGCTCAACGAGGTCCTGGTGGCCGACCGCATGGTTGTCCGGTCTCTGGCCGACGATCTCTACGACGGCCAGGTGTTGCAGATTCTGCTTCACCGGCTGTTCAACCGCACGCTGAGCGAGCCGGACGTCATCCACTCCGCCCACGGCCAGCGCCAGCGGCTCGAGAGCGTCTTGGCCGCCCTGGACGAATTGCTTGGCCGGCGGGCCGAGTGGACGGCCGAGGAGATTTACGGCCGGCAGCTGGTGCCCGTGCTGAGACTTCTGGTGGCCATCGCGTCTGCGGCCAGGTGAGCCGGCTAGGGGTGTCTGATCCGCCCCCCTAGCCACTCTGATCCGCCCCTCTGAGCCACTCAGATCCGCCCCTGAGCCACTCTGATCCGCCCCCTGAGCCACTCTGATCCGCCCCCCCCGAGCTACTCTGATCCGCCCCCCCCTGAGCCACTCTGATCCGCCCCTCTGAGCCACTCTGATCCGCCCCTCTGATCCGCCCCTCTGAGCCACTCTGATCCGCCCCCCCCCCTAGCCACTCAGATCCGCCCCCTGAGCCACTCTGATCCGCCCCCGAGCTACTCTGATCCGCCCCCCCCTGAGCCACTCTGATCCGCCCCTCTGAGCCACTCTGATCCGCCCCCTCTGAGCCACTCTGATCCGCCCCCTCTGAGCCACTCTGATCCGCCCGAGCCACTCTGATCCGCCCCCCCCCCTAGCCACTCTGATCCGCCCTCCCCGAACTACTCTGATCCGCCCCCCGAACTACTCTGATCCGCCCCCTGAGCCACTCTGATTCGCCCCCCTCTGAGCCACTCTGATTCGCCCCCCTCTGAGCCACTCTGATCCGCCCCACCGCCTGAGCCAATCAGATCCGCCCCCTGAGCCACTCTGATCCGCCCCCCCCCGAGCTACTCTGATCCGCCCCCCCCCTGAGCCACTCTAATCCGCCCCCCTGAGCTACTCTGATCCGCCCCCCTCTGAGCCACTCTAATCCGCCCCCCCGAGCTACTCTGATCCGCCCCCCAGAGCCACTCAGATCCGCCCCCCTGAGCCACTCCGATCCGCCACCCCCTCTGAGCCACTCTAATCCGCCCCCCCCCCGAGCTACTCTGATCCGCCCCCAGAGCCACTCAGATCCGCCCCCCCCCCCTGAGCCACTCCGATCCGCCACCCCCTCTGAGCCACTCTAATCCGCCCCCCCGAGCTACCCTGATCCGCCCCCAGAGCCACTTTGATCCACCCCCCCCCCTAGCCGATCCGATCCACCCCTCCAGCCATACCGAATCCGCCCCACCCCGCAGAGCGCCCATCAAGCTGCCAGGCCGGGTGACGGTGCCGGTGCTGGTGGTACAGAAGCGAGACGGCGCCCTGCAGTACACCCGCCGGCTAGAGAGCGTCACGGGCCCGGAGGACGTGTTCTGCCTGGCCGACGCCGAGCGCGACATGCTGGACGACATCTTCGAGCGAAGCCCCGAGCGGGTCGGTCTGCTGGAGCGCCACCTCATGCTGTTCATCAACAGCAACTTGGCCTGCTTGAACATCGAGGTGACCGACCTGGCCAGGGACTTGGCCGACGGGGTGAACCTAATCATCCTGCTCGGTCTGCTCGAGGGCTACTTCGTGCCGCTGCACTTTTACACCAGCGTGTCCGCCACCAAGGAGCAGCGGGTCGCCAACGTCTCCCTGCTGTTTGACCTGATGGAGGACGCCGGGATTCTGAGGCCCACGACCCGGCCAGAGGAGTTGGTGGCCGGCGACCTGAAGGCCGCCCTGCGGGTCGGACTGCCGATCTTCTCCAAGTATAAGAGCGGCAGGCAGTGACTGCCTTGTTGAACTCACTTCTGACTCACCTCACCTGAGCTGTTCCTGAATCACCTGAGCTGTTTCTGAATGACCTGAGCTGTTCCTGAATGACCTGAGCTGTTTCTGAATGACCTGAGCTGTTCCTGAATGACCTGAGCTGTTTCTGAATGACCTGAGCTGTTCCTGAATGACCTGAGCTGTTTCTGAATGACCTGAGCTGTTCCTGAATGACCTGAGCTGTTCCTGAATGACCTGAGCTGTTCCTGAATGACCTGAGCTGTTCCTGAATGACCTGAGCTGTTCCTGAATGACCTGAGCTGTTCCTGAATGACCTGAGCTGTTCCTGAATGACCTGAGCTGTTTCTGAATGACCTGAGCTGTTCCTGAATGACCTGAGCTGTTCCTGAATCACCTGAGCTGTTCCTGAATCACCTGAGCTGTTCCTGAATCACCTGAGCTGTTCCTGAATCACCTGAGCTGTTCCTGAATCACCTGAGCTGTTCCTGAATCACCTGAGCTGTTCCTGAATCACCTGAGCTGTTCCTGAATCACCTGAGCTGTTCCTGAATCACCTAAGCAGTCCGTGAACTGTTTTCACATTAGCTGACGAAGCGGGTGCGAAATGCCGATTATTTTTATTTCAGTACAAATTTGACATCAATAAAGTTTGCCTTACTGCCAGTGTATTAAGAGCTGCTTGAGTATCACGCTGAGGTTACTTAAGTAGTAGATGCCGATTAATGCTTGTTGCTTTTAATTCTATGTAAATATTTTTTTATTAAAATGTTTTAATATTAATAATATTAGCAGTGCTGTTAAAGTTTTTTATTGCATGTCCTCTGCGCACTACTGCCATAATCTTAACTCGGCAGTAGTTTAGTTAAATTTGCATGCCTTCTGTATTTATGCTTAGTTTATTAAATTATCTGATAATGCTTGGCAATTTTCTTTTATTTTATGTACTACTAGATTTGTCTGAGTAGTATGCGCTGCGTCGTATTTGATAGCAGATTTGGTTTTGATTTGCCATATAAGAAAATTTTGTGCTATTATAAACAGCTTGCATGCAGAATCTGTGTACACCGAACGGCTACTCTGCTGGAACTCTGAAAAATACATTGCAGCCCTTCATATTTACAGAACTGATAATTATGCTTATTGGCTCACCCATGCGATTACTATGCGAGCCATAATTCGTTTCGACTGGAAATTGTCTCTTGTTTAAAGTTTTTTGCACCACACATCTTGGCTGGGCCAGCCTCCCATATCCTCAGTTGCTGGGCCAGCCTCCCAGATCTTCAGTTGCTGGGCCAGCCTCCCATATCCTCAGTTGCTGGGCCAGCCTCCCAGATCTTCAGTTGCTGGGCCAGCCTCCCATATCCTCAGTTGCTGGGCCAGCCTCCCAGATCCTCAGTTGCTGGGCCAGCCTCCCAGATCCTCAGTTGCTGGGCCAGCCTCCCAGATCCTCAGTTGCTGGGCCAGCCTCCCAGATCCTCAGTTGCTGGGCCAGCCTCCCAGATCCTCAGTTGCTGGGCCAGCCTCCCATATCCTCAGTTGCTGGGCCAGCCTCCCATATCCTCAGTTGCTGGGCCAGCCTCCCAGATCCTCAGTCGCTAGGCCAGCCTCCCAGATCCTCAGTTGCTGGGCCAGCCTCCCATATCTTCAGTTGCTGGGCCAGCCTCCCAGATCCTCAGTTGCTGGGCCAGCCTCCCAGATCCTCAGTTGCTGGGCCAGCCTCCCAGATCCTCAGTTGCTGGGCCACCGCCAGCCTCCCAGATCCCCAGTTGCTGGGCCAGCCTCCCAGATTCTCAGTTGCTGGGCCAGCCTCCCAGATTCTCAGTTGCTGGGCCACCGCCAGCCTCCCAGATCCCCAGTTGCTGGGCCAGCCTCCCAGATCTTCAGTTGCTGGGCCAGCCTCCCAGATCTTCAGTTGCTGGGCCAGCCTCCCAGAGTGTCAGTTGCTGGGCCAGCCTCCCAGATCCCCAGCTGCTGGGCCTCTTCTTAACCTAAAGCATTTAGTAAGGCTCAGAAGAGGCCACCTCAACTGTTTGCTCAAGTTGCCAACTCGCTAGTTTCAATGACGATTACGTTGTATTTCTGTTCTGTCCTATAATTTCTTTGCTTTAAAAAATATTTCAGTTACCTTTCATGGGTTCGAGTATTCAGACAATTTTTTGCTTTTGAACAAGAATTCAAAGAGCTGAAGTTTCACTGAAATTCTTCACTTCTTCGGCTTGTGGCAAAACTCGCGTCAGTTCGAGACACCGCTGCGGTTTTGTAAAAGAAGACAACTTAGCGCGCAGCAAGAGCAGCAAAACTTGCCGTTTGCTTTGGCGGGAGAAAATTTCTAGCAGGTTAAAGTGGCTGCTTTTAACACATTTTTTTCTTTTTCGGTTCGCAAAGGCAGAGGGCGCGCACACGAGCTGCGACTGGGGGCCCTTTGGGGGCCAAAGGGATTAAAAAATGTATGGGAAGCAGCGGCAGGGGTCCAAAAAATCCAACAGTTTGTTTCCGAGCGCCAGTGCGAGGCAGACTTTGAAGAAATTGTTCACAAGAAAGGAAAGGAATAGCAATATTGATTAATATACCGGTTAACATGCAACACTGTAGCAGGGCAGAGGCAATTAATCTGGTAACTTGTCTGCTGGTAGCTGTCAGTCCGGTGCATCCGGCCCTCCTCTAGAATCGCCCTCTAGAATGGCCCCTCTAGAATCGCCCTCTAGAATCGACCCCTAGAATCGCCCTCTAGAATCGCCCCCTAGAATCGCCCCCTAGAATCGCCCTCTAGAATCATCGCCCGGAATCGCCCCTCTAGAATCGCCCTCTAGAATCGCCCTCTAGAATCGCCCTCTAGAATCGCCCTCTAGAATCGCCCTCTAGAATCGCCCTCTAGAATTTCCCTCTAGAATCGCCTCCTAGAATCGCCCTCTAGAATCGCCCCTCTAGAATTGCCCCTCTAGAATCGCCCCCCTAGAATCGCCCGGAATCGCCCCCTCGCCAGTCCGAGGCTGCTCAGCAGTTCATGAGTTGACTCAGCGCATCTTCCGCTTGCTGCCGCTGCAGAGGTGGCAGGCCCCAGTGCAGCGGTGGCAGATCAATGGCGGCTGGCAGCTGGGGTGCCTCATCGGGCTGAGGTTCATCCATTCCGCAGCCGCCGCCTCCGCCGTCCGCCCTGAGGATGTGCAGTAGCCGTTATTTTATTTGTGGGAACTTTCCATGTCCAATTGCATGGCTGCGCTGCATCAAGCATGAGGACCCCAGCTGGCACTTGACTGGCAGCCCGCACGGACGGAGTAGGGAGGGTCCGCGAACCCCCGGGACCGGTCTGTGTTCACATTCAAGTGGCTCCCAAGATTTACAGATGCATCATTCACGGTGTCTAGACACGGTCATTGGTCGGGATAACAGGACTGCGACGTAACTATTGTCTGGCACTGCATTTCAATTGTTGCTATGCAGATCAAGTTCACCTGCCCGAGTGTAATTGATTAAGTTTATTGCATAAAAACCTGCACGCTATGATATGTGATGGAATGTCACAGGGGGAGGATGGATGCAGCAACAGAGATCCCGTTGTCCCCTCGGAGCTGAGGTGACACTCCTGAGACCCAAACTGACACAACTCAGATCCGAACTGACACACCTCAGATCCAGACTGACACACTTCAGATCCAGACTGACACACCTCAGATACAGACTGACACACCACTTCAGATCCAAACTGACACACCTCAGATCCAGAGTGACACACCTCAGATACAGACTGACACACTTCAGATCCGAACTGACACACCTCAGATTCAGAGTGACACACCTCAGATACAGACTGACACACCACTTCAGATCCAGACTGACACACTTCAGATCCAGAGTGACACACCTCAGATACAGACTGACACACCACTTCAGATACAGACTGACACACCTCAGATCCAGAGTGACACACCTCAGATACAGACTGACACACTTCAGATCCGAACTGACACACCTCAGATCCAGACTGACACACCTCAGATCCAGAGTGACACACCTCAGATCCAGACTGACACACCTCAGATCCAGACTGCCACACCTCAGATCCAGACTGCCACACCTCAGATCCGCACTGACACCTTGTAGATCTGAACTGAGGTCTTCAGGTGTACCGCGCTACATCGTAAGTGGCTGCATCAAGTTAATGCAACTTGTAAAAGAAAAAAATTTGGAATCGACATTGGAAAGTTTCACCACAGTTGGCAACATTTGCGAGAAGCGTCTGCGAACTGATAGCCAAAATATGCGTTGCAACAGGCAGAACACTGGAGTTCGACAACTTCTAGAAAAACTCGCAACACTTTGAAAATGTCAAGTGCCCGGGGAGGCATCCTCAAGCGGCCCTACCGACTCTGCGAAATTCCCAAGCCATTCGACTGCGACATTTGGCTCACCTGTCATAGGCGGAGGCCCTGGCGGCGTCCCGGAATCCCTTGGCAAACGGGTTCCTCTCGATCTTCAGCTTGGTTATCTGCGGAGTCGGGGGTGGGTTTGCTGGCGTTGCTAAAAATGGGACGAGTTCAAGAAAGTAAGGAATATAAAAGGAGAGAAAGGAAGACAAAGAGGCATCGAAAGAGATGCCAAGGGTGACAAGAGAGTGCGGGGGAGAGATAAGAGAGCAGTAGAGAGATAAGAGAGCAGGGAGAGATAAGAGAGCAGGGAGAGATAAGAGAGCAGGGAGAGATAAGAGAGCAGGGAGAGATAAGAGAGCAGGGAGAGATAAGAGAGCAGGGAGAGATAAGAGAGCAGGGAGAGATAAGAGAGCAGGTAGAAATAAGAGAGCAGGTAGAGATAAGAGAGCAGGGAGAGATAAGAGAGCAGGGAGAGGTAAGAGAGCAGGGAAGAGATAAGAGAGCAGGGAAGAGATAAGAGAGCAGGGAAGAGATAAGAGAGCAGAGAGAGATAAGAGAGCAGGGAGAGATAAGAGAGCAGGGAAGAGATAAGAGAGCAGAGAGAGATAAGAGAGCAGGGAGAAATAAGAGATAGAATAGAGATAGTAGCGAGGGAGATCAAAAGATGAGAGCGCGGAGAGCGAGAACAGACAAACAAAGCGGAGACAAGCGAATGAAAATTCCTAAACCGGCGCATTAGACATTGAGTTCATTGAGCTCTGACCAGCTGGTTCTGGTAGGCGGTCACGGCGATGAAGACGGTCTCGGGCAGCAGGAACTGCCGATGCTCCGGGCTGACGCGGCCTGCCGGCTCTTCGTCGCCGCCAAACCGCGGGCCGGCCGTGACGGGGCTAGGCAGCCGCATGAGGTGAATGCGGGCCTGGTACTTGTGCATCGAGTTCAGCACAATCTGCTGCAGGTGTTCCACAGGTGGGTGTTGGGGAGAGTTGAGAAGCTGCTGCTGTGCATTGAACTTCTGGACCTCCACTGCTAATTTCTCCACGTGATTTTATCCGCTCTTTTCTGCATCTCCTCCTGCATCTCTCCTCCCTGCATCTCTCCTCCCTGCATCTCTCCTCCCTGCATCTCTCATCCCTGCATCTCTCCTCCCTGCATCTCTCCTCCCTGCATCTCTCCTCCCTGCATCTCTCCTCCCTGCATCTATCCTCCCTGCATCTCTCCTCCCTGCATCTCTCCTCCCTGCATCTCTCCTCCCTGCATCTCTCCTCCCTGCATCTCTCCTCCTGCATCTCTTCTCCCTGCATCTCTTCTCCCTGCATCTCTCTTCCCTGCATCTCTCTTCCCTGCATTTCTCCTCCCTGCATCTCTCTTCCCTGCATCTGTCTTCCTTGCATCTGTCTTCCCTGCATCTCTCCTCCCTGCATCTCTCCTCACTGCATCTCTCCTCACTGCATCTCTCCTCCCTGCATCTATCCTCCCTGCATCTATCCTCCCTGCATCTATCCTCCCTGCATCTATCCTCCCTGTATCTGTCCTCCCTGCATCTCTCCTCCCTGCATCTCTTCTCCCTGCATCTCTCCTCCCTGAATCTCTCCTCCTGCATCTATCCCCCCTGAATCTCTTCTCCCTGCATCTCTTCTCCCTGCATCTCTTCTCCCTGCATCTCTCCTCCTGTATCTCTCCTCCCTGCATATCTTCTCCCTGCATCTCTTCTCCCTGCATCTCTCCTCCTGCATCTCTTCTCCCTGCATCTCTTCTCCCTGCATCTATCCTCACTGCATCTATCCTCACTGCATCTATCCTCCCTGCATCTATCCTCCCTGCATCTCTCCTCACTGCATCTCTCCTCACTGCATCTCTCCTCACTGCATCTATCCTCCCTGCATCTATCCTCCCTGAATCTATCCTCCCTGCATCTATCCTCCCTGTATCTGTCCTCCCTGCATCTCTCCTCCCTGCATCTCTTCTCCCTGCATCTCTCCTCCCTGCATCTCTCCTCCCTGCATCTCTCCTCCCTGCATCTCTCTTCCCTGCATTTCTCCTCCCTGCATCTCTCTTCCCTGCATCTGTCTTCCTTGCATCTGTCTTCCCTGCATCTCTCCTCCCTGCATCTCTCCTCACTGCATCTCTCCTCACTGCATCTCTCCTCACTGCATCTATCCTCCCTGCATCTATCCTCCCTGAATCTATCCTCCCTGCATCTATCCTCCCTGTATCTGTCCTCCCTGCATCTCTCCTCCCTGCATCTCTTCTCCCTGCATCTCTCCTCCCTGAATCTCTCCTCCTGCATCTATCCCCCTGAATCTCTTCTCCCTGCATCTCTTCTCCCTGCATCTCTTCTCCCTGCATCTCTCCTCCTGTATCTCTCCTCCCTGCATATCTTCTCCCTGCATCTCTTCTCCCTGCATCTCTCCTCCTGCATCTCTTCTCCCTGCATCTCTTCTCCCTGCATCTCTTCTCCCTGCATCTCTCCTCCTGTATCTCTCCTCCCTGCATCTCTTCTCCCTGCATCTCTTCTCCCTGCATCTCTCCTCCTGCATCTCTTCTCCCTGCATCTCTTCTCCCTGCATCTCTTCTCCCTGCATCTATCCTCACTGCATCTATCCTCACTGCATCTCTCCTCCCTGCATCTATCCTCCCTGCATCTATCCTCCCTGCATCTATCCTCCCTGCATCTGTCCTCCCTGCATCTGTCCTCCCTGTATCTCTCTCTGCCCGTTCAGCCAGTCCCACCTGTCCTTTATCCGCCGTGTTGTTGGTCAGCTTGAGTTTCTCAAAGCTGACGGCCTGCCGCATCAGCTGCTCGCCGGTGAAGGGGCCGTCCGGGTGTAGAAAGCAGCGGAGCGGCGCCTCGGGATCGGCGCGGCCCGCCACCGTCCAGGCGCTGCGGTGGTAAGCATAGCGATAGCGACAGTCGTCCACGGCCGGGAGGTCCATGAGCACGTGATAGCGGCAGCGCTCCAGCAGGCCCGAGAAGAGCAGCCGCACCACGGGGAACATCCGCCTGCGGATGGGGAGGTTTTGGTCTTTGTGTTATCCTTGTTTGAGTCTTTGTGATTGTCCGTTTGGTGCTGCCAATGTATTATGCATTTTTGGGAGAAGGGGTGGATCGGGAACAGGGGGGGGGGCGGATAGGGAAGAGGGGGGCGGATCGGAAACAGGGAAGCGGATCAGGAAGAGGGGTGGATTGGAAACAGGAGGCGGATCGGGAAGAGGGGGCGGATGGGGAAGAGGGGGCGGATCGGGAACAGGGGACGGATCGGGAAGAGGGGGCGGATCGGGAACAGGGGGCGGATCGGGAAGAGGGGGCGGATCGGGAACAGGGGACGGATCGGGAAGAGGGGGCGGACGCGAACAGGGGGCGGATCGGGAAGAGGGGGCGGATCGGGAAGGGGGCGGATCGGGAACAGGGGACGGATCGGGAACAGGGGGCGGATCGGGAAGAGGGGGCGGATCGGGAACAGGGACGGATCGGAAAGAGGGGGCGGACGCGAACAGGGGGCGGATCGGGAAGAGGGGGCGGATCGGGAAGAGGGGGCGGATCGGGAAGGGGGGCGGATCGGGAACAGGGACGGATCGGGAAGAGGGGGCGGATCGGGAACAGGGGGCGGATCGGGAAGAGGGGGCGGATCGGGAACAGGGGACGGATCGGGAAGAGGGGGGCGGATCGGGAACAGGGGGCGGATCGGGTGAGGATAGGCACGGCAGCAGCAGACCCAGCTGTAGTGGCTGTCAGTGCCCTGCAGTTCAGTCAGGACACCCAGCCCCCCTGCGCGGCACCCAGCAGATTCCCACGGTCACACAGCGCTGGCTGGCACTGTAGCAATGCACAATGCAGTCTGGCTCTCTGCTGCCTGCAACACAGCCAACAATGTCTGTCACACCACAACGCAAGGCTGCTATTTTCACTTTGCAGTTTTTGCGGGTCAGCGAATGCCTGGGCAGCAGTTTGACCTGCAGTTGAAGCTGCGGCTCCGGTGCTGCACAATTTCTGTGTCAAACTGTCTTTGGCGACAGGGCCGCCCCCCGCCCGAGCCTCGGTGGCGGCGGTTTCACAGCTTTAGTAGCCATGCCGGTAATAAAACCGAAAAAGCAGAAATCACTTTGCCGACCCTCCGGCTTCGTGTTTCACGTTTTCCATGACTGGCTGCTTCACGCCTTGTCGGTCAGAATCTGGAGCGGCTTCATCTTGTAGCTCAAATTTCATCGCCACCACCCCCCAGAGTGAGACTGCAGCCGCCCAGACAGATACTGACTGCTGCTCGCTCGTCATCAAGTTTCGAGTTTTTACACCCAAATTGCAAGGCCACTAAAAATTTTCGAAATTGGAAAACACGGAAATGAAATCTGGCCGGTTTGGGGGAAAGTGGGATGCATTTCTTGGAAACTTTTTGTTAATTAAAGAGGCTTTCGACTGAGAAATCCTTTAGATGGGCAGGTATTCGGACTGTGAGGGCAGGTATTCAGACTGTGAGGGTTAGGTATTGATACTGTGAGAACAGGTATTGAGGCAGTAAGGGCAGGTATTGAGATTGTGAGGGCAGGTATTGATACTGTGAGAACAGGTATTGAGGCAGTGAGGGCAGGTATTGAGATTGTGAGGGCAGGTATTGATACTGTGAGGGCAGGTATTGATACTGTGAGGGCAGGTATTGATACTGTGAGGGCAGGTATTGATACTGTGAGGGCAGGTATTGATACTGTGAGGGCAGGTATTGAGACTGTGAGGGCAGGTATTGATACTGTGAGGGCAGGTATTGATACTGTGAGGGCAGGTATTGATACTGTGAGGGGCAGGTATTGAGACTGTGAGGGCAGGTATTGAGACTGTGAGGGCAGGTATTGAGATTGTGAGAACAGGTATTGAGACTGTGAGGGTAGGTATTGAGACTGTGAGGGCAGGTATTGAGATTGTGAGGGTAGGTATTGAGACTGTGAGGGCAGGTATTTAGACTGTGAGGGCAGGTATTGAGACTGTGAGGGCAGGTATTGAGACTGTGAGGGCAGGTATTCAGACTGTGAGGGCAGGTATTGAGACTGTGAGGGCAGGTATTCGGACTGTGAGGGCGGGTATTGATACTGTGAGGGCGGGTTTCAAGTAGTGAGGGCAGGTGTAGTTAATTGAGTTAGGCTCAGAGCAGAGCCAGCAATTACCTTCCAGACTTGGTGATGATCATCTCGGTGCCCAGTTCGCGGAACTGCTGCCACAGTTCAGCATTCTCCAGCTGACACCGCGGCTCCAGCTGCGGCAGCAGCGGCACCGACAATTTAACTGGCGCTGCGGGTTTTGCCGATAAATTTTGTATGAAATTGTTAACAATGATGGGCTTCACGACTTTCTCTAAGTTCACCAAGACTCTTAAGTGACTGCAGCTTCAGTGACTGCAGCCCCAGCTGTCTGAGGAGCTTCAGTGACTGCAGCCCCAGCTGTCTGAGGTGCTTCAGTGACTGCAGCCCCAGCTGTCTGAGGTGCTTCAGTGACTGCAGTCCCAGCTGTCTGAGGTGCTTCAGTGACTGCAGCCCCAGCTGTCTGAGGTGCTTCAGTGACTCCAGCCCCAGCTGTCTGAGGTGCTTCAGTGACTCCAGCCCCAGCTGTCTGAGGTGCTTCAGTGACTCCAGCCCCAGCTGTCTGAGGAGCTTCAGTGACTGCAGTCCCAGCTGTCTGAGGTGCTTCAGTGACTGCGGCCCCAGCTGTCTGAGGTGCTTCAGTGACTGCAGTCCCAGCTGTCTGAGGTGCTTCAGTGACTCCAGCCCCAGCTGTCTGAGGTGCTTCAGTGACTGCAGCCCCAGCTGTCTGAGGTGCTTCAGTGACTGCAGCCCCAGCTGTCTGAGGTGCTTCAGTCGGTTCGCAGGCATGATAAGATCGCCCTCACCTGGCCCAGCATCCAGCCGCATCTCCGACCTGTCCATCCACTTCCGCTTCTTCGGCGGCCTGGGCTGCTGCCTCAGCTTCATCAGGGCTTCAATTCTGAAAGCGGCGGCCTTGGCAGACATGCCGGGATGATGCCGGGCCCCGCGGGGCTTTGGCGGACTTTGAGCTCGGATGACGGCGCTCGAGTCCTCGCTGCTGCTGCAGCTGCTGAGCGGCCTGGTCTGATCCATGCTTTTGCTCTTCTGCAAGCAAATCTCGCTGCAACACTGCAGCGCTGGGCTGGCTGGGAGGTCCTGTTAAATCGGGAACTGCGGGCGCCGCCGGGGGCTGGGGGGGGGGGGGGGCTGCGCTAGCAGCGGCAGCCAATGACAGCCCCGACTCGACTGCCCAGCCCTGCTGTGCCACCAGCCGCTTCCGAAAGAATTCTCTTAAACCCATCGCTTTCTGACCAACGCCACTCGGAATCCGCCCCCTTTGACCAACGAACGCCACTCGGAATCCGCCCCATCTGACCAACGAACGCCACTCGGAATCCGTCCCATCTGACCAACGAACGCCACTCGGAATCCGCCCCTTTTACCAACGCCACTCGGAATCCGCCCCTTTGACCAACGCCACTCGGAATCCGCCCCCTTTGACCAGCGCCACTTGGAATCCGCCCCTCTGACCAACGCCACTCGGAATCCGCCCCTCTGACCAACGCCACTCGGAATCCGCCCCTCTGACCAACGCCACTCGGAATCCGCCCCTCTGACCAACGCCACTCGGAATCCGCCCCCTCTGACCAACGCCACTCGGAATCCGCCCCCTCTGACCAACACCACTCGGAATCCGCCCCCTCTGACCAACGCCACTCGGAATCCGCCCCCTCTGACCAACGCCACTCGGAATTCGCCCCGTTGGCCAGCGCCACTCGGAATCCGCCCCCTCTGACCAGCGCCACTCGGAATCCGCCCCCACTGACCAGCGCCACTTGGAATCTGCTCCCACTGACCAACACCATCCGGAATCCGCCCCTTCTGACCAACGCCAGTGGCGCAACCAGGGGGGGGGGGGGCGGGGGGCGGTCGCCCCCTTAGACGGAGACCCAAAAAATCAAAGGGGGACCAAGCGAATTTTTGCCATAAACAGAGCCACCCCTCTGCCCCCCCTTCCTGGGACTTTACCCTCCAAAATCCGCCCCCCCCCAAAAAAATTCTGGTTGCGCTACTGACCAACGCCACTCAGAATCCGCCCCCTCTGACCGCCTATATTCAACTTTATTATACTAATAAAGATATGACTAGCATATATTTCTACAATTTATTAAAATTTTAAATTTCTACTATAAGTAGGTTATTGGAAATATTTTCTCCCGGAAATATTGAGAAATGAATATGTAAAACCGATACAGAAATTTTTATTGATTATTGCTTTTAGTATCAGCAAGTGTTTCATTTTTTACAGTAATGGAGACTTCCATGTCTCCAGTGAATGCTGATTTCTTGATCTTCGATCGAGACAAGAGCCGGCACCTGCGGCTTACCTGTCTCCAGGACACAGCTGGAGTGTCGGGTTCGGCTCGGCCGTTGCCATGGCAACTAAGAAGCCAAAGTGTCCTTCCAGAGCAGAGGCAAAGTCACTTTTAAGCGATGCAAGCACCAAAAAGGTCATTTTTGTTCGCATATGGCTCATAAGTTGATTTTTTGTGGGGGGAGGTCACCTGACCCCCGTGACCCCAGTATCTGTCCACACTACATAACGAAGCAGCGCGCATTTAGCCGGTGGGTGGGAGGTCAAGAAGATCCAAAAAGGGGGGGCGGAGGGGGGCGGGCCTCTATTCTGGCAAAAATGCTTCGTGCGGAAGAAGGGGAGGTGGCCCACCTGTGGTATATGCGCATATAAAGTATATTTCATTTCACACACATTGGCCATAGACACTGCCCCTGTTAACCCTGCGTTCTAAAGCTAATATAAGGAGAGCAAATATAAAGGAAATGAATGTTAACATCGGCATGGCAAGAGCCCGCTACCAAGCTTGAGATTACTAACCATAATTCACCTGGACTTCGAGTTGGTAACGGAAGTCGGATGTAACATTGGCGACGAGGATTCTTCAGAAGAAGACAAAATGACCGCGCCAAATACTGCTTCGAAAATCAGCACATTTGATCCGGCACGACTTGAAAGGTGGACTGTATACGAGCAGCGTCTGGAACAATACTTCATCGCTAAATCCATCACCAAAGAGGAGATTAAGCGAGCCGAGCTCATCACAGTAATTGGTGAAGACTGCTATACGTTGCTCAGAGACTTACTGTCTCCAGGCTCCCCGAAGGACAAATCCTACGATGATTTAATTGAAAAGTTACGAACGCATTTCACCCCAACGCCGAAAAGAATCGTCGAGAGATACAACTTACATCACCGAAGCCAGCAGGAAGGCGAATCCATTGCAGAGTACGTCGCGCAGCTACGGAAGTTGGCGGCGACCTGTTCGTTTGGAGGCTTTTTGTCGGAGGCGATCAGAGACAGACTGGTTTGTGGACTACGAAGCAAGCTGACACAGCAAAGGCTGCTGCAGGAGGACGATGTTTCGCTGGACGACGCAGTTAAAATCTCGACAGCAATCGAAATCGCAGAGAAGGGTGCAATGCAGATCCACACTGGAAGAGACATTGTCGGCCTGGCTCAGGCCAATGCGGTATATGGAAGATCATCTGCTAAGGGATCGGGACCGACGAATCCGGCCAGTTCAGACGACCGGTGCTACAGGTGCCTCTCTTCTGGGCACTGGGCGAGAAGCTGTCCCAAAAGATCGCATGTCTGCAGTCGATGCAATAAACCAGGTCATGTTGAGAAGGCGTGCAGGACGAAGCAGAAGCAGTTCAGCGGAAACCAACCGCCGCACAGCAAGAAGAAGTTCGAACCCAAGCAGAGCTACAAAGGTAGGAAAATAAAGCATCTGAGCGCAAATGGAAGCCCCGGCAGTAGTGAGGAGTCGTACAATTTCTCTGACGTCAAGAACGTCGCTGTCAATTCAAATTACGAGGCTAAGCGAATGAGCGCACAGAAGGCTCGGTTCAAGCCTTTCACAGAGACACTGCAAGTCAACGGGTCTCTGATTAAATTCGAAGTGGACACCGGCGCCGAGCGCACAATTGTAAACAAATCGACAGCGGAACTGATCCGAGTTAAACCGCGCGGCACGACCTTGGTCCTCACATCTTATTCTAACGAACAGATTCCCCTACTTGGAGAGGCTGTGGTTCAGGTTGTAATTGGCGACATTGCGACGGAGCTGCAGGTCGCCGTCACTGACGGCACAAAGCAGAACCTGCTAGGTCGTGATTGGATAACGCAGCTTGATCCCCTGGCCCGGAAATACACAGGAGAAGCGTCAGCAGTGGGAATTCTTTCCCTCGATGCTGATCACGAGCTCAAGACGATTCTAGAAGAAAATTCGGAATTATTCTCAGATGGTCTTGGGAAGATAAAACATTATACAGCCAGACTGCATCTCAAGGAGAGCACAACTCCAAAGTTTTGTAAAGCACGACCGGTACCATTTGCTCTTAAGCCCGCCATCGAGCAGGAACTCAAAAGCCTAGAGAATCAGGACATTATCCGGAAGGTGAAGACGTCTGACTATGCAAGTCCAATCGTCCCTGTGCTGAAGAAGGATGGAAAATCGATACGAATCTGTGCAGACTATAAGCGAACCATAAACCCTGCCCTCGAGGTGGACATTTATCCGCTAGGCAAGCCGGACGAACTGTTTACTCGACTCAGCGGAGGCAAATTCTTTACGAAACTGGACATATCTCAGGCCTTTCTTCAGCTGGAGTTACAGGAGGAGTGCCGCAAGTACACCACTATCAACACCCATATGGGCCTGTACGAATACAACAGATTAGTTATGGGCCTGGCAAGCTCTTCAGCTCAGTTTCAGGAGGCTATGGACAAGATTCTGAGCGATACGGATGCGATTTGTTTCGTCGACGATATCGTCATTAGCGCCGCATCACAAAGCGAGCATAACAATAAGCTGAGAAACGTTTTGGTTCTGCTGAAGAACCACGGAATTAAACTGAACAAGAGCAAATGTGAATTCATGATGCGCGAGATTGAGTTCCTCGGTCACGTGATCGACGAGAACGGCGTGCATCAGTCACCAAGAATTATGAGAGCCATCGCGGAGGCTCCAAGGCCAACCAATATTCCAGAAGTCCGCTCGCTAGTTGGGCTAATCAACTACTATAGGAAGTTCATCAGAGGCCTGTCCGACATCCTAGCACCTCTAAATGCATTGCTCCAGAAGGACGCTGAGTTTATTTGGAGTAACGAGTGTGAACGAGCATTTGTTGCGTGCAAGTCAGCTCTAACATCTACTCAAGTACTAGTCCACTACGACCCGGACAAGCCGCTGGTTGTTCATACCGACGCGTCATGCTATGGTGTCGGCGCGGTGCTTTCACACATTATGAGCGATTCGGATGAGAAGCCAATCTGTTATGCGTCCAGAGGCCTGTCCAAGGCTGAGAAGAGCTATTCGCAAATAGAAAAGGAAGGTTTAGCAATAGTCTTCGCGGTGAAAAAGTTCCACCAGTATTTGTACGGCAGACGGTTTATTCTGGTCACTGACCATAAACCGCTTGTGACGTTATTCGGTCCGAAGAACAACATTCCAAGCATAGCTGCCAGTCGGTTGCAGCGCTGGGCTGTGATTCTGTCAGCCTATCAGTTCGAGATTCGATACAGGCGGACAGACGAACATGGAAATGCGGACGCGTTGTCAAGACTGCCGCTGGAGAATACTAAGTCCACGGAGGATGGTGTGTTCCAGAATCGCATAGAGGCTCAACCAATCGACCATGGAGAGTTAAAGAGAGCAACAGCGATGGACGAAAATCTGTCCCGTGTTCTGCGATACTGTCGTTTTGGGTGGCCAGAACATAGCGAACAAGAGCTTCAGCCCTACCACTCGAGGCGAAACGAGCTGAGTGTTGAAGATGGAGTCATCTTTTGGGGCATCAGGATGTTGATCCCTGCTTCACTGAAGCAGCAGCTACTGCAACTGCTACACGAAGGGCACCCCGGCATTGTGGGCATGAAGTCCCTGGCACGGCTGCATGTATGGTATCCAGGGATCGATAAAGACATCGAGACGGCTCTAACCAAATGCAAGGGTTGCCAAGCGCAGAGGAACCTGCCGCCACAGGCGCCACTGCAGCCGTTGCTCTGGCCAGAAAAGGCATGGACTCGACTTCACTTGTACTTCTTTGGTCCATGCTACGGGTTCATGTGGCTTGTCGTTGTCGATGCCACAACCAAATGGGTTGAAATTTACCCGAAGAGGTCGGCGACTGCCCATGGCACGATCACCAAGCTGCAGGAAACTTTCGCGAGATTTGGTTATCCGAGGCAAATCCTCTCTGACAATGGGTCGCAGTTCACTGCTGAGGAATTTAAAAACTACCTTCGAAGCTGCCGCATCACACAAATTCTGACGTCGGTGGGGCATCCAAGATCGAATGGACTAGCCGAACGAATGGTTCAGACCGCCAAAAGAGCGTTAAGAGCGGGCATGAAGGACTCTCATGATGCACTAGGATGCCTAAATGCTTTTCTAGCGCGCTACCGAGTCACGCCACACTCTACAACCGGCAAGACGCCTAGCGAGATGATGCTAAAGTACTCGCCAAGAACTAAACTTAGTCATCTTCACCAGGACACCGAGCAAAGAGTTGCTGAGAAGCAGGAGCAGCAGAAGCAGCAACACAAGGGAGCTTCAAAAGTAGCCCGTGAGTTTGAACCTGGAGAATCTGTGCTCGTGCTCGATTTCAGGAAGCAGGGAGAGGACAAATGGGCCGTCGGAGAAATTCTTAAGCGCTGTGCACAACTCTCATATCTGGTGAAAGTAGGCCGCATGGTCTGGAAACGGCACGTGGACCACATTACTTCGACAGGACTTCAAACGGAGAGCAAGGCCGCTTTGTCCCATGAATTGCTGGAGCAGCTAATCGGGAAAGGCAATAACGAGTCGCAGGCAATTAACTCAGGCGGAGGAGCGACAGCCAAGACTAGATGTGCGGAGACTGCCCAGGCCAGGAGGCATCGCTACAAGCATGAGGATGTGCCTCTAACTCAGACCAGACTGAGACCCCGAGCTGCAACTTGATGTGACGGAAATTTTTGTTTAAGAGGAAAACTTACTCTTTGGACAATGACGAACAAATTTTTCTAAGGGGAGACATATGTGGTATGTGCGCATATAAAGTTTATTTCATTTCACACACATTGGCCATAGACACTGCCCCTGTTAACCCTGCGTTCTAAAGCTAATATAAGGAGAGCAAATATAAAGGAAATGAATGTTAACATCGGCATGGCAAGAGCCCGCTACCAAGCTTGAGATTACTAACCATAATTCACCTGGACTTCGAGTTGGTAACGGAAGTCGGATGTAACACCACCCCCCACCCCCCGCCCCCCTTCTCGGTCTGCTTCAACCCATCTCATTGCAATGCATTGTTTTAAAACAGAAGCAGGGCCAGCCGATAGAGATTTGAAAGTATTCAATTAAAAAAGACAAAAAACGCTACCTTTGCTACTGAAAATGAGTAGACGAGCGCATTTTACGCAAAGCTACAGTAATAAGTGACAAGTCCAGAATGAGTGGTCAGACCAGAAAACAAAGCAAACTTATTCAGCGAGTCAAATTTTCTACAGTCTAACAAAGCCCGCCTGAGCTTTCCTAGAAATACTTCAGTACAGCACGACTTTCACGTTGGCTGCCTTCTAAAGAGACCCGTAGTATTGATTGGGATCTGGGGGATCTGCTCCCGCCTCCTCCCCTTCGTCTCCGCGCAGGAATCCCCAGGATAATCGGGCAGCCAGCTGCTGCCGGGGCTTAACTCCGCGACTTAGGCAGCATTTTCAAGACCCGCCTCCCCCCCCTGCCCATTGTTTATCTTCATATTCGGGTCCGCGTGGACTTCAAATTCGATATTTAAGAGTAATAAAATTGTGTCTGTTTTGAACACATGGAATTTTAGTTCAATTTTTTCAAACCGAAAATCTGCCCAAAATCGTTTTGATTGGCTGATCGCAGGGATGGCCGAGCAGTCTGGTGAGAGGTCCTAGGCTCGATTTTGAGAGCCTTAGTTAATCTGGTGGCACCTGTTCCCGGGGACTGCTGCCGGGGGGATAATCCTGACTGGATTAACCAGACCCGGTACAACAGCCATGCCCGCCAAGGTTTGCTATGAGAGGTGCAGCAGAAGTCGCTGCAGTTGCTGCTGCAGTCACTTTTCTCCGGCCCCTGCAGCTCTCTCGCAGGCAATCTGCTTCTCTACTCACCAAGGTAAGCAAGGGCTGCATTCGCCTTATAACTGCTTTCATAGGCCTGTGTGGCGGGTGTCGAACTTGGGACTTCCGTACCGGGCAAACCCCGATGCAGAGCCTCAGATGCTGTAGAGTCGTATTGATTTTTACTGCCTGGGACAAGGTTTAGGAGAGGCTCAGCCACAGAATATACACAGAATGGTGAATCAGCGCTTAAACTAGTTATCGGAATAAAATGTTCATAGACTACTAATGATGAGGTGGCGAAAAGTAGTGCAATTAAAGTGACGTAGATTAAGCTAAGCGCCCTAGGCTATATGTATTAAAAGTTAATGTAAAGAGATAAGGATAAGCGTAAAAGACTTTTCGATTAGCTTGTGCTGCTTGCACGTGTATTTTTTGATAACATTGAATTAGAATTAACATTGAATTGAAGAATGTAGGAATTAATTGAATAAGAATTAATTGAATAAGAATTAATTTAAGAATTTAAGAATTAACATGATTAACATTGAATTAGAATTTGCTTATTGCGCCCATTCGCTTGAACTTTTTTATTTCGTCTGATTTTTCGAGAGCAACTGATCGGCCTCGCTTCCTTTGCTGCGCGATCTCTCACTACTCTTGCCTAGCAGGTCGGCACGAAAAATTCTCTTCGCCCAATCTTCGCATCTAAAGCGCAATATTGTATTTCTATGTCAACTTATCTAATTTACACTACTTGCAATTGTAATGGCTCTTACCGATTTCTATCCGCTGGAAAGCGATGGAAGCGCGTCTGCGGTGGGCACTTATTTGCGCAGTGCGGGCACCCGTAAGCTGCGCATTGGATCTTGGATTTTGTCTTAGCATTCATGCTGCCGCTTGCTACCGAAAATATTGCATCTGCTGACAGCTCCACAGAGTATACACAGTATATACAGTATATTCTGTGGACAGCTCACCTAACCGCTGTCTATGGCACTAGCTGCCTAAATCTACTACTTATCACGCGCCTCATCATTAGCAGCATTTCGCGAATATAGTTTCGGAGCAAGATTTTTTTGCGAGAGAGCTAATTTACCATTCTGTGTATATTCTGTGGGCTCAGCAGCCCAGCCAGCCCAGCCACCGCATCTCCTGCCGCCTAGCACCCTCCACTCCAGCCCCCCCCCAGCCACCGCATCTCCTGCCGCCTAGCACCCTCCAATCCAGCCCCCCCCAGCCACCGCATCTCCTGCCGCCTAGCACCCTCCACTCCAGCCCCCCCCCAGCCACCGCATCTCCTGCCGCCTAGCACCCTCCACTCCAGCCCCCCCCCCAGCCACCGCATCTCCTGCCGCCTAGCACCCTCCACTCCAGCCCCCCCCCCAGCCACCGCATCTCCTGCCGCCTAGCACCCTCCACTCCAGCCCCCCCCCCCCAGCCACCGCATCTCCTGCCGCCTAGCACCCTCCACTCCAGCCCCCCCCAGCCACCGCATCTCCTGCCGCCTAGCACCCTCCACTCCAGCCCCCCCAGCCACCGCATCTCCTGCCGCCTAGCACCCTCCACTCCAGCCCCCCCCAGCCACCGCATCTCCTGCCGCCTAGCACCCTCCACTCCAGCCCCCCCCCAGCCACCGCATCTCCTGCCGCCTAGCACCCTCCAATCCAGCCCCCCCCCAGCCACCGCATCTCCTGCCGCCTAGCACCCTCCACTCCAGCCCCCCCCCAGCCACCGCATCTCCTGCCGCCTAGCACCCTCCACTCCAGCCCCCCCCCAGCCACCGCATCTCCTGCCGCCTAGCACCCTCCACTCCAGCCCCCCCCAGCCACCGCATCTCCTGCCGCCTAGCACCCTCCACTCCAGCCCCCCCCAGCCACCGCATCTCCTGCCGCCTAGCACCCTCCACTCCAGCCCCCCCCAGCCACCGCATCTCCTGCCGCCTAGCACCCTCCACTCCAGCCCCCCCCCCAGCCACCGCATCTCCTGCCGCCTAGCACCCTCCACTCCAGCCCCCCCCAGCCACCGCATCTCCTGCCGCCTAGCACCCTCCACTCCAGCCCCCCCCAGCCACCGCATCTCCTGCCGCCTAGCACCCTCCACTCCAGCCCCCCCCCCAGCCACCGCATCTCCTGCCGCCTAGCACCCTCCACTCCAGCCCCCCCCCAGCCACCGCATCTCCTGCCGCCTAGCACCCTCCACTCCAGCCCCCCCAGCCACCGCATCTCCTGCCGCCTAGCACCCTCCACTCCAGCCCCCCCCGCCACCGCATCTCCTGCCGCCTAGCACCCTCCACTCCAGCCCCCCCCGCCACCGCATCTCCTGCCGCCTAGCACCCAGGGTGCAGGGTGTCTGTGCTGCAGATGCGGGAACTCGCGTCTCAGATGTACAATTGGGGGAAAAAAGGTTGCAGTCGGTGAATTTCATTACAGCTGCTCCATCTGAATTTCCCTGGCTTAAAGTGGAGCGCGGCTGGGGCAGTAGCTTCACGGAATAAAAGCTCCGGCTCTGTCCGGGCAGGGCGCGATGAACTAAACCTGCTGCCTATAGTGAAGTCAGATCAGAAAATTGCAAACAGTCCAACCCTGTAGCAAGAATTTCGTATGCTCAGTGGCGGTAAAACTCTCTTGCGGCTGAAGATACTTCTTCGAGGTACGTCTCTTAGGTACATCTCTTAGGTACGTCTCTTAAGTACGTCTCTTAGGTCATCTCTTAGCTGATGCACACCTCTAAGGTACGTCTCTTAAGTACGTCTCTTAGGTACGTCTCTTAGGTACGTCTTTTAGGTACATCTCTTAGCTGATGCACACCTCTAAGGTACGTCTCTTAAGTACGTCTCTTAGGTACGTCTCTTAGGTACGTCTTTTAGGTACATCTCTTAGCTGATGCACACCTCTAAGGTACGTCTCTTAAGTACGTCTCTTAGGTACGTCTCTTAGGTACGTCTTTTAGGTACATCTCTTAGCTATTGTACGTCTTTTAGGTACGACTCTTAGGTACTATAAGGTACGTCTTGCGTCTCTATGTCAGAAAGTTAAGAGTGAGTCGATCTTCTGAGGAGCCCCAAGGCTCCGTGGTTTTTCCACTGCAGCGAGAGAGACCGCATGTCGGAAAAAAGCTGTTAGCGTTGCATTTGTCCTCCTTCGGACCCTTGGCTAGGAATTGATCTACACCGAGGAAGAAGTTGTTAACCACAGTCGCTCGCAGACATAAAATACAAAGTATTATTGTCGTGGCATAAAAGGGCATTCAAGTCCATCAGAATGGACTATAACAAGTAGTACGAGCTGGCATTAAGAAAATTTCCCGTGTGCCAAATGCAGAGTCCGTGTTCGCCCGGATGATGCGCATGTTGCTGCCGGCCCGCACCAGCCCCGTCCGCATTGGGCTGGCCGTGTTCGCCCTTGGGCTCGTCCTGACTATCCCACTGCTGCTCCTGACCACGTCCTGGCGTCGCGGGTCGCACGTAGGCGACACGGACGGTGAGCTGACCGGCCTCAGCAGCTTCTGGCATCTCGGCGACGCGTCAAGGAAGTTCGCTGACAAACCCGCGGAATTTCGACAGCCGTTTGTCTACGCGCCGCTGGACACGGAGTTCATCGACAGCAACTTCGACCGGCTGAAGCTGGCCCTGTCCCGCTCGCCCATGGGAAAGTACCAGGCCCACGTGGACGTCCTGATGACGGAACGGAGGCCGCAGATCAACACACACGGCTGGCGGTTCCACACACCGTCTGGACGGAACCTCACGCTGGCTGGCCTGCAGGCGGAGACCTACGACAGGAACTACACGACCCCAAACCTGGCGCACTTCATCCTGCCTTTCCAGGACCCGCAGCTCGCCTTCCATCATTTTGTGTGCATCCTGAGCGGCTTCTGGGTGATGCGGCCGCAGAAGCTGGTGCTTTGGTACGCGAAGCCGCCGTCCGGGCACTACTGGGAGCTGCTGAAGACCAACATCACCGCCCCGGTGTGGGAGCAGCGCATCGTCATGATCCAGCGCCCAGTGACGCAGAAGTAAGTTTGGCAAAAATCAATATATGAAAATGTGCTCGCTAGCCGGTTAACTTCCTCTGAAAAGTTGGAGAGTGTAATAATTGAGAGCCCAATTGGGCCAGTTTGTAACCGACAGCTCAGCCGCAGTTTCATCGAACACAAAAAGGTGTAATGCTGGCACTTATTTTACAGCTGGGTGAACTGAAGCAATGCAGAGCTAAGTGTTCTGCTCAAGGACACAAATTGTTCCAGTGGGGCCGGGAATCGAACCCCCGACCTTCAAGTCGTAAGCCCGACGCTCAAACCACTCGACAGTCTAGAGCGCGCTTGCTCGCTGGGACAGCTTACAAGCTAAAAATCGATGTACGTTCTTGGATTCGACACACACACACACACACAGTATTACTATGAAATGAGTCAATTAAGATATAAGTTATCTCTCTCCGCCAGGATTTACAACATGACCGTGAAGGTGAAGGAGCACCAGGCCGACGTCATGCGCATCGAGGCCGTCCTGGTGCTCGGTGGGGTCTACCTGGACCTGGACGTGATCACCCTGAACGCCATGGAGCCGCTTCGAAAATACCAGTTCGCCATCGGCAAGGAGCTGCCCACAGTCCTCTGCAACGGCGTGTTCAGCGGTGCGCCCAACAACACCGTGCTGGCGCTCTGGCACCTCTCCTACCAGACCTTCGACGACGCCTCCTGGGGCGGCCACTCGCTGTACGTGATCGGCGACATCTGCAAGCACTTTCCCGGCCACTGCCACATTGAAGAGGACTCGCTGGACAGGCCGGGCTGGATCAACTTCGGCAAGATGTACGGCGAGGGCGACCGCACCTGGGACTGGCAGACAAAGAATTACGCCATGCACCTGTTCTACCGGCTGTACGGAGTGCAGCACGACCTGAAATCCATTCGCACCGTCAACAACACCCTGGGCGACATGTTTCGCTTCATCTTGTTCGGCAGGAAAGAGCCCTTCAAGAGCTGATGGACTGTACTGCATCGCCCCGCTGTTTCCTTTGCAATTTTATTCCCGTGAATCGTAACTTCATGTTCTAATTACTAACAAATAGGTCCCTATAGTGCTTCAATTTGGCTTTGGTAACCTACTCTCTTGTTCAACCGATCACTGTTCTGGCTGCAACTTTTGCTGCAATATATAATTATAACCATGCTGCGTGTTGGCAAACACCACTACTTACAGTCGTATTGCACGTGCATTGAAGCTGATGCGAATGTCTACAATAGTAAAATTAATAAAAAAAGCTCTGTTTCACCAACTATAATGACACAGACACTAGAGATACTGACACAGACACTAGAGATACTGACACAGACACTAGAGACACTGACACAGACACTAGAGATACTGACACAGACACTAGAGATACTGACACAGACACTAGAGATACTGACACAGACACTAGATACACTGACACAGACACTAGAGATACTGACACAGACACTAGAGATACTGACACAGACACTAGAGATACTGACACAGACACTAGAGATACTGACACAGACACTATAACAACTAGAGACACTGACACTAGAGATACTGACACAGACACTAGAACAGCTAGAAACACTGACACAGACACTAGAGATACAGACACAAACACTAGAGATACTGACACAGACACTAGAACAGCTAGAGACACTGACACAGACACTAGAACAGCTAGAGACACTGACACAGACACTAGAGATACAGACACAAACACTAGAGATACTGACACAGACACTAGAGACACTGACACAGACACTAGAGATACTGACACAGACACTAGAGATACAGACACAAACACTAGAGATACTGACACAGACACTAGAGATACTGACACAGACACTAGAGACACTGACACAGACACTAGAGACACTGACACAGACACTAGAACAGCTAGAGACAGTGACACAGACACTAGAGACACTGACACAGACACTAGAGACACTGACACAGACACTAGAGACACTGACACAGACACTAGAGACACTGACACAGACACTAGAACAGCTAGAGACAGACACTAGAACAGCTAGAGACACTGACACAGACACTAGAACAGCTAGAGACAGACACTAGAACAGCTAGAGACACCGCTAGCCACTCAAATATCTGCGGCCCCGAATGAAATTTTCTTGGAAAACAACGCAAAAAGAAAAAAAATTAGATTAGAGATGCCTGGCAGTCTGCAAGCTCCATAACTGGATTTTGCCTGAGTCTACCGGATCCTCTGAAGTTCTTGCCCACCGGGCAGCACCGTGATGGCCGCAGCTCAACTGGATTATCCTACAATTAATCAAATCCAGAGCAGGATGCAGAAGCGTCCGAGCTGCATAAAAGCTAAGAAATCGAGTTGAGTCCGGGTAACCCGGGGCCGCAGTTAAGAGAGAAACTCTGCAGCAAGACAAAACAAAACACTGAAGACTTGCTGTTGAAGTTTAGTTTTAAATTCCCAAAAAACAATCCAGCATTGCTGAATGCCGGTGCGGCTCATTGTGATTGGACCAGACGGTGCGGGAAAGTCGGGTGAGTCACGTGACTTTGGCAGCAATGCTCCAATATTAATCACAGGTGTGGAGTGGCTGCATGATGACAGATGAGAAATCAGGCGTGTTTTCTTTAATAGAAAGAATTAATCTTCTTTTAAAAGTGCACAGCAAAGTCAAGAGCATCTTATGGGTATCTATGGGGTGCTGATTAAACAGATGTTCACCGAAATGCCTGACTTCCCTGTGCAGAAATGAATGTTTTAAACTTGCAAGAAGAATGGCACCCAGGTGCAGACAGGTGAATGCCGCATTTCAGCCCTGCTAGTTCGCTACCTGACCAAGAGGTTTATCGAGACCTACATGAGCGGCAATGATGTGGTGTACAAGCACCAAGCCCAGCTGCAGGACAGCTGCATCGAGGTTGACATTCTGGACTCTTCCGCCTATGAGGTAGGCTTTGAGGTAGCCTATGGGGTAGGCTTTGAGGTAGCCTATGGGGTAGGCTTTGAGGTAGCCTATGGGGTAGGCTTTGAGGTAGCCTATGGGGTAGGCTTCGAGGTAGCCTATGGGGTAGGCTTTGAGGTAGCCTATGGGGTAGGCTTTGAGGTAGCCTATGGGGTAGGCTTTGAGGTAGCCTATGGGGTAGGCTTTGAGGTAGCCTATGGGGTAGGCTTTGAGGTAGCCTATGGGGTAGGCTTTGAGGTAGCCTATGGGGTAGGCTTTGAGGTAGCCTATGAGGTAGGCTTTGAGGTAGCCTATGGGGTAGGCTTTGAGGTAGCCTATGGGGTAGGCTTTGAGGTAGCCTATGAGGTAGGCTTTGAGGTAGCCTATGAGGTAGGCTTTGAGGTAGCCTATGGGGTAGGCTTTGAGGTAGCCTATGGGGTAGGCTTTGAGGTAGCCTATGGGGTAGGCTTTGAGGTAGCCTATGGGGTAGGCTTTGAGGTAGCCTATGGGGTAGGCTTTGAGGTAGCCTATGGGGTAGGCTTTGAGGTAGCCTATGGGGTAGGCTTCGAGGTAGCCTATGGGGTAGGCTTTGAGGTAGCCTATGGGGTAGGCTTCGAGGTAGCCTCTGGGGTAGGCTTTGAGGTAGCCTCTGGGGTAGGCTTTGAGGTAGCTATGGGGTAGGCTTTGAGGTAGCTATGGGGTAGCCTATGCGGTCTTTAAGGCAGCCTATAGCCTGGGTTTGAGGTAGGTTTTGAGGTAGGCTTTTAATTCTACGGATTGAAACGACTGTACCTGATTTTAGTTTGGGGAAAACTTTACCAAACATTTCTGAAAATTTCCAGTAAGCTGGTAACCATAAATGTCTAGTGAAAAAAGAGTTTTAACATTGGAACTGCACGACATTAGCATCTGACATGGGATACATTAGCACCTGACATGGGAGACATTATCATCTGACACGGGTGACATTAGCATCTGACACGTGACATTATCATCTGACATGGGAGACATTAGCATCTGACATAGGAGACATTAGCATCTGACATGGGAGACATTAGCATCTGACATGGGAGACATTAGCATCTGACATGGGAGACATTAGCATCTGACATGGGAGACATTAGCATCTGACATGGGAGACATTAGCATCTGACATGGGAGACATTAGCATCTGACATGGGAGACGTTAGCATCTGACATGGGAGACATTAGCATCTGACATGGGAGACATTACCATCTGACATGGGAGACATTAGCATCTGACATAGGAGACATTAGCATCTGACATGGGAGACATTAGCATCTGACATAGGAGACATTAGCATCTGACATAGGAGACATTAGCATCTGACATGGGTGACATTAGCATCTGACATGGGAGACATTAGCATCTGACATGGGAGATATAATCTGACATGCGGCTCATAAAAGTACATTGACTTTTCGCTCAATAAAACAAAGCCTCCCGCGACTTCCAACATCGACAGCGCCGCGGATTTTCGGGCCTGTCGGCCAGCGCGGACTGGGCGGACAGCTTCCTGGCCGTCTATGACGTCACCATGCTGGACAGCGAGCCGCGGACGCGCCTGTTTTTGGAGCTGGCCCGGTCAGTCCGCGGCCCCGACCGGCCGCTGCCCATTGTGCTGGTGGGCAACAAGACGGACATCGCCCACCGCGGCCGCGTGGACAAGGCGGACATGGAGATCCTCGGCAGCCAGTTCCACTGCAGGCACTTCCTGGTGCGTCAGGCTCCGGCCAAAGGAAGCTCTCAGTGGCTCCATCGCTCTGCCTCATTCGACCTTAGGTGTTACCTTCAGCATTAGCTGGATTTTCAGTTCTCAGGGGTGCTTCGGGTGCCACCGCAAGTCATTCAAGAGAGACTCAATTTAGACTACTGAGAGAAGTAGACAAATAAGGGTTGAACCGGAAATGTAGGCACTCGCTCACACAGGGTGCACAGCGGCCAGACTTTCTGATAGTCAGGCATGTACAGTCTCTGCCGCCCCACGCCACACAGGTGTCAGCCACGGACGACACGAAGATCATCGACCTGGTGTTCAACGGGGCGGTTGCCGAGGCCCAGATGGCCAGCCAGTGGCGCCGCAAGAGCAGCTGGAATGGTGGGAAACAGCAGCCATCGAGTTCGGCGATGTAAGTCACTGAACTACTACTACTACTACTACTACTACTACTACTACTACTACTACTACTACTACTACTACTACTACTACTACTACTACTACTACTACTACTACTACTACTACTACTACTACTACTACTACTACTACTACTACTACTACTACTACTACTACTACTACTACTACTACTACTACTACTACTACTACTACTACTACTACTACTACTACTACTACTACTACTACTACTACTACTACTACTACTACTACTACTACTACTACTACTACTACTACTACTACTACTACTACTACTACTACTACTACTACTACTACTACTTACAGTGGACTGTCGGTGCCTATGTCATCTGGGATCGCGCAGTCCCGCGGTCAGCAGTCGGACTCCGGCAAACGGTACTCTCAAGGAGCACCATCTGCAGTCCGCCAAAAGCCGCGGCAGGGCTCCGCTATCTGGAGGAGGTCGCAGAAGCCGGTAACGGCGGGTTTCGTCCAGCTGAGAGAGGAGGACGAAGACACCGCGAGCTCGCCATCGGTCGAAGCCAAGCTTCCACTGCGGAAGGCAGCCGATGGCCCAGTGGCTGACATTTAATTGCATGCACAGACGCTAAACAAAACTCTCGCTAACTTCCGTTAAATTTGATTCAAAATTCTCATTTTTCAGAGAGAAAGCAAAAGTGCCCGGGATCTGTAGGGCACAGCGCGTTCTTTCTGCAGCTTCCGTTGCTTGCAACACTGTTGCAGCCCACAAACTTTTTCTAGTTGAGCGCAAATACAAATGGCTCTGCTACGAGCAATCACTCATTGAAGCACGACAGCTGTTGCACAAGTAATTTTGACTGTCAGGTTGACAGATCAGCATCAACTCAGCATCAGATCAGCATCAGATCAGCATCAGATCAGCATCAATTCAGCATCAATTCAGCATCAATTCAGCATCAGCATCAATTCAGCATCAATTCAGCATCAAATTAGCATTGCCCTACATCAATATCAGAGTAGAAGTATTTAAAGCCAGTGCTACAGGGGATGCTAGGGGGGGCCGTAGCCCAGCGGTAGCGCAGCTGCTCTGGTGTGCCGCGACCCAGGCTCGATTCCAAGTGCAGCCACATTAATTTGGGGCTGAATTGGAATTTCGGCTTGGCTCGCTTGTGCAATTAACGGCCTTGAGAGCCAACCCCCCCAAGGCGCAATGAAGTGTACATGCCTAACAATTGATAAAGTTAGGGCCGCTGTACACTCCTGTGTGAGTGTGTGCCTGCGTACGTATCCGCGCGCTTGTATGCCTGCTCAGGGGAGTCGGCGGAATGGGCAGTAATGCCTCTCGCCGGTTGTGTGCCAATGACGCTTAAATTGCGCCAGGGTGCACACAACCCCCCTGCCTCTAATAAAATACAGGGGATGCTGATGACAGAGTATAAATTCTTCATCATTAATATTTCAAGGTTGGTAAATTTCAGTTGACAAGGTTGGTAAGATTTTATTCAGTTTGATTGACAACAACAGTTTGGCGTGTCTGCAATGGCTTTAATCGACCATCACTTTAGAATCAGTTATACCTGACATCCAAAAATTCGGCATTCTCGAGCCTCGCAGCGAACATCGCGCCGCCACCCCGGTCGGCCACCCCATGCTTGTTTCATTATACGAATTGGCAGCTTCTGCTCATCCGAGAACACGTAGCCCTCCGTCAGCAGAGTCACAATGAAGGCGCTGTCCATGCACAAGTAGGCCAAATACTTGCCTCTGGGCGGCGGGTTCACGCAGGACTTCCTCGCGGCAGCCTCCAGCTCGCCCAACGTCACCTCGTTCTCGTTTTCTGATGTACTTCTGAGATAGCCGAGCCTCTTCAGCGTGTTCGCGGTGTAGCAGATGCCACCACTCGCCACGTAAGTTCGGCTCCGAATGTACGGCTGGCCCCAGTAGTCGGCAGGCCGGGCGATGCTGCCGCCACGGCTGGAGAGGAACTGCCGAACCCTGGCCTGGCACTCGTACCAGGGCCTCGAACTCACCACCGATGAGTCGCCCTGGACAAGAATTATTCGAGACTGGAAGCTGAAATTTGCCCTGAAGCTCGGGTTCAGGCAAGGAGACACATGGAGCGCCTGCGGCTGCGGGTCAGTGAAATCGTAGCCCGCAATGCCGAGAGTGGCCGCGGACTTGCCGAGGTTCGGCTCGCTGCTGACGAACACTGCGGACCGGTTGACTTCCTGCCAGCTCTCCATTGCCAGCTCCTTTGTGGGAGAACTGAGCGCGATTTGAGTTAATCCCCCACCCATGGCAACGATGCCGAAGGCGGCCTGATGCGCAGGTTGGGGGCCAGCAGTGCAAAATAGCCCTCCTCAGCACAAAGGCATTCGAACAGCAGTAACCATTTTTTCTCCTGCATTTGCTCATTTCAAACGGCGACTTCAGCCTGAACGTAAGACCAACCGCTTGCATTGGCTTACGCCGCTTGACTAAGCTGAGAGCGCGAACTCCTGAAGTGGCGCCCAGCACGATCAGGGTGTTGTTCCACGACTCCTGAGGCTTTCGCAAACTCGATCAGCTCTTTCAGGTACCCCTTTAAATAGACATCCCACGGGAACTCGAACGAATCGATTCCCGGCTTCGTCTTGCGGCTTCTTTTCTCGCTGAGAATTTTCACAGAGCTCGGCTCGCCGGCGGCTCCCCTGTCAAACTGGAACACGGCGGCTTTCGTGCCGGTGCTGCCCGCGTCCAGCACCACCACGTGCGGGTAGCGGCAGGTGTTGAAGTTCCGACAGGCCGCAAGGCGCGCGCCGTCGCTGCTGGCGCTGCCGACGTCGCATGACAGCAGGAGGAGCTGCAGGAGCAGAAATTGCCAGACCATTTTGTAGAGTTGCTCGCCTTCAGGAATAACTCACGAACCCTGCTACGATATATAGATAGCTCATTTTGGATACATTGTGAGCGACGGCTTTCAAGAATTTCAGATAATTATTTAATTTTAATTTTACTCTCACTTATTTTCTACAGATTGCCAGCGAAATCCAAAAGAAATTGCTAAATTCAGTGCCGATTAGTCAAAAAAAGATTTTATTTCAGCCAATTTTCTGCAGAATTAAAGAAAATCAATTAATTGTATCAATGTAGTGCGCTGCTCTTTCCGAATTTGATACTTGAATTTTCTAACGTAATTTTGAGACATTTAGTGTGACAGACAGACAGACAGAAAGACAGACAGACAGACAGACAGGCAGACAGACAGACAGGCAGACAGACAGAGAATCCCGATCCCGAATGCTAAGAGTATATGACAGAAACCGCCATCTGACAACCTGCTTAATAAAATCTTTCACTCAGTGCTTTACCAAAGTACTGCTTGCAGTGCCTGCTCTCTATAGATATTTGAAACCTCAGGTCAATTCTAATAGCTCAGCGCGTGTGCCATCAGAAGCCCCCCAAGCGTCAGCGAGTCCCGTTGTGTCCAGGAAACTACCCGCAGTGTTGGCAAGGCTGTGAATTTTATCATTCCTTTATGGCCCCTGAGGCATGTTAGATGCGGGGACAAGTGCACACCCATGTCCTGTGATCAACACCCACGTCTTGTAATCCACACACACATGTCTTGTAATCCACATGTCCTGTAATCAACACACACGTCTTGTAATTCACACACATGTCCTGTAATCTACACCCACGTCCTGTAATCCAACCGGGAATCAAAAATTATGAGGACTACATGTAGATGCGCTGCCGCAAAACCGAGTCACGCAGTTCATTCGCTTCATTCGGCAGCGAATGCTCATTGTACCGCCAGCCGCCCAGCCGGCCCCAGCTGGTGGTGAGCAGCTCCTACTCGAAGAACACCTACTGGACGGAAGCCAGTCTGGATGTGATCAGCTGCATTCTGAAGTGCGACACCGCCGCTAGCAACTGCCTGGCGGTGCTCTTGAGCCGACAGACTCGGCTCTGCTACTTGCTGAAGTTCGCCCTGGTGCCGCAGGCTCTGAGCACCGTCGAGGAAGAGTTTTATGCTCGTGGCTAAAACGGTTTCTCATTGAACAAAATATCGAAAAGTTTTTGAGCTGTCTGCAATACGAGCTATTGTGTTATAGCTCGTATTTGGAACATGATTTTTTATGGTATTTTCCTGAAAAACTTCCTCAAGTTTTCAGCCTCTTACTAACGTTACTAACGAGCTCATAAAGAGCTCATTTCCGACCAACAGCATCCCAAACAGAATTAGTTTGAGTTTAAACTTGTGAGTAGTTCACTCGTGAGGCAGGTGGCAGAGGGACTCTTGATTAAGTTTAACGCTTGAAATCCTGTTGACAAAAAATGTGCCTATAACTATTGATATTTTGCACGTTGCCAATCTGTAAAAATAATTTTTCTTACATTTGTAATAAAGTTGGGAATGGACACACGCTTGCTTTTCTTGCAATACGGATGTCCAGAAGGTGAGATGCGAGCGTAATATCAATAATATGCTAGATAGCTGGAATGTTTCTATCCAGCTGATCCACCAAGGAGAGGTTGCTGAGTCACAATAACTCAAGGGGTAGTGCTGAGATGCCATAGGCTTCTCAGACATTAGGCATCTTACACTTAAAAAGCTAACGATAGTAACTATACGATGCGTTTTACATGTGGGAAGTCAAGGAAAATTTTTAATTATCTTTATTGTTGTCTCCCACGGGGGGCTAAGATTGCTAGTCCAATATACTAAAATTTGTACGCAAATGCTAAGAAACTGAAATATTGCTATCTCGCTAGTGCGAATTGAAGAACACTTCAAGTCATACTCTGCATTGTACAGCATTGCTGCACTGCCTACAAACTACGCAGCAACAGGCCAGGGGGTGCTCAGTTGTACAGCTAAAATATCTGCTCAAGTACTCAGCCGACCAAACTAAAGTAAGAGAGACGAACCAACCAGAGCAAATGAGGGGTCGGCGAGACCAGATGCGCAGCAATAAATGCAAGAGCAGGGAGCGGAGGAGGGTGACAGCTCAGCTCAGACCCCGGACTGCTCCAGGGAAGACTAGTACTGTTGCCATGGAGACTAAAATTGTAGAGGCCCTGCAGAACGGAGACAGCGAGAGGCTGCAGCAGCTGTGCCGGCAGCTCGAAAGGTGAGAGACTGCAGTCAGGCGTCAGCTGAAACTTATTATAGCATTTCCTGCTCAGGTTAGGAGCCTTTAATTTGATCATAGATAGGAAATTCAAGCTTAAAAGTCGACAAAAACTTTAGTTTATGGTCGAAACCCATGCCAATGTAATCTGCGCTGTCATAAACTCGGCGACACGGGTTGAGAACGAGGATGCGCAGTTGTGTTAGAGGAGGAGGTGAGTCCTCAGCACTCCACCAGCTCAGCTGTCAGTTCAGGTTGCATGACAGGAGCTCAGATGTCTTTAATAAACGACTCATCGCCACTCATTTGCTCGTGCCAAAGTCCTGCACAAGCCCTGAGGCGATTAAAAACTTTGTCTATGTCTAAAACTCCTTACGTGATCAAGATCAGTCAGTGGCAAAAACGCTTTGCTCTTAGTGATTGAACTCGCCCTCCGATGACTTAATTGCTGGCTTGATGGCATGGGTTTCGGCCATAGACTAAGTTTTTCAACTTTCAGGTTTAATCAGCTTTTAGCCTTTTAACTTTCAGCTTTTCTCTATTATTAGAGGCTAATAAACCATGCCCAATCGATTTGGACAACCGGTTTCCCCCTGTTTGATTAAAATCCATCTGGATGGCAAAAGTCTGCATTCAATCGCGAAATGCAACGCTGCGCACTGGCAACCATATTGGGCCATAAAATACAGCAAGCAACTCAAGGAAGCGATTGTAAAACTAGCTATAAGGCCAGGTACGACAAAGCAGGTACTGCAACGCGCAGTCAGTGTACACTAAGCATTTGTATGCAGCTCTAGTGGCCACTCCTGCGTGAAAGGCGGTGCACTCTTATTGACAAGTAGGGCAGTACGCGAGGCGCCCTGAGGCAGAGTCTGAGTAGTCCCTCTGCCTCGAGTTAGGGCAGCCACCCCCCTCTTAGCCTGCATTTCAAAGCTATTTTCCAAGAAAGCTACGCGGCGAGTTTCGAGTTTCGAATTTCGTCAGAGGGTGCTCTGCTTTTAACCGCGAGAAGAAAAATGCTAATGAAGCTTTTGGAAGAACTCTAAAAATATCGAAATATGAGTCTGAAACTCACCCCCGAAATCTGACATCCGAAAACATTAGGTATAAAAGTCTAACACTGGTTATCCCATGCTGGCTATTCCACACTGGTTAGCCCACACTGGTTATCCCACAATTTTTATCCCACACTGGTTATTCCACACTGGTTATCCCACAATGGTTATCCCACAATGGTTATCCCACACTGGTTCTTCCACACTGGTTATCCCACAATGGTTATCCCACACTGGTTATCCCACAATGGTTATCCCACACTGGTTATCCCACAATGGTTATCCCACACTGGTTATCCCACACTGGTTATCCCTCACTGACAATCCCACACCATCTCCTTTGCATCCAGCAACCCGACGGTAACTCTCGAAGGCTTCGACGCGGACGCGGAGCCGCCGGCGCAGTCGGTGGCGCACCAGCTGGCCTGCCGGTCGCGCAGCGCCAAGGCGCTCTCGGCGCTGCTCCGCCAGGTCGGGCCGGGCTGTCTGGCCAGCAGGAACGCCTGTGGCGACACGCCGCTGCACTGCGCCGCCCGGTACCAGACCGACGCCTGGCTGCAGCTCATCTGCGACCGGCTCCAGCTCGATGACGTCGACTTCGACGTCGCCGCCGCCTTCCGCCAGCCCGGCCGGTCGAGGCGAACCCCGGCGCACAGCGCGGCGCAAAACCGGCGGAGCAACTCGGCGCTACGGTGGCTGGTGCGGCACTGCGGCAGCGGCTGCCTCGCCGACACTGACGAGTTTGGCTTCACCGCGGTGCACCTGGCCGCCTGGCACCAGGGCGTCAACTCAATGGAGCTGCTCAGAGATGTTCTGGGAGGCACCGCCTGCTTTCTGCAGCAGGGCCGTTGCGGCCGGACCGCCGTGCACTGCGCCGCCGTCAACCCGGTAGCTGCTGGGGCCTTGCGGGGAGCGGGTTGCCATGGATACGGCCTCTGATTAGTGCTTGTGGCGCATACTGATAGTCATAAAGGATTGCTAATCTAGCCTATCATGGATGCAGGAATAGAATGGATTGCTAATCTAGCCTATCATGGATGCAGGAATAGAATGGATTGCTAATCTAGCCTATCATGGGTGCAGGAATAGAATGGATTGCTAATCCAGCCTATCATGGATGCAGGAATAGAATGGATTGCTAATCTAGCCTATCATGGATGCAGGAATAGAATGTATTGCTAATCTAGCCTATCATGGGTGCAGGAATAGAATGGATTGCTAATCTAGCCTATCATGGGTGCAGGAATAGAATGGATTGCTAATCTAGCCTATCATGGGTGCAGGAATAGAATGGATTGCTAATCTAGCCTATCATGGGTGCAGGAATAGAATGGATTGCTAATCTAGCCTATCATGGGTGCAGGAATAGAATGGATTGCTAATCTAGCCTATCATGGGTGCAGGAATAGAATGGATTGCTAATCTAGCCTATCATGGATGCAGGAATAGAATGGATTGCTAATCTAGCCTATCATGGGTGCAGGAATAGAATGGATTGCTAATCTAGCCTATCATGGGTGCAGGAATAGAATGGATTGCTAATCTAGCCTACCGACACCTGCAGAATGGCAACTCTACCCTGAAGTGGCTGATCAAGGAATGCGGCCGGGCCTGCCTGGAGATCGAGGACAGCTACGGCGACACGGTGCTGCACTTGGCCGCGAGGCACCAGCCGGGCACCGAGGCCATGCGGCTGGCCCAGCGGGAACTCGGAACTGCCGGCAGCTTTGCCTGCTTCCGGCGCAGGGGCCGCTGGAAGCGGACGGTGGTCCACTCGGCGGCCACGAATCCCAAGGACAACTTGGCGCTGAAGTGGCTGGCCAGGCAGAGCGGCCGAGACTGCCTCGCCGCTGTCGACAAGTTTGGCAACTCGCCGGTGCACCTGGCCGCCTGGAAGCAAGGCACCGACTCCATGGAGCTGATGACGCGGAGTTTGGGACCCGACTGCTTCCTCCAGCAGGACCAGTGGGACCGCACGGCGGTGCACTGGGCCGCCATGAACCGCGGCGGGAACTCCGTCCTCAGGTGGCTGGTGGCGCAGCTCGGGCCGGACTGCCTGAAGCAGCCGAACAGCTTCGGGAACACCCCGGTGCACCTGGCCGCCTGGAAGCAGGGCGCCGACTCCATGGAGCTGATGAAGAACGAGCTGGGATCCGAGTGTTTCTCCTGGCTTGGCCAGTGCGGCCGCTCCGTGGTGCACAAGGCGGCTCTCAACCAGGCCAGCTGCGAGGCACTCAAGTGGCTGGTGGAGCAGCTCGGCAGCGACCGCCTCAGGGAGAAGGACAACCAGGGAAACAGCGCCGCGCACCTCGCCGCCTGGAAGCAGGGCGAAGAATCGCTAAGCTTCATCGTCGACAAGATCGGCACGAAGATGTTCAAGGAGCGCGGCAACTTCGACTGGACGGCGGCGCACATGGCGGCACAGAACAGCGGCTCCGCCCTCGCCTGGTGCATCAACGAGCTCGGGCCCGACTGCCTAAAGGCGAAGGACTTGCGAGGTCGAACCCCGGCCCACCTGGCTGCCCGGCATTTGGGCGCGGCCTCGCTGAGCCTCATCAAGGACAGCCTGGGCGCGGCCGCGTTCGACAACCTCAAGGACTTTGATGGCCGGACGGTGGCGGACTACGCGGCTGAGAGCGGTGATGAGGCAGAGTGGATGCTGGGCTGGATCGTGGAGCAGCAGGAGGAGGAGGAGCAGACTCGAAAGTCGCATTCCCAGTGAACAAGGCGACAGGCAGTCTTGCCATTGAGGCATTTGAGAGCACAGAACTCAAAACTTCCGCCTCAACCGATGCGATCAATGCAACACTTGAAGGTCAATGTCGACAAGACGCCATTAAAAAGCAACAGCAAAAGCAGACGAAAAAGCAGATCTTCCATTTTAAAAAATTCATCCCAAAACTGAGCAGCAGCCCCTGCCAAACTTTTTATTGATGCGTGTTTTTTTAGCCAGCAAAAATAATTGTAAAAAAATATGTTTATACTAAGCAAATGCCAATTTGCAGGAATTGGTGCGCAGCAACACCTGGGGAAATAACATTCTTGCTGGGAGACATTTTAGCTAATAAAATAAACCAATTGTGACTGAAGAATTAAATGACAAAATGCCAAAAAATGATAAAATTTTAAACGACTGTCCGAACTCAACAGAGCCTGCAGTACACAGTATTTACACTGGCATATAGCTAATAGGAGTACAGATTTGTTGCCAGAACTTATGCCTTGAATAATCAGTTAACAATTACCTATGGCTGCCGATAGAAATGCACCTGTGATTTTGTTAAGAAGCTTGCATGCTATAGCTAGTAGACTTTAGTACTAATTCGTAAATAACTAGATAAATATACACAAACGGGCAGACAGACAGACAGACAGACAGACAGACAGACAGACAGACAGACAGACAGACAGACAGACGGACAGACAGACAGACAGACAGACAGATAGACAGACAGACAGACAGACAGACAGACAGACAGACAGACAGACGGACAGACAGACAGACAGACAGACAGACAGATAGACAGACAGACAGACAGACAGACAGACAGACAGACGGACAGACAGACAGACAGACAGACAGACAGACAGACAGACAGACAGACAGACAGACAGACAGACAGACAGACAGACAGACAGACAGACAGACAGATAGACAGACAGACAGACAGACAGACAGACAGACAGACAGACAGACAGACAGACAGACACAGACAAGACAGTCAGCACAGACAGACAGACAGAGTCAGCACAGACAGCAGTCCAAGGCTGTCACTCGCTCTCGCTGTCACTAAAAACCGCTGTTCTCCTCCTGGCGGCAGCCGCTGCTCGCCGTTTGCTGCCGCCGCGTGCGGCGCCCGACGGTCCGGCGCCATCAGCTGCCGGAGCGGCCGCAGCAGCAGCAGCCGCGTTGGCGCCACTGGCCGCCGCGCTGGACCGCTTGCGCCGGTGGTGCGCCTTCTTGGCGGCCTTCTCGGCGGCTTTCTCGGCCCGCTCCATGGCCTCCTCGTTGTCCACCTGCTTGAGGTGAAACTCCTCGATCTTGGCGTTCAGTTCAGCCAGGCAGCCGGCGAGGTCACCAGGGCCTCCGCCGGCGGCAGCGGCTGCGGCAGCGGCGGCGGGGCCCTGAGGCGCGGCCCGGCCGGCGTTGGCGGCGATGGCCTTGAAGCAGTTGTACACCTCGGTCTCGTGCAGCTTGTCAGCCAGAGTGCAGATGTGCTCCAGCAGCTTGCGCAGCATCCGCTCGCTGTAGGTCATCAGGTTCAGGCAGTAGGCGAAGTCGCGCCACTGCCGGGGCTGCTCGGCGCTGCGCAGGCGGATGCACAGCTTCTCCACCAGCTGCTCGCAGTGGCGGTCGCCCCGGATCAGGGGGAACAGGAAGTCGCAGATTTCCTGCGCGGGTTCCACGGTTGACGGCGATTTACAATGGAGCTTTGTGGCCACTATGGGCTTGCTTCAGGGCGACTATGGGCTTGCTTCAGGGCCACTATGGGCTTGCTTCAGGGCGACTATGGGCTTGCTTCAGGGCGACTATGGGCTTGCTTCAGGGCGACTATGGGCTTGCTTCAGGGCGACTATCGGCTTGCTTCAGGGCGACTATCGGCTTGCTTCAGGGGTGACTATGGGCTTGCTTCAGGGGTGACTATGGGCTTGCTTCAGGGCGACTATGGGCTTGCTTCAGGGCGACTATGGGCTTGCTTCAGGGCGACTATCGGCTTGCTTCAGGGCGACTATCGGCTTGCTTCAGTGAGACTTTGGGCTTGCTTCAGTGAGACTATGGGCTTGCTTCAGTGAGACTATGGGCTTGCTTCAGGGGTGACTATGGGCTTGCTTCAGGGCGACTATGGGCTTGCTTCAGGGCGACTATCGGCTTGCTTCAGGGCGACTATGGGCTTGCTTCAGGGCGACTATGGGCTTGCTTCAGGGCGACTATCGGCTTGCTTCAGGGCGACTATCGGCTTGCTTCAGTGAGACTTTGGGCTTGCTTCAGTGAGACTATGGGCTTGCTTCAGTGAGACTATGGGCTTGCTTCAGGGGTGACTATGGGCTTGCTTCAGGGCGACTATCGGCTTGCTTCAGGGCGACTATGGGCTTGCTTCAGGGCGACTATGGGCTTGCTTCAGGGCGACTATGGGCTTGCTTCAGGGCGACTATGGGCTTGCTTCAGGGCGACTATGGGCTTGCTTCAGGGCGACTATCGGCTTGCTTCAGGGCGACTATGGGCTTGCTTCAGGGCGACTATGGGCTTGCTTCAGGGCGACTATCGGCTTGCTTCAGGGCGACTATCGGCTTGCTTCAGTGAGACTTTGGGCTTGCTTCAGTGAGACTATGGGCTTGCTTCAGTGAGACTATGGGCTTGCTTCAGGGGTGACTATGGGCTTGCTTCAGGGCCACTATGGGCTTGCTTCAGGGGTGACTATGGGCTTGCTTCAGGGCCACTATGGGCTTGCTTCAGGGCCACTATGGGCTTGCTTCAGGGGTGACTATGGGCTTGCTTCAGTGAGACTATGGGCTTGCTTCAGGACGACTATGGGCTTGCTTCAGTGAGACTATGTGCTTGCTTCAGTGAGACTATGGGCTTGCTTCAGTGAGACTATGGGCTTGCTTCAGTGAGACTTTGGGCTTGCTTCAGTGAGACTATGGGCTTGCTTCAGTGAGACTATGGGCTTGCTTCAGTGAGACTATGGGCTTGCTTCAGTGAGACTATGGGCTTGCTTCAGTGAGACTTTGGGCTTGCTTCAGTGAGACTATGGGCTTGCTTCAGTGAGACTATGGGCTTGCTTCAGTGAGACTATGGGCTTGCTTCAGTGAGACTATGGGCTTGCTTCAGGGGACACTATGTGCTTGCTTCAGTGAGACTATGGGCTTGCTTCAGGGGACACTATGGGCTTGCTTCAGTGAGACTATGGGCTTGCTTCAGTGAGACTATGGGCTTGCTTCAGGGCGACTATGAGCTGGCTTCAGTGAGACTATGGGCTTGCTTCAGGGGACACTATGGGCTGCCTGAGGGGACACTATGGGCTGCCTCAGAGGATATTAAGGGCTGCCTCAGGGAGGTTATGGGGTTGCTTTAAATATGACTAGTGCGGCAGTTGATTTCCGGAGCTTCGCGTGTTACCTTGAAGTGGTCCTCATGGGTCTCAGCATCGCTCAGTCTGTTAATGATATCCGGCAGCACATTGTACAGCGCGTTGCCCTTGTTAGACAGCTCGGAGAAGAACAGCTTGGCCAGGTGGGCAATGCGGGACTGCGAGTCGCAGATGCAGGTGGTCATCTCGCTGATCTGGCCTTTCACCTTGATCATGTCGTTCAGGATGAGGTGGCTCAGGGTGTTCAGCGCGTTCAGCCGGACCCTGGCGCTGGAGTCCCGCAGGCGGCCGTAGAGGCTGGCGGTCCAGGGCTCCACCAGGTTGGGGAACCGCTTGGCCAGGTCGCCAAGGGCAACGATGAGGTTGGCGCGGATCACCTCCGATTGGCTCTTCTCGGCCAGGGTGAACAGCAGGCCGAGGTGCTGCTCGCAGAACTTGCCGGACACCAGCATGAGCTTGGCCAGGGCCAGGCTGGCCGCGGCCTGCAGCTGCTCGGACTGGAAGCTGGCCGGCTGCTCGCACACGTGCACAATCAGCGGGGCCAGGTGGCTCAGCAGGTGGCGCTCGTCGTACAGCAGCACGTCGTCGAGCAGGCGGCGGATCTGCTCAGCCTCCTGGTCGTCCGCCGAGGCACCTTCCAGGCCGAGCTCGTCCTCAGCTGAGGCCGGCTGGACGCTCTGTGGGAGTGAAAGCGGCATTGAGTGAGTGGCAGTGACTGAGTGAGTGAATAGGAGTGACGGAAGAGTGAGTGACTCGGGGTGAGTGAAGAGTGAGTGAACAGGAGTGAGTGAAGAGTGAGTGAATCGGAGTGAGTGAAGAGTGAGTGAATCGGAGTGAGTGAAGAGTGAGTGAACAGGAGTGAGTGAAGAGTGAGTGAACCGGAGTGAGTGAAGAGTGAGTGAACCGGAGTGAGTGAAGAGTGAGTGAATCGGAGTGAGTGAAGAGTGAGTGAATCGGAGTGAGTGAAGAGTGAGTGAACCGGAGTGAGTGAAGAGTGAGTGAACAGGACATGAGTGAAGTGTGAGTGAACAGGAGTGAGTGAAGAGTGAGTAAACCGGAGTGAGTGAAGAGTGAGTAAACCGGAGTGAGTGAAGAGTGAGTGAACAGGACATGAGTGAAGTGTGAGTGAACAGGAGTGAGTGAAGAGTGAGTAAACCGGAGTGAGTGAAGAGTGAGTGAACCGGAGTGAGTGAAGAGTGAGTGAACAGGAGTGAGTGAAGAGTGAGTGCACAGAAGTGAGTGAAGAGTGAGTGAACAGGAGTGAGTGAAGAGAGTTTCAAAGGAGTGACTCAAAAGTGAGCAGGAACACAAATTCCGAATCCCAGCTTCCAACCCCCAGTGCAAACCTTCCGCTTCGAGGCCTTCACAGCCGACGCCCGGCCGGTCTCCCCGCCTTTGTTGGCCTCCTTTAGCGCCGTCCGGCGTTTCAGCTCGGCCAGCACAGCCACCTCCAGGTGCACCAGCACCTTCAGGGCCACGTGACCGACCAGGGCCACGAACTTGGCCAGCATGCTGGACGCCAGGGTCAGCGACGGTTGCGGCGCTTCTGGACCATCGTCCGACATCTCGACAGCAGCGTCCGCGGCCTCGGCGTCGGCGTCGTCCATTTGAATGGCATCCGCAGGTTCCGCGGCCTCAGCCGCCGTCGTGACAGATTTCCTGCGGCTGCAGTCAAGCAGCAGGCGGGCCATGCGGCGGATCAGCGAGGCGGCCAGCTGGTCCGGACTGTCGGCCAGGGTGTAGATCACCGACACCGCCTGAGGGCAGCGATTGGGCTGGCTGGACTGCGCTATTGCTTGGCTTTGCTACTCATAGTAGGATGCGGCTATCTATAGCGATATGCTGCTCGGGGTCGGGGCTTAGGCTGCTTAGGGACTGGAGGGGGCAGAGCACAGGCTGCTTAGGGACTGGAGGGGGCAGAGCACAGGCTGCTTAGGGACTGGAGGGGGCAGAGCACAGGCTGCTGAGGGACTGGAGGGGGCAGAGCACAGGCTGCTGAGGGACTGGAAGGGGCAGAGCACAGGCTGCTTAGGGACTGGAGGGGGCAGAGCACAGGCTGCTGAGGAACTGGAGGGGGCAGAGCACAGGCTGCTGAGGGACTCGAGGGGCAGAGCACAGGCTGCTGAGGGACTCGAGGGGCAGAGCACAGGCTGCTGAGGGACTCGAGGGGCAGAGCACAGGCTGCTGAGGGACTCGAGGGGCAGAGCACAGACTGCTGAAGGACTGGAGAGGGCAGGGCACAGGCTGCTGAGGGACTGGAGAGGGCAGAGCACAGGCTGCTGAGGGACTGGAGAGGGCAGAGCACAGGCTGCTGAGGGACTGGAGAGGGCAGAGCACAGGCTGCTGAGGGACTGGCTGCTCAGCACAGGCTGCTGAGGGACTCGAGGGGCAGAGCACAGGCTGCTGAGGGACTGGAGAGGGCAGAGCACAGGCTGCTGAGGGACTGGAGAGGGCAGGGCACTCTGCTGAAGGAAATGATTCAATGGAAACAAAGGAAAGAAGCTGAGTCAGGCCAGCAGAGAATCCCGACCTGCTCCATCATGGGCATCCAGAACCGGCTCTCCCCAGACGCGGACGACACAATGATGTCCAGCAGTCGCTGGAACAGGTCGCTTTCTGTCGGCATCCGGCAGGACTCGGGCGCGGCAGCAACGCCGGAGCCAGCGGCGGCATTGGCGGCAGATTTGGCTTTGGCCGGGGTGGCGGCCATCCGCTGGAGGGCCACGCAGGTGTACTGCACCAGCTGCAGGTCGGTGCAGTCGGCGCAGAGGCCCTCGCTGACCAACAGCTGGGTGTTCGCCCGCACGATGCCGGGCTCCTCGGCGGCCATCATGCCGAGCAGGATGACGGCGGCGCGCCGGTCCTGGCTGGAGTTTCCGGCCCGACGGGCGAACTTGTCCCAGGCTCCCTGTGCAGAATGGGATTATTATGGCGCTTGAAGTGGCTTCATGTGTCAGTGAATGTGTCGGTAAAATTGTCGGTAAGTGTGTCGGTAAAATTGTCGGTGAATGTGTCGGTAAAATTGTCGGTGAATGTGTCGGTAAAATTGTCGGTGAATGTGTCGGTAAGTGTGTCAGTAAAATTATCGGTGAATGTGTCAGTAAAATTATCGGTGAATGTGTCAGTAAAATTATCGGTGAATGTGTCGGTAAAATTGGCGGTGAATGTGTCGGTAAAATTGTCGGTAAGTGTGTCAGTAAAATTGTCGGTGAATGTGTCGGTAAAATTGTCGGTAAGTGTGTCAGTAAAATTGTCGGTAAGTGTGTCAGTAAAATTGTCGGTGAATGTGTCGGCAAAATTGTCGGTGAATGTGTCGGTAAGTGTGTCAGTAAAATTGTCGGTGAATGTGTCGGTAAGTGTGTCAGTAAAATTATCGGTGAATGTGTCGGTAAAATTGTCGGTGAATGTGTCGGTAAAATTGTCGGTGAATGTGTCGGTAAGTGTGTCAGTAAAATTATCGGTGAATGTGTCAGTAAAATTATCGGTGAATGTGTCGGTAAAATTGGCGGTGAATGTGTCGGTAAAATTGTCGGTAAGTGTGTCAGTAAAATTGTCGGTAAGTGTGTCAGTAAAATTGTCGGTGAATGTGTCAGTAAAATTGTCGGTAAGTGTGTCAGCAAAATTGTCGGTGAATGTGTCGGTAAAATTGTCGGTGAATGTGTCGGTAAAACTGTCGGTGAGGCGCACCTGAACCACAGGCTTGTCGATGACGCCGGAGCGCACGAACTCGCAGACGAGTTTCTCCAGGGACAGCAGGTCGCCCAAGGTTGCGGAGCAGATCAGCTGGCTCAGGCTGCCTACGATGGCGGACACGCGCAGCTTCTCGGCTTCATCCGGCCCGATGCCGGCGTCCTGGTCGACGAACACCTCGGTGTACATCTTCTCATAGGCGGAGACCACGGCCTGCTTGATGGCGGCCTCCTTGGACCAGACCAGGCCCAGCATCTTCTTGAAGCCGGGCGCGCACTCGGCCATGCCCTGCTGGTGGCCGGCCAGCAGGAAGGCCACAGCCTCGAGGATGTCGCTCTGAGTTGACGAGCCCAGCATGGCAACAACGAACGGTATGGCGGACTTGACCTGCTCCACAAACTGCAGGCTCTGCCGCAGGCAGGCGATGAGGGTCTGCTGCTTGGCAATCTGGGCGCAGGCCTCCGACTGGCGCGAGTTAGCGGCGTAGGCCTCGCCTGCGGTTGCCGCAAAATAAGGGGGGTGGGTGCGCAATATGAATTGATGATTGATTTATGACTGTCATGGAAGTTGGGGAATGTTTTGAGGCGCCCTGTTTGCTTTCAAATTAGTAATTTTTCATTCTAACAAAAAACCGCTCCATGTCCTTAACTGGCTACTGACCAGAGCAGCCAACAGTACTATTCACCAAACATTTCCCAACGACTTCTAACCGAATGTCATCCCGAAAATGCTGATTCCATGACCTAATCATAGAACTGAGAACCGACAAGACAACAGGAAACAAGCTGGAATTTCACAACAATAAGAAATAAAAAATAGGTGAACTAACGAAAAACTAACGAAGCTACTAGAATAGAGTATAAAATAATATGACACAAGCATATCGCAGATTTTTTACAGCACGACTTGGACACCTGACTGACTAGCTTTACCTTCTCCATCCGCCGCAGTTAAGTGGCGCTCTTCAAGACGGGTTTTGCGGAGGGAATTTATCAGCTGGCAGTGAAATATTGGCTGAGTTAGAGATTCGGCTGAAGGAAGCTCATGGATTAATCATATAAGCACTGGAGCACTGTCTATTATGTATACTAGAAAGCGAGAATGTATGCATAACCCATGACCTACGCATGATCTAGAAAGTAGTCCATGACCTAGAATGATCTAGAAAGTGGTCTATAACCTACGCATGATCTAGAAAGTGTCCTATGAACTACGATGACCCAGAAAGTAGCCCATGACCCACGCATGACCCATGAACTGCGCATGACCCATGACCTGCGCATGACCCATGACCTGCGCATGACCCAGAAAGTGTCTCATGACCTACGCATGATCCAGAAAGTAGCCCATGACCCACGCATGACCCATGACCTGCGCATGACCCAGAAAGTATCTCATGACCTACGCATGACCCAGAAAGTAGCCCATGACCCATGCATGACCCAGAAAGTAGCCCATGACCCATGCATGACCCAGAAAGTGTCCCGTGACCTACGCATGACCCAGAAAGTGTCCCGTGACCTACGCATGACCCAGAAAGTGTCCCGTGACCTACGCATGACCCAGAAAGTGTCCCGTGACCTACGCATGACACAGAAGTAGCCTATGATCTACAAATAAGCTGGCCAGGAATCCAAGAACTGCATATGACGATCAAAGAGTCAAAGACTTATCCAGAAGGGCCTGACTTCCTGCTATCATTTAGACTACCAAAACGAAAGATTTAAAAAGTGTAGCACAGATGAAGAACTTGCAGGAGCAGGTGCAGACACAAAAACCTGGTTCATGGACACATTCAACACTCACTCACCCATATAAATATCTTTCAGCCGGTCTGTCCAGGCCTGAACTCGCAACTTCTGCGCCTGGGCCTCCGCCTGCGACGCTGAAGCCGGCTGGCTGTCGCTGTTGGGCACTTCTTCACTGATTTGAGGATGGGAGAGGGGAGATGCGGCAGAAATCGTGAGGCTAGTTAATTTAAAGCGTTTTATTGTCTGCGACCCTGAACTGACTTCGGGGCCGTAGATACCCAGCTGAGACGTGCTGGAGTCGCTGTAGAATTTCGTCTAAAGTGCATCTAAAGATGTCACTTAGAGTTACTCTATAGCGATTCTTGTCACGGTAACGCTTTCAACAACGGGTATTGTCCATTTTAATGTGCTCCATTTTAAAGCTCTATTATTTATCTAAAAAACGGCCCTTTTCGGGGCCACCAATCCATTGCGTTTAGTAGGTCAAGATCAAGATAACAAATAGTGAGACCTACTTATAATAGTTTGGTTAAATAAAAATTATATCCTGCACGGCTTGCCAATCGCGCGGCACTCACATCCGGGTGGAGAAGATCGGATTATCCGTGAAGGCGTCGTGCGCGAGTGCGAACAGCCGAATAGCTCGGGACACTCGGTTCCGCTGGAAATTGTCGTAGATTCGCCTGGCAACCGCCTCGGCCGTCTCCTCCTCGCCGATGCCCTCTTCCTCCTCGTCTTCGGCGGCTGCGTCGCCCTCGGAGTCGTCGCCGTCGGCTGCCCGAGCGGCGGCGGGGGCTTCGGCAGCATCGGTGGCTGAAGCGGCGGCCGCCGACCGAACCTGCTGGCTGAGCAGCTGCAGCACCTTGGGAATGATGCGGCGCCGCCAGGTGAGCTCCTTCTGCACCAGCTCCGGGTCCTGCGACGCCTCCAGCTCCTGCAGGATCTGGTAGGGAAGCGGAGGGGCGAGTGAGCACCAGTAAAGCTTTATGAGCCTCGGGAGTCTCATGAGCATTGAATACTTCCAATGATCATCAGGAGTGACTCAAAAGCATCAGGAGTGACTAAAAAGCATCAGGAGTGACTCATAAGCATCAGGAGTGATCATAAGCATCAGGAGTGACTCATAAGCATCAGGAGTGACTCATAAGCATCAGGAGTGACTCATAAGCATCAGGAGTGACTCATAAGCATCACAGATGACGCATAATCAACAGAAGAATTGTCGCAAAAGCGCCAGGACTGACCCAACAGCTAAGCCAGCATCCTACCTTGACTTCTCTCTCGAAGTCGGCATTGAGCTGGTCAGTGGGCACCCGCACAGCCGGGTTGCACTCCAGCATGGCGGCCAGGATCTTCATGCTGTGCTTCCTGGCCATGGCGGAGGTGTCCAGCAGCGAGCCCTGCGGCCCGGCGATCAGCTCAACCAGGCGGCCCATTCGCTCGTACGGCAGCGACTTGGCCTCGACAATCTGCAGCCAGATCTGCAGGCAGCGGGAGCGGACGAATCCGTTCAGATCGTGCACGTGCTCCTCCAGGGTGTCCAGGTAGCGGTCCACCTTGGCCCGCTGCTTGGAGTCCAGCTCAGAGTTGGATAGGTAGCGCTTGCTCAGGATAGAGGAGATCATGCTCAGCACGCAATTGCGCAGGGAGTACGGATCGCAGGCAAGGCGCTCCTGCGGATCAAGGCAACCAAAATATGCAATTATGTTTCTAATGCTAATCAGAGTACGCGGACAAAGGATGACGGCACATATCAAAGAGAGTGAGATGGGGATGGCGGCAGACATCAAAGAGTGGGATGGGATGGCGACAGACATCAAAGAGCGGGGTGGGATGGGATGGCGGCAGACATCAAAGAGTGGGATGGGGATGGCGGCAGACATCAAAGAGTGGGATGGGATGGCGGTAGACATCAAAGAGTGGGATGGAATGGCGGCAGACATCAAAGAGAGAGTGGTAACTATGATGGCGGCAGACATAGAGAGTGGGATGGGGATGGCGGGAGACATCGAAGAGTGGGATGGGGAAGGCGGCAGACATCAAAGAGTAGGATGGGGATGGCGGGAGACATCAAAGAGTAGGATGGGGATGGCGGGAGACATCAAAGAGTGGGATGGGGAAGGCGGCAGACATCAAAGAGTGGGATGGGGAAGGCGGCAGACATCAAAGAGTGGGATTGGGATGGCGGCAGACATCAAAGAGTGGGATGGGGAAGGCGGCAGACATCAAAGAGTGGGATTGGGATGGCGGCAGACATCAAAGAGTGGGATTGGGATGGCGGCAGACATCAAAGAGTGGGATTGGGATGGCGGCAGACATCAAAGAGTGGGATTGGGATGGCGGCAGACATCAAAGAGAGAGAGTGGTAACTATGATGGCGGCAGACATAGAGAGTGGGATGGGGATGGCGGGAGACATCAAAGAGTGGGATGGGGATGGCGGGAGACATCAAAGAGTGGGATGGGGAAGGCGGCAGACATCAAAGAGTAGGATGGATGGCGGCAGACATCAAAGAGTGGGATGGGATGGCGGCAGACATCAAAGAGTGGGATGGGGAAGGCGGCAGACATCAAAGAGTGGGATGGGATGGCGGCAGACATTAGAGAATTATACAAAAAACAAACCTTGAAGTGCGGCAGGCTCTGCTCGGCAATATCCGGGTGCAGCTGGGTGAACTCAACCAGAAAAGTGCACAGCGCCCCAGTTCCCGCCGTGTTCTTCTCCAAGTCGGCGGATGAGTAGCTGGCCAGCTCCTGCGGCAGGTGGAGTGAAGCGATTCAGTGTGGAGTTCTGGGTTGGGGGGATTCTCTCAGCGGGTTGGGGGCGATTCTCTCAGAGTGGATTGGGAGCGATTCTCTCAGAGTGGATTGGGGGCGATTCTCTCAGAGTGGATTGGGGCGATTCTCTCAGAGTGGATTGGGGGCGATTCTCTCAGAGTGGATTGGGGGCGATTCTCTCAGAGTGGATTGGGGGCGATTCTCTCAGAGTGGATTGGGGGCGATTCTCTCAGAGTGGATTGGGGGCGATTCTCTCAGAGTGGGTTGGGGGCGATTCTCTCAGAGTGGGTTGGGGCGATTCTCTCAGAGTGGATTGGGGGCGATTCTCTCAGAGTGGATTGGGGGCGATTCTCTCAGAGTGGGTTAGGGGCGATTCTCTCAGAGTGGATTGGGGGCGATTCTCTCAGAGTGGGTTGGGGGCGATTCTCTCAGAGTGGATTGGGGGCGATTCTCTCAGAGTGGGTTGGGGGCGATTCTCTCAGAGTGGATTGGGGGCGATTCTCTCAGAGTGGGTTGGGGGCGATTCTCTCAGAGTGGGTTGGGGGGATTCTCTCAGAGTGGATGGGGGCGATTCTCTCAGGGTGTGTTGGAGGTGGTTCGGCATTGAAGCGCCAGTTCGCACCTGCAGGAAGGCGGACACGAAGCAGCGCATATCGTTCTGCTGGCCAGCCAGAAAGCCGTTAACCAGGTGCACGACCTGATTGGGCTGAGGCTGCTCGCACATGACCAGCAGCTGGCTCAGCTTGATGGCGCCCGTCCGGCTGTAGTTGTAGCTGCGCACCAGCCTGGTCAGGATGCTGGTCACGGGTTCGCGCACCTCCTGGATGCGGATGAAGCTAGGGTTGTCCAGCACCCGGAAGCACAGGTCTCCAATGAGGTTGACGAAGTCCTCCTCAATGACTGGCGGCTCCCACAGCATGTGCAGCTGCAGCAGGCACAGCTGCTTCACCTGTTCGACCAGGCCGGAGACTTCGTCGTCCCAGCGCAGGCGGATCATCTCGGCGCAGGCGGCGCTTGAAGCCTTCTTCTTGCGGCCCTTCTTGGTGCCCGGGATCGGCTTGCCGCTGCCCAGGTCCGCCTCGAACAGCTCCAGCTGCTGCGTCACCAGGAACATCTGGGAGGGGGGGGGGTGGCTTGTGTCGACTGCGAGCTGGATGTTGGGGGCCAGAATCTGCCTTCAGTGCTCCAGGGTGTCCTGAGTCTGCCTTCAGTGCTCCAGGGTGTCCTGAGTTTGCCTTCAGTGCCTCAGGGTGTCCTGAGTCTGCCTTCAGTGCTCCAGGGTGTCCTGAGTCTGCCTTCAGTGCTCCAGGGTGTCCTGAGTCTGCCTTCAGTGCTCCAGGGTGTCCTGAGTCTGCCTTCAGTGCTCCAGGGTGTCCTGAGTCTGCCTTCAGTGCTCCAGGGTGTCCTGAGTCTGCCTTCAGTGCTCCAGGGTGTCCTGAGTCTGCCTTCAGTGCTCTGGGGTGTCCTGAGTCTGCCTTCAGTGCCTCAGGGTGTCCTGAATCTGCCTTCAGTGCTCTGGGGTGTCCTGAGTCTGCCTTCAGTGCTCTGGGGTGTCCTGAGTCTGCCTTAGTGCTTCAGGGTGTCCTGAGTCTGCCTTCAGTGCCTCAGGGTGTCCTGAGTCTGCCTTCAGTGCCTCAGGGTGCCCTGAGTCTGCCTTCAGTGCTCCAGGGTGTCCTGAGTTTGCCTTCAGTGCTCTGGGGTGTCCTGAGTCTGCCTTCAGTGCTCTGGGGTGTCCTGAGTCTGCCTTCAGTGCTCTGGGGTGTCCTGAGTCTGCCTTCAGTGCTCCAGGGTGTCCTGAGTCTGCCTTCAGTGCTCCAGGGTGTCCTGAGTTTGCCTTCAGTGCTCTGGGGTGTTATAAGTCTGCCACACTAAGTCTGTCTTGGAGTGCTTAATGAGAGCGTTTTAGGATGATCTCAGAGTTTATCTTCAGCGCCTGCGCCAGGGTCTTCAGTGGTCCCTGGTTCCCTTTGTGTGTCCAGTGACGCCAGGGTCTTCAGTGGTCCCTGGCTCCCTTTGTGTGTCCAGTGACGCCAGGGTCTTCAGTGGTCCCTGGTTCCCTTTGTGTGTCCAGTGACGCTAGGGTCTTCAGTGGTCCCTGGCTCCCTTTGTGTGTCCAGTGAACCAAAGCCAGAAATAAATCTGCCTGACTACCAGACCAACCCACCAGCATCTTCAGCGCATTCCTGGCGTGGCAGCGCTCATCAGACGACATTCCGGGCGAGTCGCCAGTGACGTCACCGAGCGACTTGGCCAGGCTGACAACGGTGAAGTGACAGCACTCGGCCAGGATGTCCCAGGCGTCCTCCTTGGCAGACTGGGCAATGTCCTGCCAGTGGCAGAGCAGGCTGTAGAGCGCATTGAAGCCGTGCAGGGGGAACAGGGACCGGTGCGACTGCAGTAGGCCGCGGCAGTCCTTCAGGCGAGCTGGCAGGCTGTGGGCCCCAAACACTTCGCTAACATAGAACTGGCGGGGCGCTCGCTTCTGCAAATCCTCGCGAGCAACTGGGAAGAAAAATTCTGGCACTGACTGACTGCTTGAGCTCATAGTAGGGCTGAAAAATTCAGTAATAAACTTGAGTAGCACTGCTCATCAAGACTGTTTATTTAGTCTATTAACTTAATTTTAGCCAAAAAAGGTCGTCTGGAAATAAAGTTTATTGTAATTTTTGCAATAAACTCTGAACTAAATTACTTTGACATTTATACTTAGAAATAGTATGATCAGTAAAAGATAATCTATTATATATAATCAATATTGATATTTAATATTTTGCAGCTCCAAATTACTAATTGATTGGAAAGTAAAAAGCAAAAAAATCTAATCTAATCTAGTTATTAATCTTATGGCTTAGGCCCACAAATACTAGAAAAATTGGATAGGCCAATCAGCACATTTGCGTGCAAAGTACTTTCAGTTCAGTAGTAAGTTAAGCTAAAGTATTTTAATGTATTTTTTAAAGACGAGGCTTATTTATTGGCTATTTACCTTCCCCAAAGCTTCAATGCTTAAACTCCACAGAACCTCTATCCCTGCCCTGCCACAAAAATTTTATTATCTTCCTTGGTTGTTCCAGCCTAAATCTGCCTTGTACATTTCAGTGGCTTATGTACATTATGGTTGAACCAATTAGCAAGCTATTTACATCTGCAAGCTTGGGCTTATAAACTTATCAAAGATATCTTAGCTGTTTTTCTCTATAAAATAGCTTTGGTCTTCTTTTTTGCTACTCAACTTAAAATAGAAAGCTTTTTGCAAAGTATATATACATGAGTGGCTTATCTAATTATTCTAGTATTTGTGCTTAGGCCTAAGCATGAATGAAACAATATATATTAGTTGAACATTTAAATATTTATGTTTATAATTTAGTATAAACTTTTATCAATAAGCCCTATAATATAAAAAAACTAGATTAGCTACTATCTATATATATAATGAGACCAACTCCTCTGCTAGAGAAAGGGAAAAAACAACCATCGCTGGAAATCTATTTCCTGAAATCCATCAGCTGAATTCCATGACCCAAATCCCATCATCCAACACCTTTCAAAAACAGAAATCCTCTTTGTGAAACCAGACTCAATGGCAATTTTCTCCATCAAACAGAACTCTCAGGATTCATTAATTAGGGTTAGGATTAGGGTTAGAGCTATACACAGCTGGCTGTTAAAAGGTGCCACTAAAAACATTGAACTAATTGAATCAATTGATTACGCAACTGATTTCTCAGACAATCAGTATCAGTCTTGGTTAAAGTTAATAAAATGATTGCCCACCTAAATCAACTCCCCAATACACAGCAACAGACCCCTTCCAATATGCAGTACAGCTAGAAATTGAACCCCCAAACTCTTGCAGGGTTTTTTGAACCTTCATTGAAGCCCAAAATGAGTACAATCTTTGCAGAAAGTTAAAAGTATGAAAATTGTTTTTTGAATGTTGTGCTTTTCAATTTCATATTTAAAGAAAACAACTTATATCCCTGAATCCAGGATTTCAAGATCTTTTAGAAATATAAGTCTCTCCTCTCAAAGTTTAAAATTTGAGGAACAGTTAATGTTTGAACTTCCCAATTTAAAGCATTGAAGTATCTCGTGTTCATTCACTTGCCTGCTAGCTAGTAAAAGAGGCTTGCAATTTTATTCATTGAATTTCACTGCCTAGCTAATACACAGCCTTTTGAAAAATTCCAATAATAAAACCAATTGAATCTCAACACAGTCCTTATCTATCTGTTTACATTGTACATTGCTATGTACACTCAGCCCAAACCAACCCCCCTATTTCGGGGGAATCATTAAATTTTACTGCACCCCTAACACGTGGGGGTTTTATTTGCATTGAACCCAGAACACACATCACCTACCCTTCCAATACACAGCGACCCATGGGAGGAGGTTGGGGTGGTTGTTTATATAAATATGCCACTACTCCTCCACTGAAGAGGCAAAGTGGCCAAAGAAGGTTAAAAAAACAGTTTTCTGCTTTTTTAACAGACCCAACTTTTAAATTTTAACATTAAAATAGCCTATTTGTTACATAGGAAACTTTTGCATTGATATATATAAGTCCTGCATTTGAGTTGGCAGCCATCTAGGAGGAGATATGCATTAAACCCGGTTGATTTGACCAGTCCACTCAGCTTTAGATATAAGAAAGGCCAACTCCACTGCTGGAAGAGAAAAAGGAAGAACTCCTATCACTGGAATTCTATTCCCTGAAATCCATCAGCTGAATCCCCCAACCCGAATCCCATCATTCAACTCATCTCCAAAGAATCTCCAAAAAATCCTCTTTGTGAAACTGAACATCATCAAAATCCTATCCACAAAACAGAAATCAACTCTCTGGACTTAGTGGCTAGGGTTAGGGTTAGAGTTTGAGCTGCTCAGAGCTGCGCATTCAAATGTGCCAATACTATAAAAATTGAAACAAGTAAAACAATTGATTTTTCCATCAATCAGTATCAGTCTGAAATATAGTTAACAAAATGATTATGCAATCTAAATCAACCCTCCAATACATAGCAACCAACCCCTTCTACTACAGTGGCAGTTAAAAATTGAAACCCCCAACTAGTGGGGGTTGGTTGAAACCCCATTCAACCCCAAACTGAGTACAATCTTAGCAGAAATTTAAAAGTACAGAAATCATTTTTTTGAATGTTGTGCTTTTAGATTTATACTTAAAGCAAAAAACTTATATCCCTGAACTTAGCATTGAAAGATCTTTCCAGCAATAAGGTATTTTCTCACAAAGTTCAAAACTCAAGGAACAGTTTATGTTTGAAATTGCCCAGTTTAAAGCATTGAATTTTTAGTGTACATTCACTGTCTGCTACAGTGAGAGACTTGCAAGTTTATGAATTTAATTTTACTGTTTGCCAGTTAGCAAGGGTCCAGGTATACACACATAGCCACTTAGAATGCCCCAAAACCCCCACTAAAGAGAAAATACATTGCCAAGATAGGAAAAAGTTATGGCACAATCATTTAAAATTGATGCAACTTCAGTTTAGAGCAGGAAAAGTGGCCAAAGAAGGTTAAGAAAACAGTTTTCTGCTTTTTAACAGACTTAATTTTAAAAAAATCAACATTAAAATAGTCTATTTGTTGCATAGGAAAATTCTGCATTGATATATATAAGTCCCACATTTAAGTTGGCAGCCATCTAGGAAGAGTTGATCAACCAGTCCACTCAGCTTTAGATATGAGAAGATGAAAAAGACATAGAAGCCTAATTTGAAAATAATAGAAATCACAAAAATTTAATTTTAATAAGGTCTATATACTTAACTTAAAATAGTTAGGCCCCATATAAATAATAACTTTGACCTATATTGACCTAAGCATAAACCTAATTTTAATAGCTTTTTGTTTTTATAAAAAGTTTTAAACCCAAAAAACCCAAATCCTAACTATTCCAAAAGTAGTTTAAAAGTAATATTCCAAAAGACCTTATTACTATCATAGTTGCAATACCTTTTCATGAACATATATTTAAACAAAGGAAAGAATCACTAAATAATGGTTTTATATAGCAAAAAATATTGCCAAAACTTTTGAAATTAGAAAAATAAAAAAATTAAACCAAAGACATAGTTTTATATAACCATTCAAACTTATCTATGGTGTAGTGAGTTGCTAGTTTAGTTAGGCACCGCACTAGTCAGCTGTTGCCTTTGCCTTTGCCCCAGGCTCCTATCTGCCGCTAGGCAATTGCCTGTCCCTTCCTGCCTATCCTCTGGCCTGTCCCTTGCCCATTTGCCTATCTGTCTGTTTGTCCTCGTTTGCCCCATTTGTCTCCTGTTCTCGTTTTGCAGTGCCCAGACAGCTTGGTCTGGCCTGCCTCTGTTTTGTTCTCTGTCTGGCATCTCCAAATTTGGAAGTACTATTCTGTTTTCCGGTCCCACGGTCACGAGTGCCTTCACTTGTGGGCCTTTTCCCCCTTGTCATATGAGCCAGTCATATGACAAGGCCTTCTTCCTTCTTCAGTCCAAAGTGCAATGATTTCATCATTGTATGCTGGGCTCATGTTTATGGGAGATCACGTGCGCCTGGACCCCCTTGCCTCCTCTGAGGCAGGACCTGCTTGTTTGTTGCTAAAAATAGCAACAGAGTCACTCATGACTCTTAGCAAGGGTCTTTCGTGCTATGGTGCAATCAATCCTCCCTATAAATGCAGCCCCTTTCATGGCTTGGTTCAGGCAAGCCTGTTTTCCAGAGTAACCGTTCTCTTTGTCCAGCGAATACTCTAAGTTTGTGTGCCAAGTTTATGTCTAAGTCTGAACTTCCAAGACTCCCAACTTTGCGCGTGACTGCCTCTGATTGCTCTTGCTATTAATTAGCAGGCCAGCTTGGATCGCCCAAAGCTAGCACTTTTGCTCTCACCCCACACTAGCCTGGTAGGGACTGCTGACAATGGGCACCTCTGCGCGAGAACTGCTAAATCAGCACAAAGTGTGAGTCTCTTTCTCTCGTCTTAGTTATTTGCTTCTACGAGCTCAGCACCTCACCAAAGGCTGCGACTCTGCGAAGCTGGTGGCAGCATTACTGATGCTACAAGATCAACTCAAGGACTTCCCAGGAGAGCTCAAGGTAGGCAGCTCTCGCGACTGTCGGGGAAGTAGCCAAAGCAAACACTTCATTGGTGACTCAGCGGTAGGATTCGACGAGTCAACGACACGACTATCTGGGATTCGAGTGACAAGTCAAGGATCCAACTTCGAAACACCCAAGACAACTGCTCTTTTGAGTAAGAATTCGGCTATTCTACTAATTTGAAATGTTTAACGAGAGAGAAAAGAGCCAGTGCAGCAGCCGGTTGAGTCAGCACAAGCATATCAGCAGTTCAAGGCCTGCAGCAGCAGTAGCTGCTGCAGCAGCAATAGTCAACGACCTTGGTCAGCAAATGCCGCAGCAAAGTGCGAGAAGTGAAGTGTCCGAAGACCCGCCAGACGAGCTTCTGCCAGGTTTAGATGACCTTGGCCAGAACATCAGGCCGCAGGATGTGAGAACGATGATGGCAGCTCTGCAGCAGCAGATGGAGCGGCCGGTAAGCAAGTCTGTTAAGATTGAAAAGTACACGCCCAGCCAGGACATCCATGTCTGGCTTGCCACATTTGAGCAATGCTGCAAGATGGAGCATATCAAAGACCCAATTGAGATGAAGCAGCACCTCATTGCGAGTCTAGATCTGGCAACTGCTTACCTGGCTCTGCTTAGTATGCACCTCCTACGCTATGCTGGCTACGAGGTCAAGCAGCGATTGATTGAGAGATTTGCCCGCCACGGCAGTGCTGATGAATATTGAGAGCTGCTGAGGCACTGTCAGCAAGGCAAGAATGAGTCAGCGGAGTACACTGATGCCTTGCGCACCTTGGGAGAGTGAGCGTACTCTCGAATGCACCCTGAGGATTGAGAGCGGGAGCTGGCTGATCAGTTCCTAGCTGGCATCAGGACGACACCAGATCTGCGCGAGTGGCTTTATTGGGTCCACCCAAACAATCTGCTGGCCGCTATTCGAGAACTCCATTGTCTGGAAGGCGCCAAGGAACTGGCGCAGCACTCTGCTCAACCCCCAGTTTGCATGCTGAATGGGGAGCGCAATGGTGACCCGATGCCCAATGCCACCGCTCAAGCTCTCCTAGCTCTGACTGATCTGCTAGAGAAACAGCAGCGACTGCTAGACAACCTGGTGCAGCGTGACCAGCAGCAGAAGACAAGTGCGCCTGCGAAAGCCATGATCTGCTATGGCTGTGGTCAGCCTGGTCATTGCAATGCACAGTGCCTATTACGCCAGAACCAGGGAAACGGCGAGACGGAGAGCACCCATGGCAACGCCCTCAATAGAGCCCAAGCCCCGGCTACTTGGCAGACTCTGAATGCTCACCAGAAGAAGAGGATGTCGTTGCGCAGGCGCCAACAGTCGCTCATCAGTAAGTGAGGCTGAGTGCAGAGGTTTTGTGGACACCTCCAATGATCAAAAAATCTATGCGCGTGAGGCTGATCCATATGTCACCGGCCGATTGGCAGGCCGAGAAGTCCCTTTCCTACTAGACAGCGGCAGTCAGAAAAACTTTCTTGGAGCGTCGACCTAGGCCAATGTTAGACGTAGGATGCCTAGTTTTATTATATCGCATACTATCCCAGATTGCGTGACCATGTACTACAGTATGCAGCTACCCCTTGCTTGTAAGGTGATCATCCTGATGGAGTTTGGTGATGTCGTCGCGGACATCGAATTCCTAGTCACGGTCACCAATTGTGAAAATCTGCTTGGTATTAATTTCATGCATGAGCACTGCCAGAACTTGGACTTTGCTCAAGGAATGCTAAAGTTCAACAATGGCGCATGCATTCCCATTCGCTATTTGCGCCGTGAGCTTCAATCATGCCGGGTGTACACCTCCAAGAAGTGCACTCTGCCGCTGAGAAGCTCAGCGCTGTTGGCCATCCAGTTGGATGTCGGCCACCCTAAGAATCGAGGATCGCCATCAATTGTTGAGCTGGTGAAGTTGAGACTGCACCCTAGCTGCAATACTCTGGAAGCAGCTCCAGCTCTGATGACGATGCCTGAAGGTTGAGGCTACATTGAGGTCGTCAACACTGCTAATTGTGAGGTGTTCCTGCAGTCCAGCATCCGCGTTAGTGTTGCGACACCACTTAGAACTGCCGACCTGATGTACCTGGAAGAGACGCCGGAACCTAAAGTGCGACATTTGCCAAGGAGCCCTGAAGACTCCAGCACAGCTTGCCTAGAGGAAGTCGAGATCAACAGCGAACTGTCCAAAGATCAACGACAGAGAGTGTGAGATCTACTAGTTGAGTGTCAAGCAGCCTTCTCAAAGCACCTGCTAGACACTGGCCTGACATACCTGGTGACCCACGAGATCATCCTGAAGGATCGGACACCAGTTGCGCTACCACCGCGTAGGATCCCACCTCATCTGAAGGACAAGCTTGACGCCCTGCTAGATGAGATGTTGGCTAAGCACATTCGCCCAGCCTATTCTAGCTACAACTCGCCAATGCTAATAGTGCCCAAGAAGGACAGCAACATTAGGCTGGTGCATGACTTCAGAGCTCTCAACAACAAGTGCGTGTACTACCTGTACCCACTGCCGCACATTCAAGAGACCTTTGCGAAGCTGCGTGGTGCCCAGTGGTACTCTAGCTTGGATCTTGCTCAAGGATTCTGGCAGATCCCGCTGCGCAACTATGATCAGCACCTGAAAGCGTTCTCTGTGATTGACTGCAGACAATTCTGTTTCAATGTTCTATTGATGGGTCTCTACGATAGTCCCGGCAGCTTTCAGCGTTGCATCAATAAGCTCCTGGATGGCCTGACGCCAAAGACTGCGCTGGCTACATGGATGACATTGTGGTGCACTCAGTGACCTTTGAGGAGCAGCTGGACAACCTGCGGATGTACTCCAGCGGATTATTGCAGCCAACCTCAAGGTCAAGCAGAAGAAGTGCCATTTGTTGTTCAAGAAGCTACATTATCTAGGCCATGTCGTGACTCCCAACAGCCTGAAGACCTATGAGGACAAGATTGCGCAGATCCGTGATTGGCCCGTGCCATAGTCCATTACTCAACTGAGACAACTCCTAGGCCTTGCCAATTATTACCACAAGTTTGTCAATGGCTATGCTGGATTTGCTGCGCCGCTGCATGCCCTGACTCAAAAGGACATTGGCAGCCTGCAGCAGCATTGGACTAATGAGCACCAGGTAACGTTCGACACGTTGAAGAAGAAGTTGTGTTTGACTAAAGTTCTTGCTCTGCCTGAGTTTAACTCAGATCCTGATATGAAGTCTGTCCTAGACACTGATGCTTCGAACATTTGCATAGGCGCTTGTCTTGGACAACGGCAATCTGACGGCGTTGAGCGCCCTGAGAAGCGCTACACGGTCACGAAGAAAGAGCTGCTTGTAATCGTAGACGCAATGCGACATTTCTGTCATTATTTAATTGGCAAGAAGTTTGAAGTTTGTTCTGACCATTGGGCCTTGCTGTGGCTGCTGAACCAGACGCAGGTCATAGGCATCTTGGGCCATTGGATTGAGCGATTAAGCAGGTTCCGCTTCTAGTTTCACCATTGCAAAGGCAAGGACCACACCAACGCTGACGCCTTGTCAAGACGCCCGGAGATACCACTGGTTGACTTTGAACATGGCCGACTACTGGAGCACCCCGGTTCTGTAGCCCAACCCAGTGATGACACCAGCCTGGAGCCGGACTTGGACACCACACGTGGGGCCACTGCGAGAGCAGCCTGCACAAAGAAGGTCCACACTCGCAACAAGGAGGCCAAAACTGCCCTGGCCAAAGACCTGGAGGCCACTGCGCCAGCAGCCTTTCAGCACAACGACCATCGATGCAGTCAATGCCTGGAGACCAGTTTGGACAGCAACCTGGAGGCCACTGATACCTCAGCCTTCCGCAGTGATGCCCATGCTGACTGCCATTACTTGGAGATTTGCCCGGACAAAACCTTAGAGGCCACTGCTGACATAGACCTCCTTGATGATGTCCAAGACTGCAGGTCTCGGAACCTGGAGACGCCCATGGACTACAACTCAGAGGCCACTGAACAAGCAGCCCTCCTGATAACAGCCCACAATGCGAATCCAGACCAGCAATGTAAGTTCAACTCCCTGGAGTTTTGCGCTGAGAGTTCTCGCCGTGTTGACAGAGGCCAGACTCTCGCGATGGCTGAAAGGTCAATGCTCTATCCCCCGAGCCAACAGACAGCTGCTCATTCCCTGTGTGGAAAGTCGAGTCCCCCTTTGCGACACTGCCCAGTGCTAGAGAAGACTCACCCAATGACGACGATGATCGAGCTGACAGCTACGGCTGCCTGTGACGAGGCATGCTTCACGTGTTGCATCTCACCCTACAGCCAAGAGTCGCCTGGGCTGTGCAGTGGAGGCAAGTGCACTGCTTTAGCTGTGGAAATTCCTGTCAAGAGAGCGACAATGAGAACTTTGAAACGAGATTAGCAATTGTATGCCAACGTTGTGAGACAAAGTCCCTCGGAGCAACCTAATCCTGACGCCAACAAGATGGAGTCGCGTGATCAACTGCAAGCCACAGAAGCAGAGACTGCGGGAGTCATGAACCCTTAGCCATGCCGCGCCGTGCTCACTGATTTTCTGAGGTTGCCGATGACGCGGCAACAGTTTGTTGATGTGCAGCACGCCGACTGAGCAATCAGTTATGTGCTCAACTTGGTTGAGAACAAAGCCCCAAAGCTTGAGTTTGACACCCGGTTGCAGCTGATGAAGGAGCAGCAGAATCTGCTCAGCTATTACGAGAGCCTGTGAGAGGACAATAGCCAATCTGACCGACGGCCAGCAGTCCCCAAAGGTTGTCCTGCCTGAGTCTCTTGATGCCCAGGTGCTCCGGGAGCTCCACAGTTCGCCACTGTGGGGACACCTCAGCCAGACGAAGACGTTGAAGCGGCTACATGAACAATTCTGGAGTCCCAAACTAGCCTGTGTCACCAAGAACTTTATCAGTAAGTGCCACACCTGTCTTGAAAGTAAATCTCAAAGACGAGACCAAGTACTTGTACAGAGCTTTCCTGTGTGCAAAGTCCTGGGAAGAGTACATTGCAACGTAGTAGGCCCTATTGCCCAGAAGAGCAAGAGTGGGAACCACTATATCTTGACACTATGTGACGCAACATTGAAGTACCCATTTGCCTATCTGATGAGGAACCAGAAAGCCAAGATGGTCATCAAGATCCTGCAGGAGCGCTTGATCCCTGACTTTGGTGTACCATGCTAGATACACACTGATCAAGAAACCAATTTCACTGGCTCAGCTTTCAAGAAGTTCTGCGACCTGTTTGGCATCTAGCATACAACCACAACGCTATACAACCCAGCTTCAAATGGGCAAGTTGAGAACCTCAACAAGCAGCTAAAGAGTGTCCCCACCTGCCTCCTCGAGCGCAACCATAACGACTGGGACACCTTTCTCCCAGCCTGTCTGATGGCTCTCCACTCTAGTGTACACCCATTGACAGGTTTCATGCCTCACTAACTGGTGTTTGGTCGAGACTTCCAACTTCCAATTGACAACGCGATCAAGAAGCTGCTGGAGTATGCCAATCTGCCTGACTATGTCAAGGACTTCCAGCGCCGTCTAGACAAAGCAACTGAGCTAGATAAAGAATGCCTGCATCTGCATCAGCAACTGCGCAACGAGCACTATTCAAACCTGCCCGCTGCCAAGAAGCTCCAACCTGGTGACCTAGTTTTCCTCAACAACCCATTGCTTGAACCAGAAAAAGCGGCGAAGTTCCATCGACCTTGCAAAGCGCTGTACGAGTTAGTCAAACCCAAGGGCGAGGTCGTCTACAAGATTTGCCATAGAGTGCCAAACATACATGCGCAACCTTCAAAATTCGGTCAGCCATGCGACTTAGTTTTAAGAAAAATGCGACATAGTTTTTGGCCAAAAATGCGACTTACATGTAAAAAAGCCCTAACGCAAAATTAATGCAACTTTGGGTAAACAGCAGGAGTAACTATGACTGTCTTATTTAGTCAAAATGCCTCATCAGCTACTTAGTACTACGACTTTGGTATTTTTTCGGGTGGGCATTTTTGCGACTTCCTTGGTTGGCTGCCAAATCAGTCGGCCAGATCGGCTGACTCGGCCAACTGTTGCGCATGTATGGTGCCAAATCTGCGGGCCAGGCGCGACAAGCTAGTAGTCCATCGCCGGAATCTGCTACTCATACCTGATGCTGACTACCAGCTGACTTTGGATCCAGAAGTCGAGAAGGCCAAGATGCGCTGCAGGTCAACTGATGTCCCGGATGGTACAGGACCTGCGACCCTGACACTGATCCCGGAGGATGATCCCAATGATGATGATGATGATGACGATAACGCATGGCCGGCCTTCTGGTGGCACTTCCGGCCGTTGGCGATCCCGGATGTATGGCCAAGAGGTGGACCAGTCACGATACCAGCAAACCAGGCAAGTGCATTTCGGCGTGAGCCACTGCCGTATGGTGATCGCCATGATGGTGTGCCTAGTTTGAATGTGTCTGCACCTACTGCTTCTTTTTTACCTGTCCATGCATCCCCCTTTCCCTAACCTTTTTCTGCGGTGCAGTCTCCTGCGCCACCTTTTTGCACCACTCCGGTGGAAGCATCTCCCATACCGGTAGATGTAAGTAGGCCAGTTAAGGATTGGAGGCCGCCTGAGAGGCTTCTGATTAGCAATCCAAGGGCCAAGATGTATGTTAGTCGCACCACCCACATGCATGCGCACAAATTAAAACCTTGCAGCACAGAAATGCATAAGCGCCCGCACCAAGCTAGCTCAAGCTCCTTGTCTGATGCGGAGCCATAGCCATAGCCGGCACCGGCCCAGTACCTTAGTCTTGCCGGAGACCATGGGGATACCACGGCGCCCGCTGGAGACAATCAACTGGCAACTCATAGCCAAAGGTGATGGTTCAGTGAGGCCGATGTGCCAAGCTGATCGGTGCCCACGCTGCCGCACGCCATCACCTGAGCCCCAGAGATGGAATAGGCGGCCAGTCTGAACATTGGCGCCCAGGCAAAGCCCATCGCCCACTTGAGAGAACCGTGTGGCTCAACGTCCTGCTTGTGTTCGCCGACACTTGCCTGAAGTCATTGACCTCACGGGTGACTTGCCGTTGCCAGATGCGGCAGTGCAGCAACTCATGGCCAATCGGCTTGCAGCTGCTTTGGCGTACATGTAGCTTAAACAGCAAGTGATGCGAGGCTTGGCAGGCATTTGCCTCTAAGTCTGCAATTCTTTTCCAGATATTGATAGGACTCGGCCTGCGGCCAGTGAGCAAGCCGGGTAGGAGCACCATGGCAAGCCCGGCAGAACCAGTCAACGCGGAGAGGACCCCGAGGGCCCCAGGCATCTCGATGCGGCCCCGTCCCTGATGTCCTGGGCTGATGACACTTAAGGAGCCGCCGCGTGCGCTGCGGATGTTTTGACCGACCTGGCCGCATCATTGCGCCACACCCTGCCAAGAGCAGGATGTCTGGCAGAGACACTCGAGGCCGGCACTCAAACAAAATCGCCAATCCCAGAATTTTGAGCTACCATCATCTCTGCCGGTGCCAACCTGTTGGCAGCTGTGCTCATCAAGGCGGCTCGGCAAGGCAGAGAAATTGTTGACCTTGGTGGTCCAATCTGGGCGGAGCTCCGCCAGACCATGGCCAAGGATGGTTGGTTATTCGAGGAGGCAATCGGCCTGGCTGGCCCCGACCTGGAGCGGCTGAACCGGCCATACGCTCTCCACCTGGTGGCCATCTGCGTTGCCTGATTCATGGGTGGCAGCAAAGAAGACCTGCCGGTGCTCTTGACGACTCCGCATCTGCGTTATTTTGACTGATTGGCGGTCTTACGCTGACATATGCCCTGTTGACAATGAAGTTGCCTTGTTTTGTGGCGCAAATTAAACGTCCTTATGCAGGAATCTTTGAGCCAGTTGGCTTGTTTTATTCAGGTATCGCTCATGGTAGGCGTAGCTGGGCCCGAGATCTGGAGTATTCGGGGACCCTCCGTTATATTTAGGTGCCACTTCTATGGTCGGCCGGCACCCCCACACAATATTTAGGCGCCATCACTCCTGTGGGCTGGCGCCCCTACGTGCTATTTAGGCGCTTGCTAATAGCAGGCTGGCGCCCCTGCAGTACCGGGCAACAATCTTTATGGCCTGCCCAGCCAAGCAGTTTTAAGACCGCATTTTTAGCCTTTTATGCTCAAGTTGTTTCCTTTTTATTGTCATTAAATACATGTTTAATTGTTTTAAATAAAGTGTGCGCCGCTTCATTCTGCCTCTTTATTTGAATGGGGAGAGTGTAGTAAGTTGCTAGTTTAGTTAGGTGCCACACTAGTCAGCTGTTGCCTTCGCCCTCGCCCCAGGCTCCTGTCTGCCACTGGGCAGTTGCCTGTCCCTTCCCACCTGTCCTCTGGCCTGTCCCTTGCCTGTTTGCCTGTCTGTCTATTTGTCCTTGTTTGCCCCCGTTTGCCTCTTGTTCTCATTTTGCAGTGCCCAGACAGCTTGGTCTGGCTTGCCTCTGTTTTGTTCTCTGTTTGGCATCTCCAAATTTGGAAATGCTATTCTGTTTTCCGGTCCCACGGTCACGAGTGCCTCCACTTGTGGGCCTTTTCCCCCTTGTCATATGAGCCAGTCACATGACAAGGCCTTCTTCCTTCTTTAGTCCAAAGTGCAATGATTTCATCATTGTACGCTGGGCTCGTGTTTATGGGAGATCATGTGCGCCTAGACCCCCTTGACCCCCTTGCCTCCTCTGAGGCAGGACCTGCTTGTTTGTTGCTAAAAATAGCAACAGAGTTACTCATGACTCTTAGCAAGGGTCTTTCGTGCTATGGTGCAATCAATCCTCCCTATAAATGTAGCCCCTCTCGTGGCTTGGTTCAGGCAAGCCTGTTTTCCAGAGTAACCGTTCTCTTTGTCCAGCGAATACTCTAAGTTTGTGTGCCAAGTTTATGTCTAAGTCTGAACTTCCAAGACTCCCGACTTTGCGCGTGACTGCCTCTGATTGCTCCTACTATCAATTAGCAGGCCAGCTCGGATCGCCCGAAGCTAGCACTTTTGCTCTCACCCTACACTAGCCCAGTAGGGACTGCTGACAGTGGGCACCTCTGCGCGAGAACTGCTAAATCTGCACAAAGTGTGAGTCTCTTTCTCTCGTCTTAGTTATTTGCTTCTACGAGCTTAGCACCTCACCAAAGGCTGCGACTCTGCGAAGCTGGTGGCAGCATTACTGATGCTACAAGATCAACTCGAGGACTTCCCAGGAGAGCTCAAGGTAGGCAGCTCTCGTGACTGACAGGGAAGTAACTGAAGCAAACACTTCAATGGGCATTGTTATCATACATGTGCAACCTCCAAAATTCAATTGGCCATGCAACTTAGTTTTAACAAAAAATGCGACATAGTTTTTAGCAAAAAATGCAACTTATATATAATAGAAACCCTAAAGCAAAATTAATGCAACTTTGGGTAAATGGCAGGAATAACTATAACTGTCTTATTAAATCAAAATGCCTCATTATCTACTTAGTACTACTTGGGTATTTATTTGGGAGGGCATTTTTGTGATTGACCTTGGTTGGCTATATATCAGTCAACTGGATTGGCCAACTTGGCCAACTGTTGCACATATATGATTTTTATTTTAACATAGTCTCTATGTAGCTAGCCCTATTGTAGCCAAGGTTTAAAACACACTAGATATCCCTTTTCTTATAATAGACTGTTTTAGCACAAAGCTCTAGTGGCATATATAGGATTTTCTATTGGGAGCTACTATCAAGTTGCAACAATAAATGATCTTTTTGGGGCTACAATAATAAAGACCTTTTTTGGCTTGTCTTTTTAAGTTTCTTTGAAATATGGAAGCAACAATTTCAAAATTATATAATTGTTGTTATGACAATATGGCAAAAACAAAGATTCATTATAAAAAAACAAAAATAAAATAAATAATAGAAAATGTTAATGATCTAAAACTCTTTATTCTGTCTCACTCTCAAAATGACAGCTATATTTCTCTTATGGTAGGCTCTATTTTATATGCACAATGATTCTAGGACTGCTGCTTATTAACTGCAATGCACTATGACATATAATATTATTTTGCTGTTAACTCCACCATATGATAAACCTGCTTTTTTTAAATCTGCAATCTTTATAATGATAGAACATTGGGAAATATTAAAAATATGATAAATGACTATCTAAGATTTGTTAATTTGATAGGGTAATTTGCTATACTGAAACCCTTCTTTGTGCCTTTATCCCTATGTGCATCCCCCTTCCTGTTTCTATGCCCTTCCCCCTACCTTGTGTTATTGCTATGCACCACACAGTCCACACTACCAATACACACTGCACTACCACTAGAGGCTACTCTGTGCTAGATGCTATCTGCAATAATGGCCCATTTTGGGTATAGTATAATAAGGGTAGCTAGATAGACACACTTCTACCATTTAGAGGTAGAATGCATTGATTGGTCATACTTTGCCAACTAGCTTAAAACTGTTTCACATAGGCCTACCATACCATTTTCCTACTGATTGTGTTGGCACCATGGATATAGATCTTAGGTTCTCATATATCTCTTAGTCTAGGTGTTTTAGACTAATATTAATAATCTATAAGGCAAATATGGGATGTTGTTACACTTATCTAGAGTTGTGTTCATGACATTAACAAATCTTAGTTGTCTATGTTCTGAAAGTCTGCATTGCCCTAGCTCTACTGATGCTTGCTTTTACCCAAGTTGGAATAGATAATTTTTAGCACCCTATTAGAATCATGAATCATTATTCATTACTTTCACTTTAATTAGAAGTTTAGGACACCTTTTATATTCTAAATCTAGGATAAATTTATGTGAAATGTCAAGTCCATCAAGCCACACAAAACAGAATGGTAAGAGGGTAGTGAGGACGCCCAGGTTGAGGCGCGCCCTCGAGTCGAGGTCCGGAGATTTCGGTTTTGGCCATTCGAATCGGCGCTGGTCTTGCGATTTAAGCAAACGCGAATGAGTCGCGGGGTGCGAAATAAAGGGGAGCTCCGGCTGCTGAGTTCCACAGGCTCAGCGGAGGGTAGCTGTGGTAGAGACTGAGCGGTCTAGTTAATGCCGTCTCTCAGAATGCCGAATGTAGAAAATGTAGCCGCTACGGATCGAGAACTGAAAATAAACTGAAATTTGCTGCAGAGTTGTACTAAGAGTAGTAAGGTCACTGCCATAAATCGCGGAAATTCGCGGAGAAAAGCTCTAAAGCTTAAATTTGCTCGAATCAGCCCTAGAGCTTCTCTTCAGTACACCCGAGGGTCAAATACACCCGAGGTCACGAAGGCTTAAGACACCGTTTAACACAAGTTAACCACTTAATTGATTGGCATGCACTAGACTGAATATTATTATTATTAGTTAGCGAGGTAAAAAAGAAATGACTATTATAATTATTATTATTGAGCAGATTAATTAGATGGCTAGTTGGAGAGGGTCTGGTCGCGGGTCTGGAGATCACTGCGATGGGCTTACACCGGGTCCACTTGAATATTTGGAACTTGTAGTCTGCTGGGACGGGGAGAAAAGGGGTTCCAGTTTAGAGTCTGGCTGGAAAAGGAGGGGTGCAGACTCCTAAATATGCTCTCATGATCATTAGCCACTGCGAGGAAAAGGTTACGGCCCCGGGTGGGAGAGAGAATTACATGATGTAATGGAAAATTTTCCTTTAAATTTTCTTTAAAGATGGGTACACTGGGTGTGGTAACGACTAAACACCGGGTGTAACCCTGTTCAAAGTAACAGTAAAACAAAATTACAGGGAGTGGGCACTCGAATTACACTAAGAGGAAAAGGGGATTTCCATACGCAGGGAAATGACGTCAATATACGTACCGCAATTTCACTTTGGTGAGCAAATCCACACAAAGGAAAAATAAAAATTTCATTTGTTGGGAATAGTGGTGAGGCCTCGCGCCTACCACAGTAGCAAGTCGATTCGCCGAAGGTTGATTCGCCGAAACTCGATTCGCCAAAAGCTAGCAGGTTCTTTCGCCGAAAGTTGTTTTGCCAAACAAACAATACAATTCTAAACAAATGTCAATGTGCAAATAAACAACGAACGATATGTTTTTATCTTGTATACAATATGTTTGTTAATTGTCTGTGTATTCAAAAAAGAAAACAAGTGAAATGTTTTATGTTATAACGTAAAACGTTAAAACCAATCAATGACCCCATCCATGACCATACGAATATCTATGGTGAAACTAGATCATACGTAGCTCGCTCGTATTTAATAGAACTTGTTACAACCAGAGAGTAGGTATTGGGTATGCTCAATATATTTTCTGGTAACAAGTAACAATTTCTTGGCTCATAAAGCAGATGGACCCGATGAAATTAAAAAACTAATTTAAACAAAATTTGACGAAATTATCTTTTTTTATTTTAGATCTACTAAAACAGGCTGGTAAAACAGGAAAAAAACTTGGTGCGCAGAAAAAACATTTATTTTTACTTGTGTACTTATTGCATGATGTATGATAAGGCCAACCATCAGATTTGACTGCAATCTGCGCCCACTGGGCTGAGGCAAGAAAAGAAGAATTTTTCGCATAAACTACACATGTGGGTTTTGACCTTGTTCAGTAGCTATTAAAACAGCTGTTGAGCCTAAGATATCGGTATCCCTCCCTTTAAGTCAATGGCGTAACCCTAACTCTCCATTTCATCTACCTTTTGGCTTGGCCACCAACAACTTCCAGTTGACCCTTGGCATCTCAGCGACAGCAATTCCTCCCAAAGTTCCTGGCTCTTGAAATCTCAACAACACCACCCGTGAGCCCTTGATATCTCAGCTGTTTATTTGACTATAAATGAAGCAGGGATTTATGAAAATCGACGCCTGCAATTGGATGACTGGACCTTGGAACTTGGTTGTCCAATAAATTGGTAAATTGGTAGAGTTGCTGTCAAGCTAGCTGGGTAGATCTCAAATTGCCTGGCTGGCCACGTGAGTCACAGGAGTTTATTTAGCGGGGTAAAAGTTGACTAGAGGCAAAATAATATTCGCTGCCCTCCATACGAGTATAGCACACGCACGGGTATGGGTGCTTTAGCCAGTCCCGCGTCTCCCTCTGGAGGAGCCAACTTGCCCATTATCAAAAGAGGATCTTGTAGATTGAGAGAGAGCCTTAAGGTCGCCGCTTTGCCGGGTTGAGAGGCGGGCAGCGCGGGTTTTCGCTGGCAGCCGTACTTTTCTCCCAAGCGCCCGCGTGCGTTCACCCGGGGGAAGGTCGCGGGGGAAGAGATGAGGATATTAAATCTCGCCCTTCCCTGCCCTGGCCTCTACCGCGCGCTCCCACGCTGGCCAATAAGTTTCCCACGCAGCCCTTCACGGCTCTCGTCTCCGTTCACCTCTGCCCCCCCCCCCCCCTGTACAGCGGAGCCAAGTCAGAGGGCGGGGGCGCAGGCGGGGGAGCCGCATGCAGCGGCAGCAGCAGTACTATACTGCAGGCATGCGGGCGGCCTGGGTTAAGCCTACCCCTCCCCCCGCCCCGCGGCAATGCCTCCCTCTCTTTTCTCTCTCCCTCGCCGAGCCACACAACCTCAACAGACGCGGAGAGAAGCGGAGAGAGAAAAGACAGGAAGGCCCCACAGCACTGCTGAGCAAGGGACGACAAGCTCGACATTGCACGGGCACGCGACACCCCAACCCCCTCGCAAGTCACTGCGCCGCATGAGACTCGCATTGATAACTGCTGTGCGCGCCGGATAGCATAAGGGACTGGCCTGGTCGGGGCTCAAACCTCAGCTGCGTTCGACAATTCGAGCCATTCGCAACCAGCAGGAAGACTGCAAGACCGCCAGGGCGAGAGTGACGACTGGGAAAGTCGAGATCGGCTGAAACATTTCTGGTTAGTCGAATAACTACTTGTGTAACTTTTACAATAGAATATTGAAAGTATGAAACCCTGGAGCAAAAACAGGGAGCACTCAGAGCGTCACTCCTTTGAGCACTCCACAGGGCAGTACATGTAGCACTCCGAAGAGCACTCCGAAAAGCACTCCAAAGAGCACTCTGAAGAGCACACCGAAGAGCACTCAGAAGAGAACTCCGAGGGCACTTCAAAGAGCACTCCGAAAAGCACCCCAAAGGGCACTCCAAAAAAGAGCACTAGCTCGTAATTACCAATCAAAGGGGGCTCTAAAAACCGTAGCGCACCACCTGAGTTCGAGTCCTGCCGCACCGCAGCGGCGCAGTCTCTCAGCCCAGCGTTCGAGCAAGTCCGCTACAGCTTCTGCTCTCGAGGCTGCAGCAGTCACCGAGCGCACCAGAATTCTGGCCTGGGGAGGGGCTCTGCAGTTTAACAGAAATTTGCATTCTTCATCAGCAGTAAAATTAAGCCTGTAGAATAAGCGGGTCAGACTGCAGTGCTGCTGAGTCATTTCCGCCTCCACTGCGGCCGCTGCATTCTTTGCTAATTCAAGACTGCTGGCAGCTCGATTTGGATAATTTATATCCATGCAGGGCGGAGACGCTTGCCGCTGGCGCGAGTCCGCCTCCAGTCCTTGCAAAATGCCAATGCCAGCAGTCCAGAATCCCCTGGCTTGAACTGGCCCGAGAGGGGTTTAATTGAGCAAGCGAACCGGGGCCGATTCCCCAGCTGCATCTCGGCCCGGCAACCCGGCATCCGCTAATCTGATTGCCCAGCAGCCACCGCAGGCGGAATAGCAAATTTGAGCGTCCCAGAAGGAACGATCGAAAAAAATGGACCCATCAATTTTTATTCTTCTCATCATCGCTTTCCACAGGTTTCACTTTCTTAGAAACGGCCAAGGCAGCAGGGAGGCTGGGAGGCCATGACGTCATCGCTCACTCCGCTTTTCTCCCGTCCCGTCTCTCCCGCCTCATTCCCGCTCGCGTGCTGCCAATGCGGGAAAGCAAAAAAACGCTAAGGACGTCTGAGCACCGCAGCTCACCGCCCCCCCCCCCCGATTCCCGCATCTCCACAGGAGGAAAGAAAGGAGAAGAAATCCTTCTGGAGCCCGGGATGGCCTCATCAACTCCAGCCGGCAACTGTCAGCAGCAGAAGCTGCGATGAGGCGGCCCAGCGCTTCTCGATAAAAACACTGCAACTGCCGACCCGACGAGACAAGAAGCCCTCAGCTCACCGGCATGCAGCGGCCGAAATCCCTGCAGCTGACTCTGCCCACTGCCGCGGCCTCCACTGCGGCCGAATCCGCACCCGCGACCACCTCAGCGCCGGCTTCGGCGTCGACCTCCGCCGCGTCGCCTGGCGTTGAGGCCATGGAGGAGAACGAACCCCTGACCTCGCCGGCTAAGGCGGACGGCCACGGCGGCTCCAACGGTGAGCAGTCGGTCCGAACGCCGACCAACGACATCACCAACATCGCCGATTCCGGGCCCGCGGCGACACAGGCCGCGCCGCAGCAGCTTCAATCGCCGCCGCCAGCCCAGACCCAGCCGGCGCCGCCCTCGTTGCTCCTCACGCCGCCCCCGCCGCTTTCACTCCAGTCAGCTTTGCCGGCTCGGAGGCCGGCCAGGCCGTCATCGCTGCTGCTCGTCACCCCCGCCGGCCAGTGGGCCCCGCCGGCCACGCCCCAGCAGCCGGCGGCAACCACGGCAGCCTCCGCCGCCGCCTCCCCGTCCCCGGCGCCGGTCCGCGCGCTGCCAAGCCGGCGGCCGACCTCCCTCTGCCTGCCTTCTCGCTGGACACCCGCTGAGGCCGCCAGCCAGTCGCCGCAAGCTGCAGCCGCCTCCCCTGCGACGCCGACCCAGCCGACGCCCTCGCCGCTAGGACTGCGCCGGCCGTCGCCGTTCCCGGAGCTTCCGCCTGCCGTAAAGCGGCTTCGGCCAAGCGGCGGCGGCAGCGGCCTTGCATTTACGCCGGCGGCAAATTTTCTGACCCAGGCACCGGCCGCCACGCCGAGCTCCGAGTTGCCGCCGTCGCCCTTTCCCCCGCCGACGCCTAGCAGCACCCTGACGCTGTCCTCGTCCTCTTCCCCATCCACCGAGCCGACAGTCGCCGCAGTTGTTTCCGCCGCTAGCGCCGCGGCCGCTGCCGTTACGGGCGCCGTCGAGGATGCCGAGATGGAGTCTCCGACCGCCTCCACCGCCTCCTCGACCCTCAGCTGCAGCTCGCAGCTCGGCTTCGTCAAGCCCTACTGGGTGCCGGACCGGGACGCCCCGCTCTGCATGCGGTGCGGCGCCAAGTTCACCGTGCTGCGCCGGCGCCACCACTGCCGCGCCTGCGGGCGCGTCCTCTGCTCCGCCTGCGCCTGCCACACGGCCCGCTTGGCCTTCCTGGGCGGCGCCAAGGCTCGCGTCTGCGCCGCCTGCCACCAGCAGCTGACGCTGCCGCCGCCTCCACCTCCGCCTCCGCTGCCACCTCCATCGGCGCCTCCGCCACAGCGGCCGCCTGGAGTCCCCCGCCCCGGACTGGCGCCGCAGCCGCCCCGCAGCGTGGTTTTCGAAGACGGCGTTCGACCCGGCGCTGTCAGCCCCGACCGCGGCGACGGCCTGGAGCCGAGCCTCGCCCCGCTGGACGGCTCGCAGCTGCCGCCGCTGTGCAGTCATGCGCCGCCTCTCGAAGATGCCGAGGCCGCCCTGGCAGCGGGCCGGACGCTGAGCTACCGAGTCTGCCGCAGCGTCCGGGTGACCGCCCGCCTGCTGCAGTCGCTGCCCTGCTGCACCCCGGCCGGCTCGGCCTGGTGGCTGCTGCTGAGCCGCGGCCTGAGCACCGTCGGCCAGGCGGAGCTGTTCCTGCTCATTCAGCGGGACGACGGCGAGGCGCTGCCGCCGCCGCACGCCTTCGCCCTGGTGTACTCGGCCTACGAGCGGGCCTACTCGGGCGGCTGGCTGGGCCATCTGGACTTCCTGCCGGCGCCGAGGCGTCTCGGCCCGTTGCTAGGCGACCGGAGCCACGCCGGTTTGTTGCTGTTCCGGCCGGGTCGCCTGCACTGCACGCTGCACCTGGGGCTCCCGGCTGAGGCCGGAGGGCAGCCGCCGCTCTGTGGACTGCTGGTGCTCAGGTGAGGGGAATTTTAAGCTCGGGGAATTTGAGGCTTGGGGAATTTGAGGCTTGGGGAATTTGAGGCTTGGGGAATTTGAGGCTTGGTGAATTTGAAGCTTGGGGAATTTGAAGCTTGGGGGGAACTTGAAGCTTGGGGAATTTAAAGATTGGGGAACTTGAAGCTTGGGGAACTTGAAGCTTGAGGAATTTGAAGCTTGAGGAATTTGAAGCTTAGGGGAGTCTGAAGCTTAAGGAATTTGAAGCTTGGGGCAATTTGACGCTTGGGGAATTTGAAGCTTAGGGGAGTCTGAAGCTTAAGGAATTTGAAGCTTGGGGCAATTTGACGCTTGGGGAATTTGAAGCTTGGGGAAGTTGAACCTTAGGGAATTTAAAAGCTTGAGGGGATTTGAAGCTTTGGGAATTTGAAGCTTGGGGGAATTTAAAAGCTTGGGGATTTGAAGCTTAGGGGAATTTGAAAGGATTGTGAAGTGTAAAAACCAGCGAATTTTGGTTTGATCGAAAGTGACCCAAGTCCTTTTTAGTCGCATTTTGAGGTAAGAAAATTGTAAATAATTGTGGCAGCTTTTAGCGAATTGCGTCATATATTTCCCCCAATAAATTGTCAGCCTTCGGGGCAAAGCCTTCAGCTTCCGAGCGCGCAGTTTCCACCGGGAATTCCACACCCCCAGGTCGTTCGCCGCGAACGCTAATTCGGGTCAATGGAAGCCCAGCCTGATGGAGCGCCCAGCCTCCCCCTGCTTACCTCGCTTGCCCCGAAACCCCCACCCCTGATAAGACGCGTCGCCAGTGCTGCGGTCAGGCCTGGGTGGCTGGCGGTGACTCAGCGACCTTCGCTAACTCGACATCAACCGGCTGCCTGCCTGGGCCCAGAATCTCCCCAGATTAAATTTACTGCGGCTCGCGGATGCTGGAGGGGGGGGGGTTGGGCGGCCGTGTGTCACTTTTACGATTTTCAACTGCTAAAAGCTGCAGAAGGCAGCAATTCACTGCGGCAATGCGGCGGTCTGACTCAGACCTCCTCTGCAGTGCTGCCAGAAAGCATAACAAACTTTGCCTTCCCAAACTGCAATGAAAGTCGCGGTGCACCCACGCTTCCCATAAACTAAAAATTCTTATCTGGGGCTGTGTCTGTTTGCTAGACCGGAATCAAGGCAGCTGCCTTCTTGCCACGAGAGCCACTGCCACCACCTCCTGTGCGCACTTGCTCTCTCTTGGCTGAAGTTCAGCACTGTTTAATTCCAAAATGCAGAGACTTGCTGCCAGATTTCGAATATAAGTAACAACGTTAGAGCCTTCAGGATGATTAGAAGCACCCAAGTGAAACCAGGCAGGTAGAAATCAGAACTTCATCTGAAGCGTCATGGAGGGTTTAATCTAATTAAAGCCTCATAGAGGTTCAGAAGTTAGAAAGCCTCATGGAGGTTTATAAGGTTAAGAAGGTAGAAAGCCTCATAGAATGTTCATTAGGTATTGAGCCTCATAGAGGGTTCATTAGGTATAGAGCCTCATAGAGGGTTCATTAGGTATAGAGCCTCATAGAGGGTTCATTAGGTATGGAGCATCATGGAGGTTCAGAAGATATAAAGCCTCATAGAGTTTTCAGAAGGTATGGAGAGCCTCATAGAGGGTTCAGAAGGTAGAGAGCCTCATAGAGGGTTCAGAAGGTAGAGAGCCTCATAGTGGGTTCAGAAGAGCCTCATGGAGGTTCAGAATATAGAGAGCCTCATAGCTAATATGAGTCAAGAATATAATTAATAGCAGACATTTAATATCTTTCTTCTTTGTGTAAAAAACCTACTCATCATTCAATTCTTATCATCAGGTGGGAGGCGCCCTGGGCCGAGCTGTTCCCATGCGGCTGCTGCTGCGGCTTGGGATGCGAGCACCGAGTGTACCCCTGCCCGCTGACGTCGGTGCGCCGGCGCAGCCCCGTGTTTGGCGAGCTCAGCCGCTCCCTGGCCGGCATGCTGGTGGACACCAAAAATTTCTCTCACGGTTGCCGAGCCCGCCGGGTCTCAGCGTGCGGCTTCGAACCGGCTGCACGGTGGTGCGCTGCCCCGTTGAAGCCTACGACTGCGTGCAGAAGGCCCTGGCGGCCGCAACTTCGGCGTCGTGCGGTGCGGGCAATGGCAGTTGGTGCTGGCGTTCGGTGCGAGCTTCTGCCCGGCTGCTGACGCCCACCTGGTCTGCCATCAGAACCTCGAGACAGGTTGGTTGCCTAAATATACCTGCCTGGCGATTCCTTAAGGGTAGATTCCATCGCCGTAGATTCCCCGAGGGTAGATTACTCCCTAAGGGTAGATTTCCTCGAGGGTAGATTCACCCGAGGGTAGATTCCCCGAAGGTAGATTCCCCCGAAGGTAGATTCCCCCGAGGGTAAATTCCGGAGGGTGGATTCCCCGAAGGTAGATTCATTCCCCGAAGGTAGATTCCTCCGAAGGTAGATTCCTCCGAAGGTAGATTCCTCCGAAGGTAGATTCCTCCGAAGGTAGATTCCTCCGAAGGTAGATTCATTCCCTTGAGGGTAGATTCATTCCCCGAGGGTAGATTCCCGAGGGTAGATTCCCCGAGGGTAGATTCCCCGAAGGTAGATTCCCCCGAAGATAGATTCCCTCGAGGGTAGATTCCCCCGAAGATAGATTCCCCCGAGGGTAGGTTCCCTCGAGGGTAGATTCCCCCGAAGGTAGATTCCCCCGAAGGTAGATTCCCCCGAAGGTAGATTCCCCCGAAGGTAGATTCCCCCGAAGGTAGATTCCCCCGAGGGTAGATTCCTTTGCTTTTCCCAATACGTATATAATCCCATTTCTCTAGACCTGGATCCCCAGACTAGGCTAATGTCCCCAAGGCTAGATTTTCCCAGACTGACAGGTCTCAACCCACACTCCTAATGAGGGTCCTCATGCCCGCCTCTGGATGGGCCATTCGGGACACCCGAGTTCAGAGAGAAAGTGTGCAGCTAATGCTCAGCAACAGCAAAGAGGACAATTTGTGAGCATCATTATTGCATTGGGGCAGAGGATAATTGATGCAAATCAGGGTCACGAAATCAGGGCCATGCTTGAGCAATGGAGGAGTCGATTTATCGGGAACGAGTTCTCCGCCCTCATTAACAGCATAAGGCTCTTGACTTCAATCGATTTCCAATGCAAGTAGATGTCGAAGGGATCAGTGTCCGTTAATGCACTGACTGACTCATCCCGCCGTGAGCAATGAAAATCAACCAGCTACATCGCAAAGTTTTGGCTGCATTCCAGCCGCAGTTCACACAACACCCACCTGCCGCGTCACCCGTATCCCTGCTGCTTTTACGCACACGTGTTTTTGCAGCTACCGGTCTGAATGCCGAGAGGGCTGGGCAGAGTGGAGCATGACTCATTCCTTCCGCCAGCCCTCGCCCTTCCCCCCTCCTCTCTTTCCCGCTCCTCCACTGCTGCTCTCTCCCGCAACTGGAGCAGTCTTGTTACCTCCCGTGCAATATACGTCCTCAGCTAGTCAGTCCTGTTCTCTCACCAATGATTATCATCTGGATGGAGATAAGGTGTGAAACAGCAGGTAAGTGGAAAAGATTGCAAATACAAGGTAATTTGTATAACTACAGCGCTCTGACTCATAGGATGAAATATTGCAAAGAGAAGAGGCAATTGATTGTACTATTACTAGACAGTCAGTGTCACCATAGACGACAGCCAGCCAATCAGTACTCACCCCAGTCAGACAGCCTAGCCACCACCCCATCCAGTCAGCCAGCCAATCAGCGCGCACCCCAGTCAGCGAGCTAACCAACCCCACCGACCACCCATCACAGGCGAATACGGCACCCGCGCAATCAGCATCGAAGGTCGCCAGCTGTCCATCACGGCTGCCTCCTTTGTGGTATTTAACGGTGGCGGCGGCACATTCGCCCAGAATCGGGCTAGCATCGTAGAGGACGGCGTGCTAGTGCAGCTCACCGATGATCAGATGGCCCGGCTGAGAGATGCACTCAGGTGAGGCCCCAGCTCAAGCTCGCAAACTCCACAAACCCCACCCCACAAACCCCACCCCACAAACCCCCACCCTACAAACCCCATCCTACAAACCCCACCCTACAAACCCCATCCTACAAACCCCATCCTACAAACCCCACCCCACAAACCCCATCCTACAAACCCCATCCTACAAACCCCACCCCACAAACCCCACCCTAAAAACCCCACCCTACAAACCCCATCCTACAAACCCCACCCTACAAACCCCCCACCCACAAACCCCACCCTACAAACCCCAACCTACAAACCCCACCCTACAAACCCCACCCCACAAACCCCATCCTACAAACCCCACCCTACAAACCCCATCCTACAAACCCCATCCTACAAACCCCACCCTACAAACCCCACCCCACAAACCCCCGCCCTACAAACCCCACCCCACAAACCCCACCCTACAAACCCCACCCTACAAACCCCATTCTGCAAAACCCACCCCAAAAACCCCACCCACAATCCCCACTCCAAAACCGCGCCCGCAGGTCAATGCGCACCTGGTCGGCCGTTTGTTCGGCCGCCGACTCGGCCGGCGATCTCGTCGAGTTTGTCTGGCAGACGCGCCAGGACGACGACAAGGAGCGGCGAACTTCGCCGTCTGAGGCCGGCTGCGAGTTCAGCAACTCGGAGCGCTGGATCAGCCTGGTGGACGGCCAGCCGCTGACGGGCTGCCGGACGATCCGCCTGGCACCTGGCGGCCAGCGGACCGTCCGCTGCACGCGGTTGCACGCCATCCGGGAAGGCGACCTCTCTGAGGGCAGCCCGGCCGACTGTCTGCGCTGGGCGAACCGCCTGGCCGGAGCTGTCGTCGCCGCCGTTAACGAAGCCGCCGAAGCCGCGAGCGTCGATGAAGAAGATCCGACAGACGAC
>NIVC01000758.1:0-122500 GCA_002269645.1 Macrostomum lignano | reverse complement strand
TCAGTCGAACTCAAAGCCATTGTTCTCAGAATTTTCAATTGTTATCGCGGACAATGCGACAGATTTAGAAAGCCAGCTGAGATGAACAGAAAAAAAGTTTATTATTGCCGATAGGCCGAGGTAGTGAGAATTTTATTATCGCTTTTAATAACAGTCATCAAGTAAGCAGCAAAAGTCAGGGGATGTAGAAGCAGCTGAGGTGGCAGGTTGTTGCTGGGCTTCTATTTGGAGCAATGGGCGGCATGGTTATCGCATTTTCGATTTCATGAGAATCAGCATGGACAGAAGAGAATTAGGTAATAAAATTTTAGAACGCATTTTGTTTCCAAGAAATGTAAAGCTTCATTTAGCCATGGCCTGCTTGGTTCGGCGAATGCGAGCAGCCTCGTTCAGGCGGCTCACGCGCAGGCGGATGCCGCCCCGATCAGCTGGATGCTGACCCGCCCGGCAGCCTGGCTGTTGCCCCCCGCCGAGCCCTGCACTGCGGTGGCTCCGGAAGCCGCGTAGCTGCCGCCGCCGCCACCACCGACTGCTCCGTTGCCGCTCGTCCCGCCACCCGAGTAGCCGCCGCCACCGCCGCCGCCGCCAGGCTCGTTGCCAGACTTCTTGCCACCCCCCGCCGCCTCCACCGAAGCCGCCGGTGCCGGCCTGGGCGGTGCCGACCCCGCCGGTCCAGCCGCCTGCGCGAGAGACGCCGCCGCCGCCATTGTTGCCTCCGCTCTGCGATCCGCCGTCCGACAGCCAGCCGGCGCCGCCACCGCCCGAGCCACCGCAGCAAGCCGCCGAAGCTGCCGGAGCGCCGTTCCCTTCAGCACCGCCGCTGCCGCGGTAGCTGTCCGCCACCGCCGAGGCGCTTCCGTTCTGCCCCACGGCACCCGAAACTCCAGCCGACATCTCGGCCGCTCCGCCGCCTCCGCCGGCCGCCAACAGCAGCGCCAGCGACCCAGACTCATAGACATAACTCCCGCCGCCCCGCCGGCTCCGTAGTTGCTGCCAGTCGCGTCGCTGCCAGCCTCACCGACGACCACCGTCAGCTGTGCGCCGCTGAGCACGAAGGTCGCCTCCTTGTGGGCGCCGTTACCGCCGGGGTTCGCGCCGGAGTTCGAGCCGCCCCGGGCGCCCCACGCTCGGATTCGGTAGCAGGCGCCGGGCACGGGCGGCGAGTAGCTCTGGGGAGACGAGCTGCCTGCGGCTGTTTGAGGACGTTGGAGAAGCGCGGGAGTGGCTAACGAATTTGAGACCTTTGCGAATTTGAGAATTTCAATGGGCAGAAAAGTGCGCAGCTTACAGAAGTTGCGGTAGGCCGCCTCTGGTGCGACGGTGGAAATTTGAGCATCTAATGTCGTTGTTGGAGTTGTGGTGGTCGTTGTCGGAGTTGTGGTGGTTGTTGTCGGAGTTGTGGTGGTCGTTGTCGGAGTTGTGGTGGTTGTTGTCGGAGTTGTGGTGGTTGTTGTCGGAGTTGTGGTGGTCGTTGTCGGAGTTGTGGTGGTTGTTGTCGGAGTTGTGGTGGACGTTGTAGGAGTTGTGGTGGTCGTTGTCGGAGTAGTCTCAGCCGCGTCTTCCGGGCAGCCGGGCCGATCCGCCGCCACCCAGGTGCTGCAGTCGCCGCCACCAGATGCAGTCCAGAGGCTGCGCAGGTCGCAGGCGGTGCCCATTCGGCACACGGAGGCTCCGCTGTCAAACTCGGCGACCCGCAGGCGGCTTCGACGCCGCAGAGGAGGGCGCAGGCGGCCGCGCTGACGGCCTGCCTGGCCGGGAGGTGGGCGGCCGAGGCGTTCGAGCAGCAGAGACCGCGGGCCGGCAGCAGCCGCAGTCGAGTGGCACTGCAGCTGGGCTGGGCCGATGAGGCCGGGTGGAGGCTGGGCTGCAGCAGCAGCAGCAGCAGCAGCAGTGGTTGGAACAGGAGCTGGAGGCTCATCTTGTTGTCCGATGGGGATCGCTCTCAACAAGCCTCAGTAACAGGAGGCCTATCATATGTCTATACATGCGAGGGTCAGTGCGAGCCCTCATGGAGCGCGATTGGCTCAGGCAGGCCCAGTTGTGCAAAATCCAGTCAATTAAATGAGTCCAGGTGGCATCTCCAACTCTCTCCCCCCTCTACTTCCTTTTCTATCGCATTCTATATTTGTCCCTTAATTAGCTTGCAGTATCTGCATGGCCAATTGCCCAGAAAAGCAGAGCTGCATGTTAGCTTGAAAAAGAAACATTATGCAAACAAAGAGCTCAGCCATCGCAAATTAACTTACTATCATGCTTGCATGCTCCGTAAATTAAATCATAACCATTGGTGCCCTGTGCACAGTTTGTCACACCCTGCAGTTCTCAGTTGTCCCGCGAGCCCGTGCTCTGCGAAGCATTGTTTCCAAGCATTTGATCCCTGTGGAAACTCTGTCAGGGAATTCCACTTTCTAAATATAGGCTGCTGAGACTCTTCACGTTCATCAGCATTAATAACTCGTGATAATAATTGCTGAGACTGAGATGCAATGACAAAACTGCAGATCAATTGCCTATTGAGCTTTGCCAGCTATATACTCATTTACTATATACGCATATGGTTTATGGTCTAATGGTCTATTGTTATACTGTATACACAAATTCAGTAATTAATGTGATTATTAGTGGAATACATGTATTTACGCAATATTGAATGTTCCGAATCTTTGATTATTAGCAGCAGCAGCCGTCAGAGCGTAATTAGTGATTAGAGAATCAAGCTAAATCAGTCGAAAAATCCTTTCGCCTTTCTTCTCTCCCAATCAATCAACACAGTCCTCAGTCTTGTATGTGGGCCAGATAAATCAGTCCATGGGGGTGATACCTTATACTCGTACTTATACCAGTGCGGGGTCAAGGGGGCTTGACATTAAGAACGTTAAGACAATTTTTTAAAATGATTTGATGTCTATGGTCAATAGCAGAATTTCTATACCATTATATTCTGCAGATTAGGACATGCGGTGAATGTTTCAGACAATTCTCGTAGCCAAGTGAGCAGTTAGAAGCAGCGTTTTATTATTGTCTTTGGGCGAGTGAAATAAACCGTTTATCTGCACCGATGCAAGTAAATGAAATCTACACAGAGACCAGAGACGTTCGCCCGGGGCAAGTGGGGGATACTGGGAGAGCCAGAGTGCAGTTTTCTACAAATGTCCATGACTTTCTTATTGAAAACTTCCTTATGGTGAATTTTGTATTGATGGCTTCGCCTCAACACCCCTGCACTCAATGCGATCTGCTCAGTTCTACATGTACTCCGCATAGTGTTTCAATTAGGTTAAACTTAATACCCGCCGAATTCAGTTTTCTATGATTGAAAGTCTTTGACCAACTATACATGTATAACCAAAAGATAATTTATACAGGATGGGCCACCCATTAACCACTATGCAGGTGGTCCTGAAGCCAATGTGAAAAATTTTGCAATAGATAGGAAGGCAAAAATCAACATTAAATTAATTTAATTGAACAACGCGTTTCGCACGATACTGTGCATCTTCAGGTTTATTTTTGAGCGAAAGAAACGAGTGACATCGGCAGTAAATAAATACAAAATTTTGGGTGTAAATTCAATCATATTTTGCAGAAATGCAACAAGGGCGAAAATCAACTACTGAACTCAATTTCGTCAGTAGTTTCTGCAGTGCATGCATCATTCATTCTTAGTTTGATTGAGTAGCTTTTTATTTCATCTGAGATCTCAATCTCAAAATTTGACAAGCAAACTTCCCGCAAGCAAACGTCGTACTCCCGGAATTCTCAATTCTCTCCCATCTATAATCTCTAGTCTAATATTTCCTCTCTCACATCTCTCTTTTCTATTATCTCTCCTCTCTGCTCTTTTCACTCTTCTCTTTACTTTCATCTCTGATCCTGACGAAAGGTGCCAAATCCATCGAAATCCTCTCCGTGAAACAGAGATCTATCAAAATCCAGAAAGGGGAAGAACTCCCATCGCCAGAAATTCATTACCTGAAATCCATCAGCTGAATCCCATCATCCAAATCCTCTCCGGGAGACAACTCCAAATTCTCTTCAAGAGACTGAACTTCATTAAAATCACAATCTATCAAGCTGCAATAAATTAATATGATCTTGATAATAATACGCTCGTATCAAATCAAATTGCAGTAAATCAAGACTCCGTTAAATTGAAATCTATAAAATGATGCACCCTGAGGACAAGAGGTGTGTTTTATTTATAGATTAGGAAAGTTACATTACATAGATTACACAGTGCAATACTGAAGGTCCGCCTCGTCTTTCGATATTCGATCGAATCAATCATTGATAGAAGCCCAAGTGGGCGGGGGTTATGAATTATTAATACAAGTTATTAATATTAGCAATAATTTTGCGCAAACAAGCGACGATTGGCAAGCATCAAACAGATTTGGTGGCCCTGAAAAGGGCCGTTTTAACGTTCAGTAGTTGATGGAAATAAATTACGAGCAGAGCTTAGGCTAACCTAAGCTCTTTGCCTAACCTAGCCCGCCTGTACACAGTAAAGGGCACGGAGTTGAAATGCGCTTAACCGCCGAAGCCATACAGAGTGCGGCCCTGACGCTTCAGAGCGTACACTACATCCATGGCAGTCACGGTCTTCCTCTTGGCGTGCTCGGTGTAGGTGACGGCATCACGGATGACGTTCTCCAGGAACACTTTCAGAACCGCGCGAGTCTCCTCGTAGATCAGGCCGCTGATACGCTTGACACCGCCACGGCGCGCCAGTCGGCGAATGGCCGGCTTGGTGATGCCCTGGATGTTGTCGCGCAGGACTTTGCGGTGACGCTTGGCGCCTCCCTTTCCAAGTCCTTTGCCGCCCTTGCCACGTCCAGACATGTTGGGGTTCTAGATTCGCTTTGAAGAAACTGAGATTAATAATAACCGATATGATATGATAGAAACGGATGTTTCTGTTCACTTTATCTTTATAAGCCCCAAGATCTACCAAGGCTGCTCGTTCCTCATTGGCTGACGCTAATACACCAAAATATCGATCTTAATAGAATTTTCTTCTTCAGTTGTTCATGTTGGCAAAATTTTAGGAGTGGTTAGTTACAGTTACAGTTAGTACAATATACAAACTTATTGGGCATAATGTTTTAATCTTTCGAATTTCGAAAATCTCTATTTCAGAATATGGGGAAATTCAAAAGGCAGAATAGACAAGAGGTAAATTCTCTGCGGCCAGCTGAAAATGACAAAAATGATAAATTTGAAATTAAAAAGCAACTCTTTCTAGAGTTTTTTAGAGAACTCACGACATGCAAATTTTCGAGTCAGTTTTAAAAACTCCCTGTCTAGGCTGTTGCCATATCGATTGATGCAAACTTTAGTTACACGTAAAAAATTGTCTCTGAGTAAAACGGCCCTTTAAAGGCCACAAAGACTAATGTGGATTTAAAAATGTTAGTAAACTCTAATAAAAAGCTATTTCATTTTCCTTACTATTTATATTTAATATTCTATCGAGGTATCTGCATTTACACGTGAAACTGAAAAGCAAAACAAAAGGATTAAATTAAAATGAGAAATGAGAATCCTGCTGGTCTTTTGCAAAATTGAATGCCAGTCTGCGGCAACAATTGTTTGAACTTAGTACCAGTAGTAAAGTTAATTTATCCGGTGCGAGGCTAATAGTTATAATTTTGGCTGACAAAATATAATAAAGACTACAACTAAATGACTCGGAAAGCATCTTGGGCTCAATTCTAATTTCACTAGGTAAAACGGCCCTTCTTAGGGTCACACGAGGGCATTTGAATTTGCTCGAACGTTGAAGTTGAAATCTTAGGGCCTTTTCATATTACCAATTCTAGAACCAGAATCGGTTCGGAATTCCAAGAAAAACAGCAGTATAACTATTAAACTCTGTTAATATTTGACTGCCTTAACAACCTAACTTAGCAAAATTTTTCACTTTCTTCTTGGCGATTGTCATTCAATAATAAAAACTTTATAGCATGTATTTCCCTCTAGTTATGGAGACAAAAAGTTATACTTCACAAATTGGTTCTGGTTCTGGAACCAGAGCAAGCAATATGAAAAGGCCCTTAATCGGAAAATCATTTTGATTTACAAAGCAAAAAGCCAAAGCCTTATTAATTTGTATTTTAACTTTCAATCTTTTTTACTGATTTTAAATATATAATTACCGTTGAGAAATAAACCTTTATGAATGCATGCACTGATGTATGTGACACCATTGATCAGTGCCAGTCCGTGGTTACTGACGGGCGTTCGAAACGCTGATTTATCCTGATTGAGATACAGAGTTGAGACTTTACATTTTGATAGAGAATGAGTCAATGAAGAATTGTGTCAAGTTTGAAGTCAATCGCTTCATGTGGAGCAAACTTATGGCAGCTGAAAGTTATCAATTTTAAAACCCCTTTTACACATCTGGGCCCAGATTGGGAAAGAGGCAGGTGGTGGAGGTTGGGATGGTTGCTACGCTGAAAAAACAGCCTAACTTTAAAAGTGCACAGTGCTGTTCCGGATCAACTTTGAGACTCGAAATTTAACATGATTGTGTCAAAATAGTTGAAGATTAATTGCGTCAAATTTGAAGAGAATCGGTAAAATTGGAGTGGAGGATTTAGTGGAATAATTGCGCATTTTGAGCAGTTTTTTGCACTTTTAGGTAGGAAGACTTTGTGAGACATTGATTTGCTATAGAGCGCCCACCCCATTTTTCCTGGTCCGTACGTCAGCCGGCTTTCTCTCTCTAACTCTCGCCCCTTATCTGTACTCGTAGTAAGCAAAGTGTACATTTACGACCACCACCCCACGCAATGCAGTAGCCGACTAAATATTGAATAAATAACATCGTCTCGCCCACTGTGGCTTTCGTACTTCTTCGTGCAACTGCCAAATCATGCATTAAACTCTTACATGGCGTCGCAAGCCATAGCACTATCGCCACCTGGCACCTTCGATGCAGAAGGTGAGCCGCATACCATCGCACAAAAGTGGAAAAATTGGACTCGGCGCTTTGAGAGCTACCTTGTCGCGGCCGGCATCAAAGATGAAAATCAAGCTCAAGAAATCCTACTCTACTCAGCCGGCGAATTCATCCACTCGCTCGTCGAAGACAACAGCATTGCACGAGGCGAATCAGCCAAGAAACTAGCAGAAAACATTCAAAGCCACCTGGACAAGAAAAACAACATCGTCTTCCTACGATACATGTTTGAGACCTGCCGACAGCTAGAGGGCGAAGGAATCGATGCCTGGTATGTCCGACTGAAGAAACTGGCGGAGCCATGCAAGTTCGGCGACTTGAGCAACTCGCTAATCCGGGACAAGATTATGGCGTACTGCCGGTCTGAGAAAATGCGGCGCAATCTGCTCCAGTCAGGCGACATCAGCCTGGCTGACACGCTGACCAAGATCCGCGCCAGAGAAACAGCGGAGCGACAGGCGCAAGCAATGGAGCTCGGCAGCCGACCGGTGCCGGAGGACGTGGCAGCAGTGAGCAGCAGCGGCCGCGGCTTGAGAGCGGCAGACGGAAAGTCGCAGGTCACCTGCAACCGGTGCGGCAGACAAGGGCATGCTGAATGCGACACCGCCCGGGGCAAGTCCTGCAGGAAATGCGGCAAAATCGGACATTTCGCCCGTGCGTGCAGGTCCAGTAAGGCCGGCCAGCTCAACGCCATCCCGAGCGAGCAGGAGAATGTGACCTACCTGCTGGACAAAGACTCAGCTCCAGTCCAGGAGGGAATCTTCCACGTGGCCAGTGATCCGGCGTCAGCGAGAGTGACCGCTCAAATCGGCGGCACCTCCATGGACATCCTTATCGACAGCGGGCCGGTTGCAACATCATGGACGTCAGCAGTTTCAATGGCCTGCCACACCGACCCCACTGCAGCCAGCCAGCAGCCAGCTGTTTGCCTACGGAAGCTCGCACCCACTGAAGCTGGTCGGCAAGGTGACTCTGCCTGTAAATGTTTTTGGTGTCTCCAGAGACGCGCCCTTTTTATATTCGACGGCAGGGGCGCGACGGTCCTCGGCAGAAAATCTGCAATCGAAATGGACATCCTCCGTATCGGCCCGCCCAGCAGTCAGCCGACACCCGAGGTTCTCGCCGTCCACCGATCAGAGGGCCTCATCGACCAACTGCTCAAAGGAAATCGACTAGCGGACGAAGGCCTCCCAGAGCAACTGCAGCTGAGCCACATCCTCACCAAGCACGCTCAGGTTTTCAGCGGCATCGGATGCGTCAAGAACTACACGGCAACGATCCACCTGACGGAGGACGCCAGGCCGGTCTGCCACGCGCCCTCAAGGGTTCCTGTCCACCTGGCCGCAGCGGTCGACAAGGAGCTCAAGCTGCTCGAGGACCTAGACATCATCGAGCCTGTCAACGGCCCGGCACCCTGGGTGGCTCGGATGGTCGTGGTGCCAAAGGCGCAGACCGGCGAAGTTCGAATCACCCAGGACCTCCGAGATGTCAACAGGTTTGTCATCAGGGAGCGACATCAAATCCCAACTTTCGAGGAGGTGACTGGGTGCATGGCAGGCGCCAAAGTCTTCTCGGAGCTGGATGTTGCCAAGGCTTTCTACCAGATCCTTGTGGCGGAAAGCTGCAGGAACCTGCTGACCTTCTCGACACCACGGGGGCTGCGACGGCTCAAGCGGTTGTGCATGGGCCTCTCCACGGCTCAGGAAATCCTCCAAGTCGTCATGTCAGGCATCCTGGCTGGACTCGACAAGGTCAAGTGGATTCATGACGACATCGTTGTTTTCGGGAACTCCTTGGAGGAGCACAACAGGAATCTGGCAGCATGCCTCGCCCGCCTCCAGCAGCACGGCGTCACGCTCAATCCCGGAAAGTGCAAGCTAGTCAGAGACAAGATCACATTCATGGGCATGCAGCTCTCAGCCAGTGGAGTGCAGCCCACCGAAGACAAGATCGAGACAGTCAAGGCATTCAAGGCTCCAGAGACCACCAGCCAGGTGAGGTCATTTCTAGGCCTTGTCAACTACCTGGCTGTGTTCACACCGCAGCTGTCAAAAATCGCTGAGCCACTGCGGCGCCTGACGAAGAAAGGCGCGGTCTGGAGATGGAGCGAAGCTGAAGACGCCGCTTTCAAGCAGCTGAAACAGCAGATCACGGAAGCCGGCGCCCTTAGCTTCTTCGACCAGAGACTGCGAACCGAGCTCATAGTCGACGCCGGTCCGAGGGGACTCGGAGCCATCTTGGCGCAGCGGCGAGAAGATGGCACTTCAAGACCAGTGGCCTATGCCAGCCGGTCGCTCTCCGATGTAGAGTCCAGATACTCACAGACCGAAAAGGAGGCGCTGGCAGTGAAATTCGGATGTCTCCGATTCCAATACTACCTGCACGGCGCACCTCGATTCGATGTGATCACGGACCACAGGCCGTTGGTCAACATGCTGGCGCCAGGGTCGAGGCCGCCTCCTAGAGTCGAGCGAATGGCTCTGCAGATTCAGCACATGAACTTCAAGGTGGTGTATCGCCCAGGGCCCCAGAATGCGGCAGACATCCTCAGCCGACAACCGCTAGCGACATCCGGGCACAACAAAGATGCACAGCAGAACTCCGCCAGCATCGGCGCGGTACTGCAGGCCGCGGTGCCGAGAGCGCTCACAGTAGAGGACATCAGGCGGCACTCGCAGGCTGACCCGCTGATCAAAGCCGCAATCGCCGCCATCCAGGGAGCCAGGTGGGACCTCGGCCACCCGGAGCTGAGGTCACTGTATGCACTACGAGACGAGCTTGCTGAGGAGGACGGAGTGCTGCTTCGGCGGGACAGGATTGTGGTGCCAAGCAGCCTCCGGGAGACAATGTTGCGCCTCGCACATGCCGGACACCTGGGACTGCGGAAGACACTGGCCAGGCTGAGCAGCAAAGTCTGGTGGCCAAAGATGAGCGCAGATGCGGACAAGGCCGTCAGCAGTTGCCGCAGCTGCATCATGACATCACATAAGCCGACAGTCAGCGCGACGCCACTGCAGTCGTCCAGCATCCCCAAGGGCGCCTGGCTGTCGATTGGCGCCGACTTCCTCGGTCCGGTGCAGAACAAGATGCTGCTCGTCTGCGTGGATCACTACTCCCGGTATCCCGAGGTGCAGGTCATGCAGTCTACTACAGCGGAGGCAGTCATCCCGAAGCTGCGGGAATCATTCTGCAGGTTCGGCATCCCAGAGGAGCTCGTTACGGACAATGGGCCTCCATTCTCGTCGGCGCAGTTCAAGGATTTCCTCAGGAGCTTCGGAATTCGACACCGGGCCATCACTCCGCTCTACCCTGCGGCCAACGGCATGACCGAGCGCCTGAACAGATCGATCAACAAGGTCGTCCGCGCTGCAATCGCGGAGAGCAGGGACTGGCGCGAGGCTCTGGACGAGTGGATTCTGGCGTACCGGACGGCGCCACACGCCACAACCGGACGCGCACCCGCGGAGCTGCTGATGGGCCGCGCTTTGGGCAACGGCGTCCCCGGCCGGCGGCCACCAGCGCGGGTGCGCATCAACGACAAGGAGCTGCGGGAGCACGACCGCAAGCAGAAGCTGACGATGAAGCGGCACGCCGACGCTGCTCGAAGACCAAGAGAGCACAACTACGCGGTCGACGACCAGGTGCTGCGGAAACGCGTCAACCCGCTGAAGGGCCAAACCCCATTTGAGAGCGAGCCCTGGACTGTGACCAAAGTGCAAGGCAACTCGCTGCAGCTACGGCGCGGTCAGGCCACTTGTCGGCGACACTGCACGGCCCTGAAGGCGCTGCTACCGGAGCCCGACCTGGTGGAGCCGCAGGCGGCGGCACCCGACGCTGCCGGCCCGCCGACGTCGAGCAGAACGTGCCGATCGCCCGCACCCCGCATCCGAGAGCGGCGAAGGAGGGATTCAAAGTCTACACTTGATTGAGGGGGGGGTGATTTGATAGTCTTGAAATCCGTCGCAACTGTTTAAAAATGTTTGAAACTGTTAAATGTCTTTTGTAACCTTTTGCGTTGTTTTCGTTTCTCGAAATGCTTTTATTCCGGCTGCGTCCGTTGTTTTTTTTATTCAATGGTCAGCGGCAACCAATATTTAATTTCCCCTGCAATCGGTATGTCGTTCGAGTCTCCCCGCGCTTCGAATGCAAGCATCGAGTTTTCAAAAGTGATTTTCTTTTCTGCGTTGAGGAGAGATGTGAGACATTGATTTGCTATAGAGCGCCCACCCCATTTTTCCTGGTCCGTACGTCAGCCGGCTTTCTCTCTCTAACTCTCGCCCCCTTATCTGTACTCGTAGTAAGCAAAGTGTACATTTACGACCACCACCCCACGCAATGCAGTAGCCGACTAAATATTGAATAAATAACATCGTCTCGCCCACTGTGGCTTTCGTACTTCTTCGTGCAACTGCCAAATCATGCATTAAACTCTTACAGACTTGAGTTTAGGAAATTTTAAGGTCGCCTAAGACATTCTCCATAGTAAGTTTAGGGTGGGTGTAAAATTTGGTGTCATTTGGTTGAGCGGTTTGGGAGTCTATAGCGAATGAAATTGTCCACACACAGACACACACACAGAGTTTTGATTTTTATATGTAGAGATGGGCCTATTATGTCTGAGATATTAAGTCTAAACATTAAGTCTAGGTATAATGCCTAGACTAGGAGTAGGGATATGGTGCAGTTTATGCAAATATTTATCATATTTCCTGTAGGCCTATACTCAAAATCTCACCACTGAGTTACCAAAGTTATGTTAAGGGTTAACTATTATCTCTACAAATAATTCCAAAATGTCACCAAAGTTATCACAGGGCTTAATTTCTATCCTTATAAATGTTGGTAGCTGCTACCAAGACTATATTCTATTAATAAATGATATGTTTATTAATCTTAGAATATGTCTGAAAAATGTTTATATACGAGTATTTCCAGTATTTCTAGTCTAGAGTGTTACCAAGATCAGAGGGTCACAGCCTCTAGCTATTCTTACATGTATTCATTTAGGATCTACTTCAAATTCTCTTACTACTTCCACTTCTCAGTATAGTATATATTGTGTACATACTTCTGTCTACTTTACTTCACTTTAGAAAATAAATCAACTTAGAAAACAATCTTCAATAACCTTTACTTGGAACTCTACTATTCAATATTGGCTTTATTTCTTAAGGAACTGCAAAGCACAAAGTTGGTCTCTCCTCCACCAAAAATGTTTTTATGTATACTAAAATTTACTGCTAGTTTAAACAAAAATTAGTTTGCATAAAATATTATGAAGAATATATGTATTATAAAAAATATGTTTTCCTAGATTTGGCACGCATTCAACATAATTTATACTAATATTAATTTTGTAAAATAATCAAAAGGTGCCCTACACATACTTTCTAAATATTTAAGTTAAAAAAATATAAAAATGTTGCATTATAGTATAATTTCTAGATTTGAAACTTCATTTTACTTTATATAAATAATAAAATTTTATAATTATTATTATTCAAATATGAAATATGTTACACAATCATTGTATATGTGGCAAAAGATCATATAGTTATTTTTTTGTTAGCCATTTATTCCAATCCATTTAAACCAAATCTTATGCCAGGGATTTATGCCAAGGCTATTTTTTTCTCAATTTATACTAGTCATTTTCTGGTACAATTGTAATGAAATAGACATGGTCTAATTCTTAAAGAACAAAAATTTTTATTATCTTTTAAAGTGTAATCTAGAGATTTTCTAAGTATAAATTTCTTGTGGAATGACCCTGGCATTTGCTCATTATGTTGTTAAGGTAAGACAGGTTAATGTTAAGAAGAATATTTTTATATAATATAAATGGCAACAAAAAAGACTAAAAGATTGACAATAAGATAGCATGAAACAAGATCAAAGATAGGAGATAGGCTTAGACCTCTAAAGGAATTAGCAATATTACTAGCTATCAAAAATGCAAAATGACATGATTATAATATAGATTAGCTAACCTCAGGATGTATAACCTAGTATGATATACTGTTTCTACAACTTATAGTGTCTACTACAGCTGTGGCACACCAGAGTCTATTACCAAAACAACATTTCTAACCTTGATTACATGATCAAACATTTGGCTTTCCTTCCTTGCCAAATACTTGCACAGGGCTATTTTGTACTTATTCAGCATAACTATTCTTACCAGAATTTAGTCAGCAACTGCCACACTTAGCTCAGCTACTCTAGAAGAGGTAGAACTGTTTGGCTCTCTAGATTCACTTCTGGTTCTTTTGTCAGCCAATTAAGAACAAGGAAATGACTTAGCATGATTACTTCTGTATGCACTTTGGACAAGATCAACCCAAGTAGTCTAGAATCAACAACTGCTTCCACTATGCACACAAACTGTTGTCAACTTGTCTAGGGTAAGAAAAGCTTTGCAGACAGTCTTCTTCAAAGTTGACTTCACAACACCAACCAATGGCTCATAGAATTTGCCTATCCATGGTGCTTTTTCTAGGATAAATGACCAGTAGATTCTTTTGGTGGCTAAGAACTCTTGACCTCCTATGATTTGAAAGGGCACAATTTGGGCATCTAGTAGTCACCCTGTAGGGTGGAAAGTCTTGAATTTTTCAGGAATTATTGATAGAGTCCTGCAATACGCATAGAAGCAACAAAGACTAAAGAAATGATTGAGTAGTCAAATCTGTGGTCATTTCAAGATAGACCGCTTGTGTGCTCATGCAAGCAAAAAGTAGGATGTAGGCTTTTGGCCATCTTCCTCCCCCATAGTAGAGAAGTGGACCATAGTAGTCTAGGCCAATATGCTAGAATGCTATTAGCGACTTCACTCTTGACAGGAGCAACTGTGATTGCTAACCAACTTTGTATGGCAAACCCTGGATCTAAAGTGATATGGCAAAGTGGAAGACCCATGCTGACACTCGGAGAAGCCTCTACATAAGTGCTGAACTTCTGCAAGTGTATCACTTTGTCTATCCAAATATAAGGTTCCAGAGGGCCACTGGCTTCTACAGTTACACAATGAATAGAGCTGTCATCCAAGCTAGACTTGTCAAAAAATCTGACTAAACCGGTCATATTGAAGAGTCAGACCACAGCCAAGTAGGTCTACAAAACCTGCAGGAGCGGCTGTTGAGCAATTCCAGAGTGATGGCACAAGTTGCAATGCCAGCAGGATTTTCTTTTCCAGGGCAATGCCTCCAACCGTCCAGTGGATCTGCTGACCAGATGATGATAAACACAATGCAGTTCTAGATGAACACCTTTCAAGTCTTGTGTTCTGACTTTATCCACCACAATGCATCCATGCTGTCACTCTAGCAGATTATGGCAGTGTCAAGAAATTCTTTGCAAACCTCAATGATCATGTGAGTGTGAGCCAGTTCTTTGACTGGCTCAGAGGGTAAGAGGTACGTACATGGCTACATCAAGGGTGCGGAGTTGGTTGGTTTCTCGAGAGGCCCATCAGTCGAAAACACTTTCTTTTCTTTTCTGCGGGTCGATCTCGACAGAGTGTCAATAGAAATCTGAATATCCGGCTGCTGAATATCCAAATCAGAGTCACCAGAACTAGATGTAGCTGAATGCAAGAAACTGGCCTCGGAAAACAGCCCAAGTACTCTCTGTCCCTGACGACAATAGAAATTACGCTCTTTCGGCTGCGAGTCCAATTCTGCACACAAAAGTGCCATCAACTTGTAACATACTGAACCTGTACAGTCAACAGAACTAGCTTCTCAATTTGTTACATCGTCGAATGCAAAACTTGGCAAACAAAAAAATCCTGCCAGAAGTAAAGCATAGAGTTCAACCTGCGCCATGGTAAACTTGCTGTCCGATTTTCGAGTCACAAGGCGTAGAAAATCAAAACAGAGCACAACAGCCAAGTTGCAATATTTACTGTAGATGGATCTCGCGAAACACCTTTTGCCCATTCCATTTGGTGCATTAATGACGCAGATTTAAATAGATGTAGTTTCACAAGATGATCCAGCAATAGACAAGGTTCTTTCAATATAGTCATCTGAACAGCCGAGACTCTTCTCTAGCCTTGAGCAACTGCTTTGAGCTGCTCGGCAGACTCTTCTCTAGCCTTGAGTAACTGTTTTGAGCTGCTCGGCAGACTCTTCTCTAGCCTTGAGCAACTGCTTGTAGCTGCTCGGCAGACTCTTCTCTAGCCTTGAGCAGCTGTGCCTGTCTCCATTTGGGCGCCATGTAGTTGAATTAGAGTCAATTTAGGGTTGAACTTTAGCGTCGCTGTGCTAGAAGCAAAATCACTCCAAGCTAGAAACAAAATCACAGTGAAAATGATCGGAGCGTAGTGGAGAAAATAAATGAGCGTAGGCAAGATTAAAATAAATAGCACTTTCCGCCACACATGTTCAGTGGGCTTTAATAGAATGAATTAGCATGGATTGGTGCTTTTCTTTCAATTAATTGCCAGTTGTATTCTGCTTTGTGCTAATAGTTTACTCAATACTGAAATAGAAAAACAATTCTCAGCCAGTTGCTAATCTCTCTTTTCTTGCAGCGGCCAGCCAATCAGAAGCAGCCAGGCTTTGGCCTCGAGCCCCCGCTCCCTTCTCCCCTTTCCATGGCCCTCTTAATCCAGCTTTCCAAATCCCCATAGCAAAGTTCTGCTAGAACTGCTTCCTCTTCGTCTGCCCAGACCTCGCCAGCTGGTCAGTAGATATGGGATCGAAATCCTCAAAGCTGAGTCCAGAGCAGCTGCACGACCTCGTGGAGCAGACGCAGTTCACCGAGGAGGAGCTGCAGGACTGGTACCGCGGCTTCATCAAGGACTGCCCGAATGGCGAGCTGAGCAGGCCCGAGTTCCAGAAGATCTACGCCAACTTCTTTCCCTATGGAGACGCCTCCAAGTTTGCTGACCACGTGTTCCGCACCTTCGACCGGGACGGCAACGACCGCATCGACTTCCGCGAGTTCATCTGCGCTCTCAGCGTCACCTCCAGGGGCCGCCTGGAGCAGAAACTGTCCTGGGCCTTCTCCATGTACGACCTGGATGGAGACGGCTTCATCAGCAGGGAGGAGATGCTGGAGATTGTGAGGGTGAGTCGCTGCAGGATACTGGATATTATGTGAAGGGTAAGTGCTCTAGGGTGCTGGAGATTGTGCGTAGGGTGCTGGAGATTGTGCAGAGGGTGCTGGAGATTGTGCAGAGGGTGCTGGAGATTGTGTGGAGGGTGCTGGAGATTGTGCGGAGGGTGCTGGAAATTGTGCGGAGGGTGCTGAAGATTGTGCAGGAGTACTACATAATAAACTTATTTATCTAGAGCATGCGTAGACTTACTGACTGAAGAAATTCCACACAATAATATTATCGTGCGCTTCGCTCATTTTATTGATTTCGCCAATCAAAGGGACAATGGAGCGGGGCGCCTATGAGCTGCAATTGCAGAGTTCCCAGGTGCGGAATCAGTGCAGTTGCTGGCCTGTGCTAGCATTGCTTGTCACAGCTGGTTTGTCTGGGCCGGCTGTTATTCTGTTTTCCAACTCCCGGGATTAATGGAGTCACCCGGCAAGGGAACCGGAGGCGGTCTCAGCGGAACCCAGAGCGAGCGGGCGCTGGGTGCCGGTACGGCCGGGGGAAAATGCGAAGACACAGGGGAAATCTCTGCGGAAATCGATAATTCTCTCCCAGGAGGCAAATACAGGACCTCTTGAACCTTTATTGATCCGGCAGGTTCCGCGGTACTCAGCGCCTCATTACAGGTCCGACACAGGCATTTTGAGTGGCATTGCGTTTTGTTTTAACGTTCCAGCAGCAGGACATGACTTCTGCCCATCCTGGGCGGATACTGTATGCAGGCAAGCACTCGTACACATGCTCGTCGCTCATTCAGGGTGTACAGCGGCCCCGACTTTCTAATTGTCAGGCATTTACACCCTGTGTCTTGGCATGGAGTTAACCCTCATGGCTGTGAATTTCACGACAACTCCAGGGCCACCTCCCGAACGAAACATCCTTGCCGCACCACTTAATCATGGCACTACGAATGACGCCAATCTTGTGTGATCCGTGCTCATGTCTTCCGTTGCTGAGCTACCAACCAAATTGCATTACGACCGAGTCAATCCAACTTGCATTTATGTTTTTTGAAATAAAAAATTCTGACGAGGCATAGAAATTTAGATAGCCATGCGCATTCATATGCCCGAAAGACAGTAGAGTAAACGCATTTTGCAAGAAAAAAGTAATGACGAGGCATAGAAATTTAGATAGCCATGCGCATTCATATGCCCGAAAGACAGTAGAGTAAACGCATTTTGCAAGAAAAAATTAATGACGAGGCATAGAAATTTAGATAGCCATGCGCATTCATATGCCCGAAAGACAGTAGAGTAAACGCATTTTGCAAGAAAAAAGTAATGACGAGGCATAGAAATTTAGATAGCCATGCGCATTCATATGCCCGAAAGACAGTAGAGTAAACGCATTTTGCAAGAAAAAATTAATGACGAGGCATAGAAATTTAGATAGCCATGCGCATTCATATGCCCAAAAGACAGTAGAGTAAACGCATTTTGCAAGAAAAAACTGCAACTGGACAGTCACCGCCGCCGCCCGCAGGCCATCTACAGCATGGTTGGCATGGTGATGCGCATGCCGGAGGACGAGGCGACCCCAGAGAAGCGGACGGATAAAATATTTCGCCAAATGGACAAAGACTTGGACGGCCGGCTGTCGATGGAGGAATTTATCGAGGGCGCCAAGTCGGATCCGAGCATTGTGAGGCTGCTGCAGTTCGATCCGAACCAGCGCTGACTTGGCGGTTGCTGGGGGAAGGGGGTTCGGCGTGTAAAAATTAGTTTTATCAATTTCTGCTGGTGTCAGTCTTGATTGGTTCTCTGCTAATAAACTCCTCCCTCTTAATTCCATTTTTTATGCCGTTTATATTTTGCAATCAAAACCCCCGATCGCCTACTTACGTGCTTACTGTTCAGTAGTGTAATGCAGTCTACTGTGCAATCGATAAAAAATGTGCAAAGTGTCTCTGATTGGCTGTCGTGGCTTCCGTCAAGTCCGTGCGCTTTTTTTGTGTGCCGCCGTTCAAGCAAGCCAATCAGATTAATGCTCAGCAGCTCAGATACTTTCCTGCAGTTATTATGCACTTTTTATTTTCCCACTTGTATTATTCGGTATCACGGATTGCAAATTCCATGCCTGCTGGTTGATTATTTTTTACCAATAGAATCTGAACGCAAGCCATCTGATTTTGTGTGTCCGGCTGCTGTCTTCTGTGTTGTTGACTTTGATGCCAGTCTCCGCTTTTGTGACCCCGCTTAGTGGCCGCCTCCCCTTGTCTGTGTCCTGTGTGTGTCCATCTGTGGCAGCACATTTGCGCCCTTTTCTGTTGTGCAGTCTTTGTCTACAATCGTTGCATTTCCTTGGTTATCGCTGCCCGCATGTGGGACCACTCTGATCTTCTCTCCCTTGAATCTCCCTGCCCTGATCCTCCCTCTCCTGATCCTTTCCTGATCCTCTCCTGATCCTCCCCTGATCCTCCCCTGATCCTGCTCTGATCCTCTCCTGATCGTCTCCTGATCCTCCCCTGATCCTCTCCTGATCCTGCTCTGATCCTCTCCTGATCCCCCCTGATCCTCTCCTGATCCCCCCTGATCCTTCCCTGATCCTGCTCTGATCCTCTCCTGATCCTCCCCTGATCCTCCCCTGATCCTCCCTCTCCTGATCCTCTCCTGATCCTCTCCTGATCCTGCTCTGATCCTCTCCTGATCCTGCTCTAATCCTCTCCTGATCCTCCCCTGATCCTCCCCTGATCCTGCTCTGATCCTCTCCTGATCGTCTCCTGATCCTCCCCTGATCCTCTCCTGATCCTCTCCTGATCCTCCCCTGATCCTCCCCTGATCCTCTCCTGATCCTGCTCTGATCCTCTCCTGATCCTCCCCTGATCCTCCCCTGATCCTCCCTCTCCTGATCCTCTCCTGATCCTGCTCTGATCCTCCCCTGATCCTCTCCTGATCCTGCTCTAATCCTCTCCTGATCCTCTCCTGATCCTGCTCTAATCCTCTCCTGATCCTCTCCTGATCCTCCCCTGATTCTCCCTCTCTTGATCCTCTCCTGATCCTGCTCTGATCCTCTCCTGATCCTCCCCTGATCCTCCCCTGATCCTCCCTCTCCTGATCCTCTCCTCATCTCTCCCGAGCCTCCTCATCCCGTGATGATTCTCATTCCCTGAACTCTGATGTCCTGATCTCCCCTACTCCTTGAGTGTTTATCTTTTTTCCAGTTGTGCTGTCTGCTGTCGCTTTATAATTATTTTGATGAAATATTTATGCAAAATGCAATGCCGTTTCAGAATCGAAACTTGCAGCTGCTCTCTCCTTGGTATCTCGTGTGAGCTTAGTTTTTTAAACCCTGTGTTAAAATTTAATTATACAAATTGTGCAGAATTGTGCTGTTTTATTGCGATTACCGTGCCAGAATGGCCTGAACATGGCCTATGAGTAGTCAGTCCTGTCTGCGTTACTTTACTTTCCTCATTTTTAATGCACATTTTTTAGAATTTGGAGCCTCAAATTATGTGCATCTTATTTGCATAATTTTTTATACCGAGAATTTGCACTCTCCGCTGTGACCCATCTAGCTGACCAGCTGCCGCTGCCCATGAGTGCCTTTGCTATCGATTCTTCATTCGATTAGATCAATTTTCGTATATCTGATTAGACTCCCACTATTTTCGAGTTGAATTAATACAAGCAAACAAAGCAATACATGTACAATCAAGAACCCAGCCTACAACAGTTGTCATACGAGTATCGGTTGGATAAAAATCAGAGAGAATCTTGCTACGAGCGTACGAGTACACGCCGTATGATTTGATTTAACGATCAATTTTAAAAGAAAGTCTACCGTGACGCAACTATTGAATTCTAACTATTATTTTTTAGAAAAATTCTAACGTAGGAACAAGATCTCGGTTTCCGAATCTAGGATTTGTGAATTAAAGTGAAATTTTGCGAGTTTTTTAACACGCAGTCATAAACGTTAAACAACGAAATACCAAGAACAATTAACAAGATGGTCGAAAAATTGTCGAGACTCAAAGATCTATTTTAAGATAAGATCTATGGTGAGATCTAAGTTTAGAATGGAGCTGAAGTCGATCGGCTACGTCAGGTACGTTGTAATGATCAAATCTAATCTTATCTTAAATTAGCTAAGCGCGGGGCGCACTTTCGGTTTCGGTTTCGCTGATTGGCTGGCTATGCTACTAGGAGACAACAGGCCTTAAATAGGACGTAGGAGTATTGAATGAGCATCGTGACTCAATCATTTTCTATGCGCAGAGTTTGAACTCTAGACGCAGTTGCGGCTTTAAGTGCGTCTGGTCACTGTGACTGATCTGATGTCACAATCGATAATGTTCGATCCATTGTGTACTACTGTTAGTTTAAATTACTTTTTTAGTTATTCTATTAATACTAGTTAAGTTAGCTCACTTAGCTGTAGTTATATTAATATTCATTCCTATCTGTAATATATAGCGTCGTTAGTTCTATGCCTAGATAAGAGGCCTAGACCTAATTGGATCATGGTATATTTACAGTTGTACGCGCATAGTATTTTTACCAAGTGCCAAGTGGTCGAAAACAACTATCCCCTTTCGGATTTTGGTTTTGTAGTCATTCAAAACTAATAGACGTAATAGTCTAATATAATTTATATTAAGAATATAAGCCTATTATATTAATTGAAACTTAAAATTATGGCCTATGCTATAATTTATAAACTATTCAAGCATTGATTTAGAAAATTTAAGATTGGCAACCTATATGTACTATTATTATTATTATAGTCAGAGCCTATTACTATAGTATAGGCAAGGATCCAGAAAATTTTGAATAGAGCCAAAGCCCAGACAGAAGGATGCAGAATAGGCCTATTACTAGGGTAAAGGTAAGGTTAAGGGTATATTTGTTTTTGATTCTAATTTATTTGATAATAGGCCTATACTACTTAGGCTAGGCCTATACTATTCTGGCTATATTAATATAAAAAGATAAAAAACTTTAATTCAAAGAAAAAAGTAAGACCCTACCCTTTGTCTAAATCTACTACTAGAGTTCTACTATAGCTGTGGCCTGTGGATATGGCTATAGAAAGTTAGGCCCTACAGATGGGCCTACAAAGCTTTTTTGGCAAAACAAAGTTATTTATAAATATAGGCCCCTAGTTTGCTAGTTATAGTGTAGGCAGCTTGGTGGGTGTTAGAAGTCTGCATTTTGACAACTATTCTGCACAAATCTGTGCTTAGGCCTATACTTGCCTTTTTATAATAACCTAAAATTATGGCTTACCTAGGGTTGTTATAGGCCTAGTTTGTTATTATTGCTATAGGTAATGAAGTAAAAGAACATATATTTTCTATATTTAGGATTACATCTATTTAATATTACTCAACTAAAACTTAAAAGACTATTATACCTATTGACTATTGATTTGTTTAATGGAAGTAGGCTAATAAGAATAAATTAATATTACTAGTTTTAATGTAAGGAGATTTTTTAAATTCCTAGAAGTTTTCTATCATAAGGAGAGTCCATGTACCAAACCATAGCCTTAGCCATTAGAGCTGTCACGAGATCTCGACGAGACAAGATTTGAGACAAGATCTCGACATTTTTTCTCGTCTCGAGAAATCTCGAATTTTGTCAAGAAATTCAAGATGAGATTCAAGAATTTTTCTGATACCCTTTTTCAAAAGCTTTTAAGTGATAAGATACAAAAGGGGGAGCAAATTTTCATATAAATACAACTGTTTGTTGTAACACGCTTGATAGGGCAATTTTCAAATGGTAAAATCTAGACAATGTCGAGCAGTTATTTAACAAATGTCGTTATATACAAGTTTGCATTGCATATGTGCTCTTTTAGTTATCATTTCAGTTCTGCAGCAAGGTGTATGATAGTAGACTTAAAGACAATCTACACAGGTCTTTTGACGAATTAGTAATAGACATAGTAGGGCCAAGGGCCTATATGCTACAAGCATAAATTCTTATGAATAAATAGCAAAGAATTTAAACTAGAATTAAGAAAGTATTCTGGAAAATCTAAAAAATATATTTTAGAATTGTATCTTATCAAGAAATTTAAGACAAGATAAGGCAAGATAAGAGCAAGACAAGATGCAATTCTGAAATATATTTTTTAGATTTACTTTGTCTTGTCTCGTCTCGAAATTCTCGACTTATAAGCCTTTCTCGTCTCAAATCTCGTCTCGAATAAAATCTCTAATTTTGACAGCTCTATTAGCCATAAGCAAAACTACGGCTTATTCCAATTTTCTATTCCATAGCTGTAAGAACCCCAATAATATTACTATATTCTTATAGTTCCTATAGCTGTAGCCGTAGTTTTAACAAAGTCTAGAAAACAAAATATTTTGAATCAAGAAGATAAACTAGCACTTAAACAACTGCAAATTAAGTTAGAAAATTAAAGAAACACAATTATCTTTGTAAGATTATATTTCATCTTTTAACAATACTTAATCCATATGCTAAAAATGAAATTGCTACTAAAAGTAATAATACTAAACTTTTTCACATTAATGAAAATTAGAGTTTGTTAGTGTTTTATTGTACTTTATTAGATATATTCTATAAGTTTCTAAGTTGATAATACAGTTTATTAAAGTATCTTTGTTTTACTTTACTGTTTCTAATATTTTTTCAATTTTTTAAAGTAATAACTATGGCTATGGGAATCTACAGAATGTGATAGCAATTACCATATTTCTGTAGTTGTAGCCATGAGAGCAGCTAGCTACCATAGGTATATCTATAGCTACAGTAGGCACCTATTTTATCATATTTGCTCTAGGATCCTATAGCCATAGCTACGGCTACAATGGAACACTGCCCTAGAATTTGAGTCAAATAATAAAGATTTTTAATGCTATATCAATATTGAATTTGGTAATAAAGGCAAAAGTCTAGATTAATATTTTCATTTTCAAGGGGAGCTCTTAAGTCCTTAGGGTTAGGGATTTAAATAATGGTGACTAAACATTTTATCAAATGGCAATTTGGCATTTTGTCAACTAGACATTATGGCAACTTAGCAAATTATAGCTGATTATTATAGCTGCACTAGCCAGAGAATATGAGAAATAGCATTGCAATGTCAAATTTGTTTAAAACATGTACATTTCTTAAAGCCCTATTGGAATAGAATTTCACCAAAACCCCTGAATGCCACGCAGGCATACTTCAAACGGTCACACCTATGTAGCCCTATTTGAATAAATGGCTTTGGCATTCCTGTGCAAAAGACTAAAAAGAGAAGTTATTTAAGTGACTAGGTAAATAGCAAGAATAACTAAGACTATCTTATTAAAGCTAAATGCCTCATCATCTAATTAGTACCTTCTCTATATTCTTTTTGGGTAGGCATTTTTGTGACTTATCCCTGGTCTACCACAATTTATGGTAGCCAAATCAATCAGGTTGGCTAGCAGTTAGCAGTTGTGCATATGTGATTTCTAGAAATTATTGACAGTTTAACAAATTTTATTAAGTAACAATTGTACTATATTTACATTTATAAGTAATTATGGGTAAATTTTGGTAGCTAAGTATTTATTGCATTAGATAAAAATAATTGATAAACAATAAAACTATTTGGCTAAGAATGTTAAATGTTAAGACTTTGAATTGGCTTCCTGCAACAAGACAATCTGGTGACAAACAATCCAGCAACAGTCAGCTTGGCAATAGACAATCTGGTGACCGATTTTGTAATGAAATCATGTATCTGATTATGAAACTAGTATGCAAATAGACAATCTGGTGACCGATTTTGTAATGAAATCATGTATCTGATTATGAAACTAGTATGCAAATAGACAATCTGGTGACCGATTTTGTAATGTAATCATGTATCTGATTATGAAACTAGTATGCAAATAGACAATCTGGTGACCGATTTTGTAATGTAATCATGTATCTGATTATGAAACTAGTATGCAAATAGACAATCTGGTGACCGATTTTGTAATGTAATCATGTATCTGATTATGAAACTAGTATGCAAATAGACAATCTGGTGACCGATTTTGTAATGTAATCATGTATCTGATTATGAAACTAGTATGCAAATAGACAATCTGGTGACTGATTTTGTAATGAAATCATGTATCTGATTATGAAACTAGTATGCAAATAGACAATCTGGTGACCGATTTTGTAATGAAATCATGTATCTGATTATGAAACTAGTATGCAAATAGACAATCTGGTGACCGATTTTGTAATGAAATCATGTATCTGATTATGAAACTAGTATGCAAATAGACAATCTGGTGACCGATTTTGTAATGTAATCATGTATCTGATTATGAAACTAGTATGCAAATAGACAATCTGGTGACCAATTTTGTAATGAAATCATGTATCTGATTATAAAACTAGTATTCAGCCCTTAGTAAAAATAAAGAAAGAAGATATCTATTTATAAATGCAGTTTCCCTTTTTTTAAAGCAATATTATCATTATAAGAAAAGAAGCTATTGATCAAAATCTGTACATTTTGCACCCACTAAATTCTAATCTTTAAAACTTTTTTTTGCATATATTCTAAAAAATAAATATCAATAATAATAATTAATAACAATAATATATAATTAAAACAATCAAAACTCTCTCATCTGTTTAAATGCCAAAAACAAAATTAAATATAACAGCTTTTTATTACACTTTGTCACTAGATTGACTGTTGCTGGATTGTCTGTCACCAGATTATCTAGCTGCAAGATTGACTAGATATCCTTTGAATTACACTTTTCTAGTTTTCTAAATTTGCCTTTTTATTTTGTAGGTTTAGCATGGTCTATGCTCTTATATGCATGCGTACCCATATATATGTGCAGATACACCTATAAGTGTGCCTGCGTATGCACATATTTGTGTCACCTGCACCTGCCAAATTTCTCAGGCATGCCAGATAGGCATCTGCAAAATGAAGACTTATTCCAATAGGACTTAGTAGATTTTGTAGCAATGTTTAGTCCTCAATAGGGTTGCACCTTGGGCTTGGGGTTGCATCATGCAGCTGAACAATGCCTTGTAAACATTGGCAAGCTCCAAAATGCCCTGTTTGCTGAAAGGGTATCAATGATAATAATGACAAATTTGACTGTGACAGCTATAGGAAATGGTTTCACCATGCCTTCAACATTGGTGCAATATTTTAAACATTCCTTTAAATATTAACATGCTTGGGCACAACCTAGGGATTCATCTAGCCATTTCTATTGGCAACACACATATGTAAGTTGCTATTGGATAGAATAGTAGTCATGTAACTGCTCTCAGCCAATAGTGACTTACATGTGTAGGTTGCCAATAGAAATGGTTGAGTGATTTCTAAGCTTGCACATGTATGAATATTAAATAAGTGATATATGCAGGAAGGTGCACTAAATCTAAAAGATAAGTAATTATAATTGTACATATTGATTTTATTAGTCATTCAGTGCAGATGAATAGCTAATAGGCTTAACATGACAAATGAATAATTTTGGCTTGAACCAAATGTCCAGTTGCAATAATGTTTAGTCTGGTTGACAAAGTACTAGTTAATAAAATGCCAATTGACAAAATATCCTGGAAGCTAAACAACTGAGTTTTTATATCATATGCATATTTTATTTGGGTAGTGAAGAAAGTTAGGATTGTTTTTTTAAGGGAAACTTTTAGTCTCTAACTACTACTTATAACTACTACTTAACTCTAACTTAACTCCATATTAAAGTAGTCTTGAAAAAGTCCCAAAGTTAATTAAATATACTGACTTATTAATATTAATAAATCCAATATATCATTATAATATGACCTTAGCCTAGGGACCTAGGTAGATAAATGGTTAAAATGTCAAAGTGCAAGCTTGTTTAAGCAATAATGAGATAATAATAATTTAAAGCAATAAGAATGTGGAATTAAAAGTCAATATTAAGACATACAAAATATAATCAAATCATTGTATATAGGTTAGGGAATATTAACTATACACAAATAAAACTTAAGTATAAATCATAATCAGAAAAATTATTTAATCTAATTAATAGATATTTTAGTTTAAGTTGATTGTACAAATCATTACAGCATATATAAGAGAGTTCTTTGAAATCCATGTACAAGATTAGAAACCACCCTTGTTATATTCAACTCTGCTCTTTACTGAATGCTTTTCTAATAGCTTGATTTAAATTTAATTAACCCAAACCCTTCAAAACAATTCTTTTATTTGACAAACAAGCTGTTGAAACCCGCGGATTTTGAACCCGGGGAACTCCATTCCCCAGAATTATTTTTGCATGTAATCTAAAATCTGAGGTCAAACTCAAACAAAAACTTGTTAATAGTTAGGATGGAGTTAAACATAAAATAGAGTATAGATTCGTGTAAAATTAGGATTTGAAGCAAACATTGATATTGTTGGCTGGGGTGCTGCGCAGAATGTCAGGCAAACTCTGGCCTCTACCTCTGCCTCTCCCTATGTACTTTGCATCCTTTAAAACTTCCATCTTCTTTTCTGTTTCCTATCTTCTCTCACGTCTCTCGTCTCCTCTTTTTCTCCTCTTATCTCTTCTTTCTTCTCTTCTCTGTCCTCTCTCCTCTCTCCCCTCTTCTCTCGTCTCTTCCCTCTCCCCTCTATTCTTTTCTCTCACCTCCCTTCTCTCTCGTCTTCGCTCTCTTATATCTCATTTCTCTTCTTTTATCTTCTCTCTCTCTCTTATCTTTTCTCATTTCTCTCTTCTCTCTCTCCTCTCTTCTCTCTGCTCTCTCCTGTCCTATCTCTCTTCTCTCTAATCTCTCCCCTCTTTCCTCTCCTCTCTCGTCCTTTTCACCAATTTCCCCTGTCCTCTCAATTCTCTCCCTTCCCCTCCTCTCTCCTCACTCACTTCTCATCTCTCCCTTGTCCCCACATCTCATCTCTTATTTCTTATCTCTCCTCTTTTCTCTCTACTCTCCCATCTCTCGTCTATTCACTCTGGTTTCTGCTCTCTCATCTCCCCTCTCTCATCTGTCATCTTTACTCTCATATGTTCTCTCACCTCTCTCTTCTTGTACTCCTCTCTTTCCCCTTTTTTGACTCAGGACTCTCTTTCCTTTCTTCTTTCTTCTCGTCTCTTCTCTTCTCTCTTCTATACTCTCTCCCTCTCTTGTCTTCTCTCTTCTCTCTCCACTCTCCTCTCTCCTCTCTTATATCGTCTGTTCACTCTCATCTTTGCTCTCTCATATCCCTCTCTCTTCTGTCATCTCTACTCTCCTCTCTACTGTGTACTCTTCTCTTTCTCCTCTTCTGACTCCTCTCTTTCCTTACTCCTCTCTTCTCTTCCCTCTTCTATACTCTCACCCCTCTATTCTCTTCTCTCGTCTCTCTGCACTCTGCTCTCTCTTCCTTCATCTCTCATCTCTACTCTCTCATCTTTCCTTTCATCTCCCTCATCTCTACAATCTCATATCTTTTTTCTCTCCTCCTCTTCCCTTTACTCTATCATCTCTCCTTTGTCCTCTCTTCTTTCTCAACTCTCTCTCTCTCTCTCTCTCTCTCTCTCTCTCTCTCTCTCTCTCTCTCTCTCTCTCTCTCTCTCTCTCTCTCTATCTCTCTCTCTCATCTCTTATCTCCTCTCTTCTCACTCCTCTCTCTCCCCCTCTTATCTCCTCTCTTCTCTATCCTTTCTAATCTCTTCTCTCGATGCTCTCTCATTTGCCTCTCTGTTCTCTCATCTCTCATCTCTTCTCACTCTTCTCCACTCTCCTCTCTCATCGATCCTCTGTCTCATCTCTCCCCTCTTCTCTCTCCATCTTCTCACCTCTACTATTTCGTCTCCCTTCTCTCTCCCCCTCTCGCTTCTTCGTCCCATCTCTGCTCTCTCCTATTCTCTGCTCTCTCCTCAACCCCCTCGTCTCTCCTGTTATCTTCTATCTGCTCTCTTATCCCCTCTCGCCCCTCCTCCCTTTCTAATAGTCTATTCCTTTTCCTTTTCACTCTCATCTGGCCCGCAGCCATGAGCTGGATTCTTTATCTGGCCTTTGAGATAAAAATCTGCCGATCCCTGCTTCGAAAGCCAGTTTGTGCATGGGATGGGAAGTAATACTATCATGGTTGTTATTTGTTATCATTTCTCATGCTTTAATCGCGTCATCTTTCTGGCCAATTAGCAGCCCTGAGAGGAATTTGTGTATCTCCATTCCCCAGCTCCACCACCAGTCTGCAGCAGTCTAACAACCAAGGAAATACGCATTTCTTCGTAGCCATTTAAATTTTAAAGTTACCTTATGCGAATCTTAATGTTAAAAGCTTCATGCTTTAACTAACTAATTTAGTAGGATTGCATTGTAATCAGTTATTCATTAATTTTTCGATATTTTTATAAACCATCCCACATCGCCTTGATTTACCATCCTTGTTTAACTGCTGCAGACTTGTCTATTCAGAGGACAGTGGTTTGAAATTGAATCTCTCGCTAAACTCTCTCCTCTCCACGCCTCTCCACTCGCGGGGGTACAGAGAAGGCTATTAAAAAGTTATTCCAAAACACTGTACATTCGCTATGTACATTCAGTCCTATCGCCTGACCCTTCGTCTGGCTCTGGGGGAATGAGTGAGTGAGTGGCACAAACAACAGAAAAAGCAGACAAACTTTACATGTTTACAGTTTCTGTTCTGATTGAGTTAGAGAGTTGAAACTTTACATTTAGACAGAGAATAAGTCAACGAAGAATTGTGTCAAGTTTGAAGTCAATCGCTTTACTTGGAGCAAACTTATGGCAGCTGAAAGTTAGTCAATTTTGAAACCCTTTTACACATCTGGGCCCAGATCGGGAAAGAGAGGCAGGCGGGCGGAGGTTGGGGTGGCTGCCTCGCTGAAAAAAACAGCCAAACTTTAAAAGTGCACAGCGGCTTTCAGGATTAACTTTGAGATTTGAAATTTTACACGATTGTGTCAAAATAGTTGAAAATTGCCTGCGTCAAATTTGAAGAGAATCGGTAGAAGTGGAGCGGCGCTATGGAGGATTTAGTGAAAAAATCGCGCATTTTGAGCAGTTTTTTGTACTTTTAGGTAGGAAGACTTGAGTCTAGGAAATTAAAAGGTAGCCTAAGACATTCTCCGTAGTGAGTTTAGGGTGGGTGTAAAGTTTGGTGTAATTTGGTTGAGTGGTTTGGGAGTCCATAGCGATCAAAATTGTCCACAGACACACAGACAGACAGACAGACAGACACACAGACAGAGTTTTGATTTTTATAGTTAGAGATGACAAATGACAAATTTCAAAAATTGTATTAAAAATGACATTCAATATTGCATATTGTTGTTTAATAGAACAACTATTTTGTTAAAAAATCATTAGAAAATGAAACTATTTCCATTGAATAAGGTTTGGTCAATAACCTTTCAGTAGGCATTCCATCGTGAATAGCATGTCAGCTGGACAGCACACTAACAGTGCATCCTCCAATGCTGGTATTGCTGGCGTGGACCTGAGTCTGGTCCGCTGCGTTAGCAACCTGGAGCTGGGGAAGTCACCAGAGCAGACACTAGAATCCCTGTTTCACCTGTTCGACACTGGCGACAAGGGCTATCTGGATGCTGGGGAGGTTGGCGCCATCATTGGCCAGATGGTGCAGGTGGCAGCCAGTCTGGACTGGGACACTGCGGAGCTGCGGCCTGTGAGTTACAGCTGGCCTTCGCCCACACCTGTATCTGACTGTACCTGCAGCTGACTCACCTGTATCTGACTGTACCTGCAGCTGACTCACCTGTATCTGACTGTACCTGCAGCTGACTCACCTGTATCTGACTGTACCTGCAGCTGACTCACCTGTATCTGACTGTACCTGCAGCTGACTCACCTGTATCTGCCTGTACCTGCAGCTGACTCACCTGTATCTGACTGTACCTGCAGCTGACTCACTTGTATCTGACTGTACCTGCAGCTGACTCACCTGTATCTGTCTGTACCTGCAGCTGACTCACCTGTATCTGTCTGTACCTGCAGCTGACTCACCTGTATCTGACTGTACCTGCAGCTGACTCACCTGTATCTGACTGTACCTGCAGCTGACTCACCTGTATCTGACTGTACCTGCAGCTGACTCACCTGTATCTGACTGTACCTGCAGCTGACTCACCTGTATCTGTCTGTACCTGCAGCAGACTCACCTGTATCTGTCTGTACCTGCAGCTGACTCACCTGTATCTGACTGTATCTCCAGCTGACTCACCTGTATCTGACTGTACCTGCAGCTGACTCACCTGTATCTGTCTGTACCTGCAGCTGACTCACCTGTATCTGACTGTACCTGCAGCTGACTCACCTGTATCTGACTGTACCTGCAGCTGACTCACCTGTATCTGACTGTACCTGCAGCTGACTCACCTGTATCTGTCTGTACCTGCAGTTGACTCACCTGTATCTGTCTGTACCTGCAGCTGACTCACCTGTATCTGACTGTACCTGCAGCCATTATTTATTTAACCTGAGACAGTTTATTTTATCTGTAGTAATTTGTAACCCCTGCAAATATTTAACTTTTTACTCATTTTAAAGTCCGAAGCTCTGCAACCTGTGCATCCGCAGATCCTGACAGACCTGATGTGGCGGCTGGACTCCGACGGTTACGGCCGGCTCAGCCTGGCCGACTGGCTCCGCGGCGGCGCCTCCTCAGTGCCGATCCTGCCGCTGCTCGGTCTGGACGCCAGCGTTAAAGATGACAGCAGCCACGAATGGCGGCTGCGGCGGTTCGTGAAGGGTCGGCACTGCAATGCGTGCCAGAGGCAGCTGACTGGCCTGAACAAGCTGGTTAGTTGTGCGCCTGCGGCTGCTGGCTATCTGGGGGTTGTAGCCTAGTGTTTAAAGCGTCGGGCTCACGACTGAAAGGTCGGGGGTTCGATTCCCGATGCCACTGGAACAATTTGCGTAATTGAGCTGTCGGTTGCACATCTGCACCTTAGGTCAGGTGTAATCAATTTTTGCTGCCTATACTAATATCAGTCGTGTACATACTGTCAGAAGTATTATATGCGATTCGCAGCACCTATGTTTTTGAATTACGCAATTAGGCAGCTCCATAATCATGTCAGTCGAAGTCTATCATGCCGGTTTCAACTGCAGGGCCTGCGCTGCGTGCTGTGCCGCTACACTGTTCACGACAAGTGCCTGGTCAGGGCGCCGGCCTCCTGCATCGCCACCTACGCGAAGTCTGGGCCTCAGCAGCACCGGGGCTGCCAGCAGCCGCAGCACCACTGGACGGAGGGCAACTGCGCTGGCGCCCGCTGCGGCAGGTGCCGCCGGACTTTGGGCCGCAGCCTCGCCAACCTGCGCTGCCGCTGGTGCCAAGTCTGCCTGCACGGCCGCTGCGCCGAGCAATGGGCCGACCAGGCCTGCGACTTCGGCCCACTCCGCCAACAGCTCCTGCCGCCAGGCGCCCTGTATCCTGCCGTGCTGGACGGCCGGCCGACCTCCCTGACCCTCCGCTTGGTGCCGCCGCCCGACTGCGTGCCGGTGCTGGCCTTCGTCAATCCGAAATCTGGCGGCCGGCAGGGTGCCCGGGTGCTGCGCAGGCTGCGCTACCTGCTGAACCCCAGGCAGGTGTACGACCTGATCAGCGATGGCGGCCCCATGGTGAGCTGCTGCAGCATTGCCAGGCAATCTTATGTGTGGTCTAAATATAGGAACAAACGGGATTCACCATTGTATGCGGTCTAAAATAGAAACAAACAGGATTCACCATAGTATACGGTCTAAAAATAGAAACAAGCAGGATTCACCATAGTATACGGTTTAAAAATAGAAACAAACAGGATTTACCAAACTGTATGTGGTCTAAAAATAGAAACAAACAGGATTTACCATATTGTGTGTGGTCTAAAAATAGAAACAAACGGGATTCACCATAGTATGCGGTCTAAAAATAGAACAGGATTCACAATTCGCTGTGATAAGTGCGATATGAAAATGGTTTTTCCTCAGATAGTGGTCTAAAATAGTAACAAGGTGGATTCGCCATCGGGGGGACAATTCAGCATTGTGCCACCCTTTCCCCCGAAATGGCTACCAGCGCGGCCTCAGGCTGTTTCACCAGCTGCAGCAATTCCGCGTGCTGGTCTGCGGCGGTGACGGCACCGCTGGCTGGCTGCTGGAGGCGATGGACACCTTCGACTGGCCCGGCGACCGGCCGCCTGTGGCGGTGCTGCCGCTGGGCACCGGCAACGACCTCGCCCGCTGCCTTGGCTGGGGCGGTGGCTACGAAGGCGAGCCGCTGGAAGGCATCCTGCAGCGAGTCGCCGCCGGCACCGCCGTCCGGCTGGACCGCTGGCGCATCGACTTCTCGACCGAGCCGGCCGGCGGGGACGCCCAGCAGGCGGCGGAGTCCGGCCGGCCGCCCGTGGGCATCGTGAACAACTACTTCAGCATCGGGGTGGACGCTGCCATCGCCCGCCGGTGGCACCTCAGCCGGGAGCGCCACCCGAAGCGGTTCAACTCGCGGCTGCGGAACAAGATCTACTATGCTGGCATCGGCGCCTCCGAGCTGCTCGGCGCCACCTGCAAGAACCTCCACCGCGACTTAGACATCGTCTGCGACGGCTGCGTGCTGAACCTGGCCGACGGGCCGCCGCTTGAAGGCGTCGCCGTGCTGAACATCGCCTCGGTGTACGGTGGCCGCAGCCTCTGGTCCGACAGGCCCGGCCACCGCCAGTTCGCCAGGCAGGACATGGGCGACGGCCTGCTGGAAGTCGTGGCTTTAAAAGGCGCCGTCCACGCTGGCCTGGTGGCCGGCGGCTTCCCCAGCTCCGGCCGCAGGCTGGCGCAGTGCTCGGAGATCGTCATCCGCACGAGGCGGAGCTTCGCCATGCAGATCGACGGCGAGCCCTGGCAGCAGCCCGCTGGCACCGTCAGCATCTGCCGCGCTGGCCAGGCCGCTGTGCTGGCCGCCCCACCGCCCGCCCGGCCGTCCGGCCTCGGCCGCCTGCTCTGCCATCGTGGAGGCGGCAGCGAAGAATGATCTCAGTTCTGATCCCAGTTCTGCTCCCCTCTGATCCCAGCTCTGATCCCAGCTCTGATCCCGTCTCTGATCCCACCTCTGATCCCACCTCTGATCCCTCTCTGATCCCATCTCTCATCCCACCTCTGATCCCATCTCTCATCCCACCTCTGATCCCATCTCTCATCCCACCTCTGATCCCATCTCTCATCCCACCTCTGATCCCACCTCTGATCCCATCTCTCATCCCACCTCTGATCCCATCTCTCATCCCACCTCTGATCCCACCTCTGATCCCCTCTCTCATCCCACCTCTGATCCCACCTCTGATCCCCTCTCTCATCCCACCTCTGATCCCACCTCTGATCCCCTCTCTCATCCCACCTCTGATCCCACCTCTGATCCCCTCTCTCATCCCACCTCTGATCCCACCTCTGATCCCCTCTCTCATCCCACCTCTGATCCCACCTCTGATCCCAGCTCTGATCCGATCCCAGCTCTGATCCGAAATTTAAAGCAAATGGTTAAATTAGAGTAATTTGTTATTATCAAAATTTTGCAGACTGGAGTTGAGTCGATCCCGATTACTGGCCCTCATCGAGTTCAGTAGTATGTTTTGTATATTTTTTACTCTTAAATTTTGTTCAACCTTGATAATTTTGTGCGTGAGTGCACAATCTCTCTTATCCCAAGCTCTGTTCATTTATCCCCACACACGTTATTCCCGAATCGCAGTTCTCCCTCAGGCGCTCTTTGGCTGGCCAAAATTTGTCTTTGAACTCTCCGCTCGTGTCAACGACAGTCCGCGTGCTGACTTTTATTGTTTTCTACTTATTTATATTTGTTCATTAAAATTGTTTATTCGTGAGCTTTCTTGACAGCCGTCTTATTTGTCCATCGCTGCCACGGCGCGCACAGGCAGTTTTTGAGCCTCTGCGCTTCCTTGGGTGTTTTTTAAGTACAAGTTTTTTAGAAACGTCTGTTTTGTCTGTCCGACACTGGCGCTGACCTTGCTGGCTTCCGTACATTTGAACTTGTACATTTGTGTATTGTGTACATACTGTTACTTTTAGTAGTATATAAGTAAATACCGTTAGCTCATATTTCACTTTCCTGTGCACACCTGCCTGATATTAATATTGGAGTTCACTGAGACTCCCCAAGGCCTCCCCATATTTTTTAGATCCGGCCTTAAGCTGCTGACGATCCGTCACTTCCGCTGTGTCCTGCTGTGTTCTTGAATTACAGCTTTACATACAGTTTTACAGCTCCCAATCTGCACTGCTTTATTATTTATTTAAATCCGCTGATTAGCTCATCCACCAGTATGCCAATCTGCTAACTGTTGCCTATTTTAATCAAAACTCTCCAGTTTTTTCGGTTTGTCTGACGCGTTTTGCATTCCTGGTGCGATTTGTGAACTGCCTATGAGTTTATTAATAAATATATTTATTTAAATCATTTATTAAACTTTATTTTATCTTCCATGATATGCTGCGACTTTGGCTTAGCCTTTAAGGGCAGTTTTTGCCTTACAAATTGTCTATATTTGTTAATTATAATTCTATAATAGCTTCGCGTGTTTTTGGCTTGTTAATTTTTATTAATCGCCGGGCATTAAAAGCCCTCTACATTTATGATGAACTACATGAACGATCTAATTTTGCCTTGACCTGAGGAGAGAGGGCCGCGGTTAGTACGCGCTGGACTTGCCAGTCGAGGCAGCCAGCCACACTATCGAAGTAAAGCAGGCTCATCATTTAGTAGTACATGTACATGTACGCTCTAGAACAGTGACTGTCAATCATGCAGGTACATTATGCCAAAGCATTGTGAAGTTCGGTTTATACGAGTATTCCATGTGATCTGGAATTTGGTGTTTCTAAAGTCTATTGTGATATTAGTATCATATAGACTATAAGAGCATTAAATCAGCGCGCTAAAAAACGCTAAAAATCAGCGTTTTTCTATCGTAACTTCTAAAAAATCGATAATACGTAATAGTGAAGGAATGCTCTTTGATTGGAAACCAAACAGGTCCAAACTAAATACGTTCATATATGTTCCTTTTTAAAAAATCGTGAGTGAACCGTACAGCGTTTAAAATATGTGAAATATCAAAATTTGTTCGGTAGCTACGTAGAAAAAATCTTAATGGCTGTATCCTAAAACGTTATCTAATCGTACGAAATGTGGATAACAAAAAATTAATTTAGCTTTGGGGCAGTTTAGCATTTTATTTCGAACTCCTATTTGCAGCGAAGGGTATATATACTAGCAACTTCTTTATTTTAACAGTTTAACTTTTTATTTTGTTTTTCTAACAATGTTGCTTCACGATAATATTTTAAATTATGATCCGAATCGAGAAAACGTGACTGATATATTATATTATTCAGCAAATACTTTTTAACGCACTCGCCGATTCGGCGGCTTTTCCTTTTTGTCACAAAAGTAGTGACAAACGAAGAAGCGCTTATACGAGCTATTTTTCGACTCGTACATGCATTAAAGACCATTAAATGAATGGAATGAAGAAATTACGGAGGTACTCGTACAAGTAAGTTGTATTTAACAAGTTTTGAAAAGATACGAAGTCTTGTTTGTTTTTTATACTAATTAATTCATATCAACTTCCTGTATATCAGAAAAATAATTTATATAATGATTGGCTAAACTTTTCTTTATCATTAGTTTAATTTTCAGGTTTCTTTCCCTGTTTTTAATTAATGCCTAGTGATAATTTTCATGAATTAACCTACACTTAGAAAATATAATGTTCTGCCACTTATAAGCCAAAAATAAATTTTCTATTTCTACAGTCACAGATGCTCTAAAGAGCTTTTAAAAACTACTGAAGGCAAAATGTAATTAATTATTTCTTTCTTTTAAACATTTACTTTAAATATTTTTCTATTGCCATGTTTTTACATTAGATTTAATTTGTGGTATTTAAAACAGTAAATTTATATTTATATTTACACTTTTCTTAAAGCCAAAATAAAATATCTGAAAGCCTCTCGTCAAAGACAACACAGTTAATATCAATAATCTAACTAGCCTTCCTCTTCATTAAAATTACTTAATTGAGTTTCTTGAAATGCAAATATGTTTTTAAAAAATATAAAATCCAAAATCTGCAACACAATACGCAGGTGAAGCAATGCAACATGCTGAAGCACCTCTGCTGCTGCTGCTGCTGGTACTCGCGTTGCTCCGCTGCTCAAACTCGAAACAGGCCGAGCTTCAATTCACCAGCCCCGCCTACTCGGCCGTCGCCTTCGTCAGCGCCGACGAAGAGCTCCACGCCTCGAAGCCGCCGAGGCCGCTGCTGCTGCTCGATGGCCCAGTGCGGCTGGCGGCCGGTGCACCGGCCAACAGAGTCGCCTTCACCATTCCCGACACCGGCCTCGCCAAGCAGTTTGAAGTCGACTCCATTGTGGCCGGCGGTTTGGTTTTCGCGAGAGTTCGGCATCGAGCCGCCTTCAGCGGCGGCATCGGCGGCGAGCTGAAGCTGCCAGTGGTGGCCCGGGCCGCAGGGCTGCAGGGCAACGCCGTGTGCACCATCTGGGTGTCGCTGTCCCAGGCGCCCCGGCCACCGCCATGCCCGCGTCTCCTCGCCGACACCTTTGCCTTCACCGTCCCGGCCGACGCCGATGCCGACTCGGACGGCCGGCCGATTCTTGTCGGCGTCGTGCCGGTTGACATCGGGCACCGTCCAGAGGCAGCCGGCGACGAGATTGACGCCAACAGCACCGCCGGCGCCTTTGCCTTGGAGCTCTCGGGCGACCCGCAGCAGCGGCCGTTGCCGCACTGGCTGGGCCTGGAGCCGCACTCCGGGGCGCTGCTGCTGACCGGCCGGCCCCAGCCCGGCCGCTGGCGTCTCCGGGTGCTCCTGCGCCGGCTCAGCCGCGAGCCCTGCTCCCCGCGCGCCTCTCTGAGCTTCCAGTCCGCCGCCGTAACCGTGCATGTCGCCGTTGCGACGGCCGGCGCTGACGCCCCCAACTTTGACGTGGTCAGCTTAAGCCACATCGACAGCTGGGGTCGTGCTGGCGCCGTCTGCGCCCGCCTGCTGCCTCGCCGTCCGGTCGCCATCGCCGATGTGCAGCTGCTCTGGCCGGCCTCCGCCGTGTTCGACGCGGCGCCAGTTGCGGCCGGCGACGGTGCTATTGATGTGATGCTGGCGCGCGACCTGAGGCCGTCAGACGGGCCGCTGACGGTCCGGGCCGTCATTCTCACGGGCAACTCAACCTGGAATCGGCGCCTCGCGGCCAGGCGCGAGGTCAGCTTCCTGCTGGACCCGACAAACCCGAGACTGCGGCCGCCAGACGAAGCCGCGCCTTCTGCCGCGCCGCCGCTGGTCGAGGGGGCTGCGCATTTTGAGGACCTCGCGGCTGACGCACCGCTGAACGAGTTCGAGCCGGTTGTGCGCAACAACCGCACCACAGTTGTCCTCACCGAGGCTGCGCAGGTTGGCGCCGTCGTCCTCGATGTGGATGCCGTAGATCCGGACGGCGACTCGGTGGCTGTTGTCATGGAAACCGACGAAAATCAAGTTCAGCCGTTCATCCTGGAGGGCCGCAGACTGCTGCTCAGACAACCGCTGGACAGCGAAACTCAGGCTTCGGAGTTCACCCTGCGAATCCGCGCAATCGACGACGGCCGGCCGTTCCCGCGCGAGTCGCTGGCGTTGTACTCCGTCTCAGTGGCGCCCGTCAACGAGTTCGCGCCGCGCTTTGATTTCTCCGCCTGCGCCTTCCGCGTTGTGGTCGGCGGCGGCGGCTTCAGCACCGGCCGGCTGGACGCCGTGGACCTGGACGCGCCGCCCGGCCCGCTGGCCTATCGGGTTCGCGACGACGCGACGCGCGGCTGCTTTGCCTTGGCGTCGCCCCTCGGCTCCGGGGAGCTGCGGCTCGCCTGCCGGCTGGAGAGCCAATTCCCGGCTGCCTTCGGCCGGGCGCCTGGCCAGCTGCTGGAGCCGCTGACGCTGACGCTCTCGCTGGTGGCGCGGGACGAAGGCGGCCTGGAGTCGCCGCCGCTGCCTATCACCTTCCACATCGTCGGTGCTGACGGCGGCCACAGCGGCGACGGCGTTCACCTTCAGCGGAGCTGCCAGCCTAGCACCAGCCGAGAGACGTCGCCGTCAGCCGTGGCGGATGCGAACCGGCGGGCCCGGAGCAGCCACCGCCGAGCCCTGGCGGAGCTGCAGGCGGCCCAGCAGGCCGAGCTCTTCCCCGACGGCTTCCTCACCGCCAACCGATCGCCGAGGCTGACGTGGCTGACAGATGAAGCAGACGCGACTCTGCTGACAGTGCCGGAGGACGCCCCGGTTGGGACTCACGTGGCGACATTAGCGGCTGAAGACCCGGACCCTGGAGACTGGTGTGTCTGTCAGTGCTGGCAGCTGTTTGCGTCTGGAGACTGGTGTGTCTGTCTGTGCTGGCAGCTGTCCGTGTCTGGAGACTGGTGTGTCTGTCAGTGCTGGCAGCTGTTTGCGTCTGGAGACTGGTGTGTCTGTCTGTGCTGGCAGCTGTCCATGTCTGGAGACTGGTGTGTATGTCTGTCTGTGATGGCAGCTGTCCGTGTCTGGAGACTAGTGTGTCTGTCTGTCTGTGCTGGCAGCTGTTTGTGTCTGGAGACTGGTGTGTCTGTCTTTGCTGGCAGCTGTCCGTGTCTGGAGACTGGTGTGTCTGTCAGTGCTGGCAGCTGTTTGCGTCTGGAGACTGGTGTGTCTGTCTGTCTGTGCTGGCAGCTGTCCGTGTCTGGAGACTGGTGTGTCTGTCTTTGTTGGCAGCTGTTCGTGTCTGGAGACTGGTGTGTCTGTCTGTCTGTGCTGGCAGCTGTTTGTGTCTGGAGACTGGTGTGTCTGTCTGTGCTGGCAGCTGTCCGTGTCTGGAGACTGGTGTATCTGTCTGTGCTGGCAGCTGTTTGTGTCTGGAGACTGGTGTGTCTGTCTGTGCTGGCAGCTGTCCGTGTCTGGAGACTGGTGTATCTGTCTGTGCTGGCAGCTGTTTGTGTCTGGAGACTACACTTGCAAGATAGGAACTCTTCATCATCTTTCAATATAAGCTTCATCTAGTTTCTTATCTTTCTTAGAAAAAATGAGTTGATATAGTAGATGTTTTTAAAATTACGAATCTCCTAACATAGATGGAAATGAAATGAATGAAAAGTATCGCTAATTTGATATTTCCCCCCCCCCCACCACCATCAAATTTGACTCCCCAGGTACAACGGCCTTCTCCGCGCGGTCGTTGAGGAGCCCGACTCCCAGTCTGGGAGCTCCTTTGCCGCCACCGTCGTGGAGCTCGGCTCGCGCCGCCGTCGGTACTTCGCGCTAACAACGTCCGCTCTACTCGACCGCGAGCGCCGGGCCGAGCACCGGCTGCTGCTCAGCGTCTGCGACCGCGGACGGCCGCCGCTGTGCTCCGGCCCTCCGCTGCGCGCCCTCGTCCGCCTGGCTGACGTCAACGACAACCCGCCGGTCTTCGCAGAGGCCCACGCAGCAGCGCTCGTCACCCTAGCAGAGGACGCCCCGCCCGGCGCCGAAGTCTACGCTTTGAAAGCCGCTGACCCGGACGCCGGCGCCAACGGCACGGTCAGCTATCGGTTCGCCGACCCCGTGGATGCCGCCGTCGCCGCCGCCTTTGAGTTGAACTCGACAACTGGACGGCTGCAAGTCGGCGCTGGAGGACTGCGGGCTGCCGCCGGTGGTGTCGCAGCTTTGGAGCTAACGCTGCTCGCCGAGGACGGCGGCCAGCCGCCGCTCGACGCCCGGCTAAACCTTCGCGTTGAACTCGCCGACGTCAATGACCAGCGCCCGCTGTTCCGCACCACCAACCGCGACCAGCCGGGCCAGCTGACGCTGAGCATCCCAGAGCTGCTGCCCGCCGGCTCGGTGCTGACCACCCTGATCGCCACTGACGGCGACTCCGGGGACAACGGCCGGGTGTCCTACCGGCTGCGCGGCCTGCCCTTCGCCCTGGAGACCTTCGCCATCAGCCGGCGCACCGGCTGCCTTCGGCTTCGTCGCCGCCTGACTGCGGCGGCCGCGCCCTACCGGCTGTTTGCAGTGGCCTTCGACCACGGCAGGCCGGCGCCGCGCGAGTCCGTTCTCTACCTGCTCGTCCTGGTGACAGCCGGGCGGCCGGCCCCTCTCTCGGCCGAGGCGTCGCTGCTGCTGCAGTTCGCGCGCCCTGCCTACGACTTCGAGGTGGCCGAGGGGCTCCCGGCCGGACAGTCGGTGGGACAGGTGGTGGCCGCGGCCGACGACGTGACTGATCCCGACGCCGTCGCTGACTACAAGATTCTCGGAGGGAGCCGGCTCTTTGCCATAGACAGTGGCGGTGAGCCTCGGCGTTTGAGCTACTTGGATTTCCCCTCCAGATCCCATGGGGTTCAGAACTCATTGTGAGTGAGGTTGAGCTTGAGAATCGGCAGATACTGTAAATCCAGACTTTCAGTCTCACAATAGAATCTCACCAGAGTTCACAGTGAGCTGTTGTTTTTCCAAGAATCCAAAATCAAAGCAGAGCGAGCAGCTCTTGCTTGTTGTCGCCAAAGCCCTCTGGAGTTTTTAAATCCCCCGGTTTAAGTGACACTTCATTGAATCGAATTTCAACGCCTCCGCGTCCCAACTGGAGCCAGCGGGTTTGAGTCATGGGAATTCTCCGCTAGGGGACTCTCTGTAGGCTTGCCGACCTGGCAGGTTTTTCATTCTGGCTGTTTGCCTCCACACGGAGAGGCTGGCGGGCTGACAGGCTGGCGGCAAAAAAACCTGGGGACGCCATCCGCTGCGAGTCACGCAGCCGGCCGGCCGCGGCAAAAACCCAGCAGCTGGAGCCGCTGCGGTGCCAGCTTTTTTATTGCAATCGCATGCGAGGTGCTGGCTGAGCCCCCAGCACAGCTGGACTTTTACTCTGCAGGAGAATAGGGAGAAGACACTGCAGGCTTGCCTTGCTGTTGTCGTCTCTGGCTTTCCAAACTTCTTCTTTCCTCCTTGCGGGGCTGTCTTAGCAGCGATACTTAAGCTGCAGTCTTGCTTGGCGGCCTGAGATCAAGATAGCCACTTTAGACTGCCAATAATCTTCTCTGTCCCAGCCGGCTTTACTCTAATCCCCTGTCTCATTTGGCTCGGCATTCGCAGGGGGTGTCTAAACCCCCCTCCCAGCGGGTCGATATTCCCTCTGCGGCTGCTGCGATCCCCAATTGTTTTTAAAAGACTGCTTCGATCACATGGGTAACTGCGAGTTCAGGGAATTGTCAGGAACAAAATCAAGGTGTAAACTGATCAGATGGCTTAGACTGACTGGCTCTCAGGTGTCTGCACCGACTGGATTTAGCCTGACTGGGAGGGGCTGGGTGGCTGACTGGGAGGGGCTGGGGTGGCTGACTGGGAAGGGCTGGAGTGGCTGACTGAGAAGGGTTGGGGTGGCTGACTGGGGGGGGGGTTGGGGTGGCTGACTGGGAGGGGTTGGGGTGGCTGACAGGGAAGGGTTGGGGTGGCTGAATGGGAAGGGTTGGGATGGCTGACTGGGAAGGGTTGGGGTGGCTGAATGGAAAGGGTTGGGTTGGCTGACTGGGAAGGGTTGGGGTGGCTGAATGGAAAGGGTTGGGTTGGCTGACTGGGAAGGGTTGGGGTGGCTGAATGGAAAGGGTTGGGGTGGCTGAATGGAAAGGGTTGGGGTGGCTGACTGGGAAGGGTTGGGGTGGCTGAATGGAAAGGGTTGGGGTGGCTGACTGGGAAGGGTTGGGGTGGCTGAATGGAAAGGGTTGGGTTGGCTGAATGGAAAGGGTTGGGGTGGCTGAATGGAAAGGGTTAGGTTGGCTGACTGGGAGGTGCTGGGGTGGCTGACTGGGAGGTGCTGGGGTGGCTGACTAGGAGGTGCTGGGGTGGCTGACTGGGAGGGCTGGGGTGGCTGACTGGGAGGGCTGGGGTGGCTGACTGGGAGGGCTGGGGTGGCTGACTGGGAGGGCTGGGGTGGCTGACTGGAAGGGGTTGGTTTGGCTGACTGGGAAGGGATTGGGGTGGCTGACTGGGAGGGGTTGGGGTAGCTGACTGGGAAGGGTTGGGGTTGGCTGACTGGGAGGGGTTGGGTGGCTGACTGGGAAGGGTTGGGGTTGGCTGACTGGGAGGGATTGGTGTTGCTGACTGGGAAGGTTGGTGTGGCTGACTGGAAGGGATTGGGGTGGCTGACTGGGAGGGCTGGGGTGGCTGACAGGGAGGGCTGGGGTGGTTTGCCAACTGCATCCAAAATACAAGAAGTTGGTGTCTCAAACTGTGCCGCCCGCAGGCGAGATTCGAACCCTGGCACCCCTAGACCGGGAACGCCACCCGAGGGGACTCTGGCTAACCGTGGCGGCCTCTGCGGCGGCACCGGCAGCCACTTGCGAGATTCACGTGACCATCTTGGACGTTAACGACTGCCGACCCGTGGCCAGCGACCGCGCCCACTACCGCCTGCTGCTAGCGGAGGGCGCCCTGCCAGGAATCGAACTCCTAACCGCCATTCCGGCCGAGGACTGCGACTCGGATCCGGCCAATGGTCGAGTGAGATTCGAAATTGCGGTCGGAAATGAGGACGGCCACTTTGCCATGGACCCGCTGACTGGTGAGTGCGGCCGGCTCTGAGCTAACCCTGACCCCACACCCTGACCCCACACCCTGACCCCACACCCTGACCCGACATCCTGACCCTACACCCTGACCCTTCACCCTGACCCCACACCCTGACCCCACACCATGACACCACACCCTGACCCCACACCCTGACCCCACACCCTGACCCCACACCCTGACCCCACACCCTGACCCCACACCCTTACCCCACACCATGACACCACACCCTGACCCCACACCCTGACCCCACAACCTGACCCTTCACCCTGACCCCACACCCTGACCCCACACCCTGACCCCACACCCTGACCCTACACCCTGAACCCACACCCTGACCCCACACCCTGACCCCACACCCTGACCCCACACCCTGACCCTACACCCTGACCCTTCACCCTGACCCTTCACCCTGACCCCACACCCTGACCCCACACCATGACACCACACCCTGACCCCACACCCTGACCTCACACCCTGACCCCACACCCTGACCCCACACCCTGACCCCACACCCTGACCTCACACCCTGACCCCACACCCTGACCCCACACCCTGACCCAACACCCTGACCCAACACCGTGACCCCACACCCTGACCCCACACTGAGCGCAAACTGGCGCCCAACAGTTGTTCTCCCCCAATGTCCTACTTTACTCACTTCAATGATTTCCCCTCAAAACCCACTTGAAATCCGGTCGAGCTGATCCGGCCGAGCTGACCGGTGGAGGGGATGAACCAGCGTTATCCTCTGGAGGGGAACGCAGTACGCCTGACAGGGGTCTGCTGGGAGGGGGATGGGGTGGGGAGCACGCAAGGCGGCCAGCATCTTTCACGCGCTGTGTAGCGGGGAGTGGATGGGATAAAAAGAGACAAGGCGAGGCTAACGAAGCATTTTTTATCCCCTTTGACTTTCGCCAGCGTTCCGGCTTGTGCAAGGCGGGTAGGGGAGGGAGGGGGAGCACAGAAACCTGCCAAAGCTCAGAGAGGCGAGGAAGCTGGGATAGTGATGCCGAGAGGCGGGTATCCCATATGGGGAGAATCCGCGGACACCGCGCAAATTCCCGGGGCCAGAGCTGCTCAAATTTATGGCAGATTGCCTGTCAAGAAGGTCCAAGGGGGTCCACATTTTTCCGCGATGGCAACTACTGGAGGCGAAATTTTTTGGAGTAAATTCTGTTTCCAACCCTAACGCTATTTTACAGCCTCGTTGCTGAGAGCGGGACTCATCTTGCACTTTATTGGCCACTGAGTGAGCTGACTTCAGCTGCGTGATACGCTATGAGTTCCGACCTGTCTATTAGTATGGCTATTATGGGTGGCTGTGTTCCTGTACATCGGGTGGCTGTGTTCCTGTACATCGGGTGGCTGTGTTCCTGTACATGCGGTGGCTGTGTTCCTGTACATGCGGTGGCTGTGTTCCTGTACATGCGGTGGCTGTGTTCCTGTACATCGGGTGGCTGTGTTCCTGTACATGCGGTGGCTGTGTTCCTGTACATGCGGTGGCTGTGTTCCTGTACATGCGGTGGCTGTGTTCCTGTACATGCGGTGGCTGTGTTCCTGTACACGAGTTGGCTGTGTTCCTGTACACGAGGTAGCTGTGTTCCTGTACATGAGGTGGCAGTCCCCTATTCCCAATCCTACTTCACCCCAATTCTTAACCAAGTTCTCAGCAGTCTATAGCGAACCTCAAACCAACACCCTGCAGGACGCCTGACCACAACCAATGTGACCATCGACCGAGAAGCATCTGACCGATTCGAGCTGGTGGTGTCCCTGACAGACCAGGGCAGCCCGGCCCTGACCAGTCCCGTACTCATCGAGATCCAGGTGCTCGACATCAACGACTCGCCACCCAGTTTCCTGGAGCGCCAGTTCAGCTTCGCCGCGTTCGACGGGGCGCCGGACGATTGGGAGAACCTTCCCGACGGATGTGAGCAGCTGATGGGATCTGACAGGCGGGGATTCGGTTGCTGAGCTTAAAAAACGCACAAAAAATTCATGCTGAAAACTGGGAACTCCGCCCCCGCGCCGCGGCAAGGCGTGACTGACCTACCTGAACTTTAAAATCCAACCCGGATTGTGAGGAGGGTCGATTTTTTTGTCTAATGAACCGCTCGAAGCGGGCGCGGATAATTAATTGTGTTCCGGCAGGGCGCCTCAGCCCCAGCGCTGGTCTCCATTTTCACTGAGTCCAATCCGTCCCGGGTGAGCACTGAGCAGCCGGCAGGAAAGCCGATGCCCTGCCCGGCTCTTCTGCTCCTCTAGCCGGCCTTCCGTGACGGATTCTCATTGTCAAGTCGGGCTTTGGTTGGACTTGCTTGGGTAGTTAGTTCATCCGAGGGCGTCCGGGTGAGTTTAATTCAAATCGTCAACAAAGGCAGTATTGTGCAATAATGGACTTTAGACTTAAGAGTCTGTTAAGGTACATTTTATAATTTTATGCAGCATTAAGAAAATGTCACTAGATTTTTTTATCGTTTTTGAATTGCTGCTGTGACTCAATATTCAGCTAAGCCCGCCTGACACAGTATATTAATAGCCTGAATGTACATGTAGGCTATCAAGCGTACATTCCTTATCTTTGGGCGGGGCTTTACTGTCCCAAACACCAGCCCAACCCAATCGATAACTAGCAAATTTAATTGTATGTACATTGCGGGCGTCCCTCTTACCCCCATCCCACCCCATTCCTCTGTTCTTCTAGGCTGGTAGAACGAGCAGCAGATCGACAAAATTAAGAGACTTTAACCCCTTCTAAATATCAGATAGACTATTAGCTAATAGGCAGGAATTTACTAATCCTGCCTGACATTTGTAGTATATTAATAGCCTGAAAGTACACGTAGGCTATATATCAAGTGTACATTCCTTATCTTTTGGGCGGGGCTTTTCTGCCCGACCCAACCCCAAACACAGCCCCAACCCAATCGATAGCTAGCGTTAATTTACTTGTATGTACATTGCGGGCGTCCCTCTTACCCCCACCCCACCCCCACCCCATTCCTCTGTTCTTCTAAGCTAGCCTCTGGTAAAACGAGAAGATCGACAAAATTAAAAGACTTAACCTCTTCTAAATATCAGATAGACGTGTTTAATTTGTTTAGCTGCCAGCATTGTTACATTGCGATCAATTAAAGTACACTCTCAATCCGTTCAGTTCAAACTTCAGAAATATTATGTGCTGTGTATCTATCTCTGGAATTTAAATCCTTGTTAGTTGTTTATGTCGTATCGAAAGAGGGGCTCATGCATGACCGTCTCTGTGATTTAAAAACCCCATTTGATTGCTAAGCCTATTCCGAGTAATTTCAGAATACCAAGTGCCCCTACTCCTATCCTATACGCTGTAAAACAGGATATTTTACGTCGTAGCTTTAAAGATCAAGGATGCTGAGTGTTTTGAGCGTAACAATCTTGATCACCAACCGGTTGATGAAGTTTCGGGCTAGCTGTTGCTGGGTGCCTTTACTATATCTGTACATGTAGTTCTACCGTCCCTCGGCCAGACCTCACAGCGCCGGCCAGCTCCAGTGTCCGACAGTCATCTGCGCCTCCACCAGCGATTCCCCTTGGCCGCCTGGCCGCAGCCGATCCCGACTCGGACCCGGACAACTCCGCCATCGCCTTCTCGCTGGTCGACGGCGGCGAGGATTCGGCAACTGCCAGTCTCGGCTTGGACCGGGGCACCGGCCAGCTGTGGCTGCGGCCGCGGACCTCGGCGCGCTGGCAGCGGACGGCCATCATCAGAGCACTGGCCATCGCGGTGGATCCCGGCCGTCCGGAGTACTCGGCCAGCGCCAACGTTCAGGTCACCCTGCTCCGGGCCGACGACAGCCTTCAGCAGACGCCGTCGAAGCCTGACGGCCACGAAATGATCGACCTTGGCGTGCCGGAGGGCGCGGTGTTCCCGCTGCCTGAGGACGCGCCGCCGGGGTCCGCCGTGCCCGGGGCCATCGCGGTGCCCGCCGCCGGCTGGCCGACCGTCGCTGTGCTGCTCAGACTGACTGGTAGGATGGGGCTCTTGGGGGGAAGCTGGACTAAAGATCTGGGATGGGGATCAGGGAACAGAAGCTGATTCGATGGAGATGAGAAGCTGGTTAGATGAGGATCATGGGGAGCAGAAGGGATCAGGTGCTTTAGAGCCGATTAAAAAATCCTCACTTTCAGGCGCCGGCAGCGAAGATTTCTACCTGCCCCAGCTGGGAGGCCGCCTGACCGTTGCTAGGCGGCTGAACTGCAGCCGGCGAAGCCGCTACCGCCTGCGGCTGGTCGGCTTTGACGGGCTGCGGGTGGCCAGCAGGACGGTGAGGATGAGGCTTGGAGCTGATGCTGAGGCTCCGAATGGATGAGGCTTGGAGCTGATGCTGAGGCTCTGAATGGATGAGGCTTGGAGCTGATGCTGAGGCTCTGAATGGATGAGGCTTGGAGCTGATGCTGAGGCTCTGAATGGATGAGGCTGGTATTCAATGATGAGGCTCTGAATGGATGAGGCTTGGAGCTGATGCTGAGGCTCTGAATGGATGAGGCTTGGAGCTGATGCTGAGGCTCTGAATGGATGAGGCTGGTATTCAATGATGAGGCTCTGAATGGATGAGGCTTGGAGCTGATGCTGAGGCTCTGAATGGATGAGGCTGGTATTCAATGCTGAGGCTCTGAATGGATGAGGCTGGTATTCAATGATGAGGCTCTGAATGGATGAGGCTGGTATTCAATGCTGAGGCTCTGAATGGATGAGGCTGGTATTCAATGATGAGGCTCTGAATGGATGAGGCTTGGAGCTGATGCTGAGGCTCTGAATGGATGAGGCTGGTATTCAATGATGAGGCTCTGAATGGATGAGGCTGGTATTCAATGATGAGGCTCTGAATGGATGAGGCTGGTATTCAATGCTGAGGCTCTGAATGGATGAGGCTGGTATTCAATGATGAGGCTCTGAATGGATGAGGCTGGTATTCAATGATGAGGCTCTGAATGGATGAGGCTTGGAGCTGATGCTGAGGCTCTGAATGGATGAGGCTGGTATTCAATGATGAGGCTCTGAATGGATGAGGCTGGTATTCAATGATGAGGCTCTGAATGGATGAGGCTGGTATTCAATGATGAGGCTCTGAATGGATGAGGCTGGTATTCAATGATGAGGCTCTGAATGGATGAGGCTTGGAGCTGATGCTGAGGCTCTGAATGGATGAGGCTGGTATTCAATGATGAGGCTCTGAATGGATGAGGCTTGGAGCTGATGCTGAGGCTCTGAATGGATGAGGCTGGTATTCAATGATGAGGCTCTGAATGGATGAGGCTTGGAGCTGATGCTGAGGCTCTGAATGGATGAGGCTGGTATTCAATGATGAGGCTCTGAATGGATGAGGCTGGTATTCAATGATGAGGCTCTGAATGGATGAGGCTGGTATTCAATGATGAGGCTCTGAATGGATGTGGCTAGAGGCTGGGAGCAGCTGATTGCCGCATTCCAACGTAACCCCACAGCTTGAGGTCTCGGTGCAGCCGGGCCGAGGCCGCAGCCCGCAGTTCTCGCTGCCGAAGTACGAACTGGAAGTGTCCGAGGCGGCTCCCGTGGACGGCGCGGACCTCCTGACCGTGTCGGCGGTGGACCCGGACCCGGCGCCGCTACTGCAGCCGGAGTCGCAGCTGTTCCAGCCTCTGCCTCTGCAGTTTTCCATCTACTCGGCTGAGCAGTCGGCCAGCCTCCGCTTGTTCTCCATCAACCCGCTGACTGGCGCCGTGTCGCTGGCGGCCTCGGCCGACGGTCTGGACTTCGAGGCCTCCAGCCGGCACCGATTACTGCTGCGTGTCGCGGCGCCTCGGTACGGTGCGCCTGGCCGTCGGCGCGCAGGCTTCGCCTGGCTGACCGTCCGAGTTCTCGACGCCAACGAGGCGGCGCCGGCGCTGGCGGCCTCCGTCGGATTGGCGGAGCTGCGGGCTGGCGCCGAGGCAGGCCGTCCGCTGGGCCGGCTGCGCGGATTCGATCCCGATGCTGCGGGCGAGGTCGAGGGCGATGGCGAGCTGGTGTACGACATTCAGTCAGGTGAGACTGAGAGTCTGGTGAGACTGAGAGTCAGGTGAGACTGAGATTCAGGTGAGACTGAGAGAGTCAGGTGAGACTGAGAGTCAGGTGAGACTGAGATTCAGGTGAGACTGAGAGTCAGGTGAGACTGAGGGAGTCAAAGTTGAGACTGGAAGAGTCAGGTGAGACTGAGAGAGTCAAGTGAGACTGAGAGAGTCAGGTGAGACCGAGAGTCAGGTGAGACTGAGAGTCAGGTGAGACTGAGAGTCAGGTGAGACTGTCAGGTGAGACTGAGAGAGTCAAGTGAGACTGAGAGAGTCAGGTGAGACCGAGAGTCAGGTGAGACTGAGAGTCAGGTGAGACTGAGAGTCTGGTGAGACTGAGAGTCAGGTGAGACTGAGAGTCAGGTGAGACTGTCAGGTGAGACTGAGAGTCTGGTGAGACTGAGAGTCTGGTGAGACTGAGGGAGTCAAAGTTGAGACTGGGAGAGTCAGGTGAGACTGAGAGTCAGGTGAGACTGTCAGGTGAGACTGAGAGTCTGGTGAGACTGAGGGAGTCAAAGTTGAGACTGGGAGAGTCAGGTGAGACTGAGAGAGTCAGGTGGGATTACAAGCAGCTTCATAATGTTCCTTTAAAGAATCAAAACTGTGGTCAATAAGGTTAATTAGTGAGATTGCCAGACAGGCAGTTTAGGTATGCGGTGGTCCCGCCAATAAACCTATCAGACACCGCCAACTAACAAGGCGCAGCAGGTACAGCAAATTCATAAATTAGCCCAATTTCCTAAGTCTGTTATCAGCGGCTACAGCAGGCGTTTGCACTCTTGGCATCGAAAGGGCGCAGTCGATATTGGAGTGGGCAGCCGTAGAGTTCCCATGTCTGGACTGGAACTCCCCATTGACAGGCAGCACGGGACACTGGAGCTGGGAATTCCCTTTCCCATGAACCGGCAGTGTAGGAAGGCACTGGTGCCCAGACTGCAGACTGCAAGTGCAGACGGTTCGGGGACGGCGGATCGAACAAGAATCCCAAGATCACTCTGGGCGATACGGGCGACAGCACAGCAATTAGCCCCCGGAGCTAAAACTGGCTTCCCCTTTTTGTGGAAGTGAAAAATCTTGCTTACCTTTATTGTCTCTCCGCTGGGTGGCTTTGCTTTGCGTTTTTGTCTGGCGCTTGGACTTCTTACGGCGCCTGTCGCAACCCCTTCGACTTCATAAATGCGTCACTCCATAAATACCTCTTCTGCTTTTGCTCCGCCCATCAAACTGGCAGGAACAGGAACAGGACAGGAACAAAACAGGAACAAGACAGGAACAGAACAGGAACAGAACAGGAACAACAGGAACAAGGCAGGAACAGAACAGGAACAGAACAGGAACAACAGGAACAGGACAGGAACAACAGGAACAGAACAGGAACAACAGGAACAGGACAGGAACAAAACAGGAACAAGACAGGAACAGAACAGGAACAGAACAGGAACAACAGGAACAAGGCAGGAACAGAACAGGAACAGAACAGGAACAACAGGAACAAGGCAGGAACAGAACAGGAACAAGACAGGAACAGGACAGGAACAGAACAGGAACAACAGGAACAGGACAGGAACAAAACAGGAACAACAGGAACAGAACAGCAACAGAACAGGAACAACAGGAACAGGACAGGAACAAAACAGGAACAAGACAGGAACAGAACAGGAACAGAACAGGAACAACAGGAACAAGGCAGGAACAGAACAGGAACAGAACAGGAACAACAGGAACAAGGCAGGAACAGAACAGGAACAAGACAGGAACAGGACAGGAACAGAACAGGAACAAGACAGGAACAGAACAGGAACAGAACAGGAACAACAGGAACAGAACAGGAACAGAACAGGAACAACAGGAACAAGGCAGGAACAGAACAGGAACAAGACAGGAACAGAACAGGAACAGAACAGGAACAACAGGAACAAGGCAGGAACAGAACAGGAACAGAACAGGAACAACAGGAACAAGGCAGGAACAGAACAGGAACAAGACAGGAACAGGACAGGAACAGAACAGGAACAACAGGAACAGGACAGGAACAAAACAGGAACAACAGGAACAGAACAGCAACAGAACAGGAACAACAGGAACAGGACAGGAACAAAACAGGAACAAGACAGGAACAGAACAGGAACAGAACAGGAACAACAGGAACAAGGCAGGAACAGAACAGGAACAGAACAGGAACAACAGGAACAAGGCAGGAACAGAACAGGAACAAGACAGGAACAGGACAGGAACAGAACAGGAACAAGACAGGAACAGAACAGGAACAGAACAGGAACAACAGGAACAGAACAGGAACAGAACAGGAACAACAGGAACAAGGCAGGAACAGAATAGGAACAAGACAGGAACAGAACAGGAACAGAACAGGAACAACAGGAACAAGGCAGGAACAGAACAGGAACAGAACAGGAACAACAGGAACAAGGCAGGAACAGAACAGGAACAAGACAGGAACAGGACAGGAACAGAACAGGAACAACAGGAACAAGGCAGGAACAGAACAGGAACAGAACAGGAACAACAGGAACAAGGCAGGAACAGAACAGGAACAAGACAGGAATAGGACAGGAATAGAAAAGGTGCAGAAACTCACAAAACATATTTGCAGTAATCAAATCACCAATCTTCTTAAATGCCTGTTAACTGAGTCCTGACTGCGGCTTCCACAAAAGCAGAAATTATTTTCATAGCAAACAGAGAAGCCTCTGGGAAGCGCTGCTTTGTGGTTGCAGCAGCATCCCATGGTAGAACGCTGGCTGGAAAGGAAATGACAACATTGATGTTAGCAAAATAAACCTAATGAGGGGGGAATGAGATGGGACATGGGGCAGGAAATAAGATAGGAATGAGACGTGGAATGTGATGGAAAATGAGTTGGGGAATGAGATGGGGAATGAGAGGGGGAATGAGATGGAGAATGAGAGCGGGAATGAGAGGGGGAATGAGATGGGGAATGAGAGGGGGAATGAGATGGGGAATGAGAGGGGGAATGAGAGGAGAAATGAGAGGGGGAATGAGGGGGGAATGAGAGGAGAAATGAGAGGGAGGATACGAGGATACGAGCGGTCACCTGCACTCACTCGAGCCGAAGTCTTGAGAGCCATCAAATAATTATTATTCCACTCTCAGCCCGGCGCTGCAGGTCACGTGGCGCAGGCAAGTGCGGATTTTTACCCCCCCCCCCAGCAAGCCGGCTCGGGGGATCGAACTCAGCCAGCAATTTGGAAATCCCTGCCGGCCCTCAGTATGAAGAAATGTAGCGAAGATGCCACACTGGGCACTTCTGCCTTCCAGCTCTCTCCCGTAAAAGGATTATGCTAATCCGAGCCGGACTGAGTCGGGACTGATCCCCCGCGGGCTGCCCGGCTCCAGGGACTCGCGGCAGGCTGGGAGTTCCCCTGTTGAACACCGGTGCCTCGGCGCCGCCGCCCGCAGTACTTTTCTTTTAGTTTTTCTGCGTCATACGGCCTTGAAGTGCCCCGCTAATTGCAAGGGGGTTTCTGAGCTCACTGAGTACAGACTGGGCATCCGGGGAGACTCTCGGTTGAGTTTAAAAACCAGATGGGGATTTCAGTTTTTTAGTTCCCTATAGATCCCAGGAAAACGAATTATAGAATGAGATTCAGGGTGGTGGGATTCGAGCTTCAGGGCGGAGGGATTCGAGCTTCAGTGAGGTGGGATTCGAGCTTCAGGGCGGAGGGATTCGAGCTTCAGTGAGGTGGGATTCGAGCTTCAGGGCGATGGGATTCGAGCTTCACTGAGGTGGGATTCGAGCTTCAGTGAGGTGGGATTTGAGCTTCAGTGAGGTGGGATTCGAGCTTCAGGAATGTGAGACTCGAGCTTCAGGGCGATGGGACTCGAGCTTCAGGGCGATGGGAGCTTCAGGAAAGGAACCCAGCTTCTGAGAGAAGGATTATCAGTGAACCCCCTACTAACTGGCAGGCAACCAGCTTGGACTCTTCGCCATCGACCCGCTGACCGGCCGCATCCGCGCTGCTCTACCGGTCAACCCAGCCGCGGTCTCGACCGTGCCCCACCGCCTCACTGTTACCGTCTCGGACGGTGGCCGGCCGCCTCTGACCGCCAGCTACCCGCTGACCATCGCCGCAGCGCCGTCGCCACCGTCGCCGACTGAGGAGTCACCGCCATGGAGCTCGCAGCCGCCGCTGACGGTGTCGCCCCGGTCCGCCCTGGTTGCCGTCTCGGAGGCCGCCGATCAGCTGCGCGCTTTTCTAACCATTGTTGACGTCACCGGAGCTCCGCCCGGACATCCGATCGGTCTCAGCGTGTCCGAGCTGGCCGGCCCGGCCACCCCCGCCTCCGCCGCGCTGTTCATCTCCGCTGCGACCGGCGCTCCGGACCGCGAGGCTGCGGGCGGCGACCTGCGGCGGCTGCGCGTCACGGCGCGCGACCTCTGGACCGGCCGGACCGGCGCCGCCGACCTCTCCGTCCTCATCGAAGATGCCAACGACAACCGTCCCGAGTTCGAGTCCACTGCCGGCCGGCTGTCCGGCAAATTGTCCAGCAGCAGCAGCCTTGTCCTCGATGCGTCCGGGCGGGCGCCGCTGCGGGTGCGCGCCACGGACGGGGATCTTGGCGCCAACGCAATGGTGACCTACGAGATCCCGGAGGTGCAGGCGGCGCGCATCTTTGCTGTCGACCCCGACGTCGGCGTCTTGCGCCTCCGACCGCAGAGTCTGCGGGCGTCGCAGCTGATGCCGTGGGTCTTCGACTTCCGCGTGTTCGCCCGCGACCGCGGCAGCCCGACGTCGCTGCGCAGCCTCCGACATCTCAGCGTTCGAGTCGAACTCGACGGCCCGCCGCCACAGTCTCCGAACTTCATCCAAGTCTGGCCCTCGGCCAACCTGAGGCTCGAACTTCCGACCTACCCGGGAATGCGGCTGGCGCGCCTGCTGGGGGCGGCGCGGTCCGCCGTCCGCCTCGCCGATGAGTCGGGCGCTGCCGTCAGCTTCGTGCAGCTCGACCCCGACACCGGCTGGCTGACTGCGGCACTGGAGACCCCGACGGCACCGCTGACCCCTGGACGGCGCAACCTGACGCTGATGACATCATCCGGTGGCCGCCGCGGCCGGAGTCTTGGCAACATCAGCGTCTCAGTTGTCGCAGCCACCGAGGCCGCAATCTTAACGTTGCGCCCGGAAGGCCTGGCGGTCACCATCCAGGAGGAGACCACGGCGCCGCGGCTTGTTGACTTTCGAGCTCGGCCAAGGCCACTCGGACAGCCGGTCCGTTACAGCCTGGCCGGGCCGGGCGCCATCCACACCGGACATTTCGCCGTGCACCCGACCACCGGCCGACTGTCCGCGACATCCGGCATCGACGCTGACGGCTTGCGCGGCGCCCACGGCGGCCCGGACCGGCGACTCGCCGTCAACATCCGCGTGGACGGCCTCGGCCGGCGCGTCGGCCGCGGTGTCGTGTTTGTCGACGTGTCCGACATCAACGACAATTCGCCCCGGCTGCTTGGGCAGCCGTACGGTGCCATCCTGCGCCCGGCGGCCGCCGTCCCCGGCCGGCACCTCCTGACGTTGCGGGCCCTGGACGCCGACTCTGGCATGTTCGGTGACGTCACCTACCAGCTGGACGCTTCGGTGACCTCGCCGGAGTTACGCGACGCTTTCGTGCTGAACGCCAGCCACGGCGGCCTCAGCCTGCGGCGCGCCCTGCCGTCCGGCGCCGTCGCCCTCGTTGGCGTTCGAGCCGCTGACGGCGGAGGCCGCTCGGTCGGGGCGGTGGCGCGGGTGGCGGTGCTGCTGGCCGGCCAGCCGATCTTTCGGCCGGAGTTCCGCGCCGTCGCGGCCCCCGAATCGCTCTCGATTGGTGCCCTGGTGGCCCTCGTGTCAGCGGAGGTCGGCGAAGGCGGCGGCGAGTTCGGGCTGGTGTACGAGATCGAGTCTGGCGATGGAGACGGCCTGTTCTGGCTGGACTTTGGCCTGGGTGAGCGGCGCTTTAGGCTGATGGGGGACAGAAATTTTTGTTTTTTGGGGTGAATTCCGCACAGTACTTGCTAATAGGGAATTCCCTAAAATACTTGCTAATAGGGGGATTCCCTAAAGTACTTGCTAATGGGGGGATTCCCTAAAGTACTTTGTAATAGGGGTATTCCCTAAAGTACTTGGTAATAGGGGGATTCCCTAAAGTACTTGCTAATAAGGGGGATTCCCTAAAGTATTTGCTAATAGAGGGATTCCCTAAAGTGCTTACTAACAGGGGGATTCCCTAAAGTACTTGCTACGGGATTCCCTAAAGTACTTGCTAATGGGGGATTCCCTAAAGTACTTGCTAATAGGGGGATTCCCTAAAGTACTTGCTAATAGGGGGATTCCCTAAAGTACTTGCTAATAGGGGGATTCCCTAAAGTACTTGCTAATAGGGGGATTCCCTAAAGTACTTGCTAATATAAACTCCCAAAGTACTTTATTATAGTGAATTCCATAGTATTTTTGCTGATACCAAAATTTCCCAAGTATAGATAATGGGGATTCCAAAAATACTCGTTAATAAGGGAAGTCCCAAAACTATTTCAACTATGCGGTTTTTACGACACCAGAAAATTTGCATAAGATAGAAATTTCTAAACTTCGCACCTTCATTCCAGGCCTCAACGCTGACAGACACTGTAAGTTGGACGAGTTTCTGCCGGCTTTTGCTTTTGTTGTTGAACTCGACAATTTCAATTTCTCCTCTCCCAACGCCAGCCTCTGCAAGCCAATCACTCAACCGAAATTGCCAATCAAAAATATTTGACCGGCTACTTAAAAATTTCTTCGATCATCTTGGGACTCTGCTGATCAGTTCCTTGACAGATTGGGGGGGAGCCGTCCTGAGAAGATTGATGCGCAAGGCGGACTGCTGTGTTTGCACAGTGCCAGCTGGCTCTCCGGAGCGGCCGCCCGATATCAGTCCCCCCCCCCAATTTTCCCATATCATTTTCCTGTCCCGGAGCTGCTGGGACTCCGCAGATGAAGAGGAGGCGGCTCTCCAGCCGGAGCAGCGGCTGCAAATGCGAGCGAAAATTGGCCTTTCGAACGTTGGCAACTCCGCCTGTGGCTGCCTGGGACAGCGGGCTGAGGGGCGACTGCGGGCTGGTCTCCGAGATGGGGAGAGGGAGGGCGAGAGAAAGAGAAGCAGACAAGGAGAGATAGAGGGGTAGATGCGGAGAGGGAGTAGCAGAGAGGGAGAGGCAGAGAGGGAGATGCAGAGATGGAGAGGTAGAGGGAGAGCCAGAGGGAGATGCAGAGAGGGAGAGGCAGAGAGGAAGAGCCAGAAAGGAGAGGCAGAGAGGGAGAGGCAGAGAGGGAGAGGCAGAGCGAGGAGAGTCAGAGGGAGAGTCAGAGGGAGAACCAGAGGGTGAGGCAGAGGGTGAGGCAGAGGGAGAACCAGAGGGTGAGGCAGAGGGAGAGGCAGAGGGAGAGGCAGAGGGAGAGGCAGAGGGAGAGGCAGAGGGAGAGGCAGAGGGAGAGGCAGAGGGAGAGGCAGAGGGAGAGGCAGAGGGAGAGGCAGAGGGAGAGGCAGAGGGAGAGGCAGACAGTGGCAACGGAGAGCTACGATACCCTGAGGTAAGTAGGAAAGGGTGTCGGTAATCGCAAGCAGTCAGCTAATTGCCCATTGTCACCAGCCAGTTGGCCAGTTTGCACCTTGCAGTCAAAGAAGTTGCCTCAAGCCGCAGAGGCCGCACGGGCTGCTAGGAACATTTTTGCTCTCCCAAATTCCTGGTTGAAAAATGTCAAGCATTCCATCTGAAGCCGGACTGTGGGCCTGACTGACGCGGTCAGCCCCAGGTCTCCCTCGGTGTCCCGCCGGGCCGGCCTCTCCTTCTCAGCCTATTCAGCCGCGCGCTTTGCAGGAAATCATTTTCAATGCCGCCTCCCCCGCCTGGCGGATGTTTCAAATCGCTCTGGAGCGCTCAGTTCCGAGAGGCGAGAGTTCTCCGATTGGCTGAGAGAGCCCGAAGGGAAATCCGGCTTCCCGGCAATCCCAGCAGTTTTCCCCCATCTACTGTTTCTAAAAATAGACGCAGTTCTCCAGGTCGTAAAGTCTAAGATTGGAAAAGTCTGGCCAGGGTCGGACTTTGCTGGCCTTTTTAGCCTGCTGAGCGATTTGAGCGATTTGAGCGATTTCAATGGCGCTGCTTCCGGGGGGGGGGGGCGCTGGGCTGAGGTGAAAGTGTCAGTCAGCCAGGGGGGACTCAGACGGGGATCAGAGGCTGCGGCGGTGCAGGCGCACTTTCTCGGATAGGAAGAGGGACTTAGAGCCGGAGGGCGCGGCTGCTGAAGCGGAAAAATTGTGTTTGCAACGCGAATCAGTGCGAGGCGGCTCGCTTTCCCCCATTGATTTGGAGGGCCGCACGGCCGAAATTCGATTGGGCTGGCCGGGCAGGTCCGAATTCCGGCTTATCAGCCTCCGCCCGATTTTATCTCTTTATTTTTATCCGGCTCCGCCCGGTCGCCCTTTTCCCGCTACGTCATCAACCCTTCCAGCCTCCGTCTCCTCCACTTGCCACTGCGCCAATCCACTTGATGTGCGCTGCCGTCCCCTGCTCCCCGCCGCGCCTGCGGTCCGCGGCCCTAATTGAATTGAATCGCTTGAATTAGAGTTTGCCTGTCTGTCTTAGTGTCTGCCTTAGTGTCTGTCTTAGTGTCTGCCTTAGTGTCTGCCTTAGTGTCTGCCTTAGTGTCTGCCTTAGTGTCTGCCTTAGTGTCTGCCTTAGTGTCTGCCTTAGTGTCTGCCTTAGTGTCTGCCTTAGTGTCTGTCTTAGTGTCTTTCTGTCTGTCTTTCTGTCTGTCTGTGTCTTTCTGTCTGTCTGTCTGTCTATCTGTCTGTCTGTCTGTCTATCTTAGTGTCTGCCTTAGTGTCTGCCTTAGTGTCTGTCTGTGTCTTTCTGTCTGTCTGTCTGTCTATCTTAGTGTCTGTCTTAGTGTCTGTCTTAGTGTCTGTCTTAGTGTCTTTCTGTCTGTCTTTCTGTCTGTCTTTCTGTCTGTCTGTGTCTTTCTGTCTGTCTGTCTGTCTGTCTGTCTGTCTGTCTGTCTGTCTGTCTGTCTGTCTGTCTGTCTGTCTGTCTGTCTGTCTGTCTGTCTGTCTGTCTGTCTGTCTGTCTGTCTGTCTGTCTGTCTGTCTGTCTGTCTGTCTGTCTGTCTGTCTGTCTGTCTGTCTGCCAGCAGTTCTACTCTCTCAGTGCATTCGCCAGTCCTCCGGCAGCCGGCAGCCGCGGCTCCCCAGTCAGGCCGACTTCCCTGTCATTCAAGTCAACACCGGATGAACTGCTGCAGGAGAAACGAAAGCCGAGCGAGAATTCCAGATGAAGTCTGCAGCGGATCAGCCGGCTGGCTGACAGGGCGGCGGGGAGGCAGAGAAAGCAGAGCCGAAAAGCTGGGCCGAACTCGAAGGCGGAGGAACTCCCTCCTCCCGGATAATTACAGGCGTAGGTGGACGAGCGGAACTTTTGAGGATAAAAATCCCAGGGCCAGAATCCTGGAAGTGATGAGGCTCGAATACTGGAAGCATTATTTCCCGGCGGGATTGTTTTCAAGTCAACACCCCCTCCCTAGCCGATTGGCAGAAGTTCAACAGGTGTCCGGGATTCTTGGTACGAACTTTTCTTGCTTTCACAGCTGAGCTGCAGGGCTTTGGGTCCTTGGATCTTGAAAATTCGAGTATAAGGCAGGATTCGGTTAAGGACTCATGGCTCTGGGAATGAAAATTCATGGCCTGAACTGTCTATGACTACATTGTTTATGACACTGTTTATGACCCAAGCTATCTATGACTCAAGCTTTCTGTGACCCAAACTGTCTATGACCCGAGCTGTCTATGACCCAAGCTGTCTATGACCCAAGCTGTCTATGACCCAAGCTGTCTGTGACCCAAACTGTCTGTGACCCAAGCTGTCTGTGACCCAAGCTTTCTGTGACCCAAGCTGTCTGTGACCCAAGCCGTCTATGACCCAAGCTGTCTATGACCCAAGCTGTCTGTGACCCAAGCTGTCTATGACCCAAGCTGTCTATGACCCAAGCTGTCTATGACCCAAGCTGTCTATGACCCAAGCTGTCTGTGACCCAAGCTGTCTATGACCCAAGCTGTCTATGACCCAAGCTGTCTGTGACCCAAGCTGTCTATGATCCAAGCTATCTGTGACCCAAGCTGTCTATGACCCAAGCCGTCTATGACCCAAGCTGTCTATGACCCAAGCTGTCTGTGACCCAAGCTGTCTGTGACCCAAGCTGTCTGTGACCTAAACTGTCTATGATCCAAGCTGTCTGTGACCCAAACTGTCTATGATCCAAGCTATCTGTGACCCAAGCTGTCTATGACCCAAGCCGTCTATGACCCAAGCTGTCTATGAACCAAGCTGTCTGTGAACCAAACTGTCTATGATCCAATTTGTCTGTGACCCAAGCTGTCTATGACCCAAGCTGTCTATGACCCAAGCTGTCTATGACCCAAGCTGTCTATGACCCAAGCTGTCTATGACCCAAGCTGTCTATGACCCAAGCTGTCTGTGACCCAAGCTGTCTGTGACCCAAACTGTCTATGATCCAAGCTGTCTGTGACCCAAACTGTCTATGATCCAAGCTGTCAGTGGGCCTTGGAATTTCCTGTTTGCTTCATAACAATCAAGTCTAGAGATGCATCTACAAGCCGCGTGAGTCATCGCATATTCGGGCAAGGTCCGTGTTGCACCTCCCTAATTTGCGATTCCAACTGCACAGGGAAGTGCAAGGAAACCGCTCACTCTGAGCGCTTGGAGCAGCAATTTTTGCGCGCGACTCTAGGCTCGTTGAGGAAATCTCTTGGAGCCGCTCTCCAACACGACCCCGGGGTCGAGCGCCCCCCCCCCCTGCCTCGCCCTGTCCGACCTGATTTCACTCGGCGGCTCGGCAAATACCGGCTGGGGGCAGTGATGGCGGAGGGCGGGAGGCTGTAAACCAACACCGGGGAGCCTACGTGTTGCCAGCTGGTCCGAGCCTCTCCAACCCACCCCCTCTCCGCTTCCCCACTACTCGCAAGCGGGCACTTGGAGAACCCGGCAGCAGCTCCTCTCCATCATAGTTGCTTTCAGCTCCAATTTCTGTTTCGATTTCCTTCTCCCGGTAGCAATTAATTTGATAAGTCAGCCTTCAAATTCGAGCTCGATATACCGAAAGTTTTAGCAGTTTTCAATTAGAGCTTGTACTTCAGTTGGCTACTAGCAGTAGTAAGAAAATATTCTCGCAAATAAAAATATTTGCAGGCTCGGTTCGGACAGCCGGTCGGCTGGACTTTGAGTCGGCCGGACAGCACGAGCTGCTAATCGCGGCCACGGACTCGGCCACCGGATTAAGCGGCCGCATGCGCCTCCTCATCGGCGTGTTGGTGAGAATCCTTTTTTAATACTGCCCGCGATTAACTACTCGCGCGAGTAGGCATGCTGAGAATATTAGCAGATTTTTCTGATTAGAAAATGTGAGTTGCCTGGACCAGCTGGGAGGAAAGCAGGGATGTCCACCGCTGACTCTTGAGTGCAGCTCACACAGAGTGCACAGCGGCCCTGACTTTCTCATCATCAGGCATGTAGTACGCTCCCTGTGTCTTGAGAATTGGAAATTTTGCGCGAGAGTGCTACTGCTCAAGCCTGGTCACCTTCAAAACGTCCTCGGTATAATTCTGTACACCTAACTCCGATCCTCAGGATGTTAACGACGAAGCCCCGGAGTTCGAGCTGCCCAGTTACCAGCTCGAGGTCTGCGAGTCCGAGCAGCCCGGCGCCCGGCCCCTAGCAACGGCGGTTGCCAAGGACGCGGACTCTGGCGCAGGCGGCCGCGTGACCTACGGGCTGGAGGGGCCCGCGAACGCCAGCTTCGAGGTGCGACCGGACAGCGGGCAGATCTGGCTGCGGGCCGCGCTGGACTTCGAGACCCTCACCGAGCACCGCGGCTGGCTGACCGCCATCGACAGCGGCGAGCCCCGGCTGACCGCCTCAGCGCCGCTGACGGTGAGTCGTGACCTCGGCTGACCCTGCTGAGCCCTCGGACTCGTTCATTAATCTGAACTCTCATCTCCCTGATCCCCAGTCTGAAATCCCACCCCCCTGATCCCCAATCTGAAATCCCATCTCCCTGATCCCCAGTCTGAAATCCCATCACCCTGATCCCCAGTCTGAAATCCCATCACCCTGATCCCCAGACTGAAATCCCATCTCCCTTGACTTACTTGACTTAGCTGCAGGGGGCGTCCGGCGGATGCAGCGGGGAGGCGGAGGAGACCGCCCATTCCGCTAGCCCCTGGCGACCAATGACTTCCGTTGAAGTGAAGTCGCTCAGGGGGACCTGTCGGTCTCGCCTGCAGCGCGATCCTCCTCACCGACAGTGGGGAAGAAATCGGCTCGTCCCGTGTCCCTGAGGTACCGGGCGAGCAGCGGGATGCTCTCGGGCCTGCAAACGTCGGAGAGAACCGGGTTTGGCCCGAGGTGAGTGAGCCTGGCCCTGGTGAAAACCGGGCAGTGGCAGATAAAATGCTCGGCGTTTTCACTGCCTGAGCGGCAGAAGGGGCACCGCTCCTCGGGTACCTGGCCCTGAAGGAAGCGGTGGCGAGAGAAGCAGCCATGCCCGGAGAGGGCCATGCTAACTGCTCTGAGGTCTCTGCGGTTGAGCCTGAGGAGGGCTCTACGCAGGAGAGGAGAAGGGCAGGGGACGGCCGCCCGGGATTGCCTACAATTCCGGGTGTCGTGCCACCTGCGGAGATGCTCGGAGTCAGCCCAGCGCTTAACGCGGGAGTTGATCACCGAGGCGGGGATGGGGGCCCCGGGCCCGGCCCCAGCAGCGCGCCGGCGGAGCCAGCCTTGGCCAGCAGGTCGGCGCGCTCGTTGCCGAGGAAACCGGCGTGGCCCGGGATCCATCTGAGCTCTACCTGGTTGCCTAGCGCAAGCCCGTTGAGCTGGGTGTTGCAGTCCAGGACGGACCTGGAGCTGGTGGTGCAGCGGCAGAGGGCCCGAAGGGCTGCTTGGCTGTCAGAGTGAAAAATAAGCTTCCGACCGCTAAGCTGCCTTCGGCGCAGTTCTGCCGCGCAGGAGCTGATGGCAAGCACCTCGCTCTGAAAAACACTGGAGTTGAGCCCAGTGTGCTGGGAGTAGCTCCACGCCACTTCTCCCTTGAAGAAGACGCAAGCTCCGAAGCCTGAAAGACCATGCTTCATAGAGCCGTCAGTGTAACAGTGGACTTCAGAATCGCTCCAGCTGTCACTCGCCTCATGTCGAGGCTGAATAGTGACCTTATACCTTTGGCTCAGGAGAAGGGTGGCTGGGATCGAGTCCGAGAGGATGTTGAGCCCGCCACATTCTTCTAGAGCCTTGAGGCAGAGGTCAGAGTGCGGGATAAGCGACCGCTTCTTAAAGGCCCGCACTTTCTTGAAGGCCACCCCAGCATCCAGAAGACGCCGGGTGCTCTTCGCCGCCTCTCCTTTGATATAAATATCCAGAGGAGGGGTGCAGAGGAAGGCATTCATGCCTTCAAAAGGAGTAGAGGGTGGAGCGCCCATAGTCATGCGGCAGGCTCTGCCCTGGATTTTGTAGAGAGCGTCGAGGTTACTCTTGACGCCAGACCGCTAGCCCACACGAGGCTGGCGTAACTGATCGAGGGGCGGATGATTGCAGTGTAAATCCACCACAGCTTCCTGGGGGTGAGCCCCCAGGTGGTGCCCACGGCGCGCCTGATCTGAGCCAGGACAGCCAGGGCTTTTTTGGCTTTAGTTTGTATGTGCGGAGTCCAGTTAAGCCTGTGGTCCAGAGTGAGGCCCAGGCAGCGGACCTGCTTCTCCATGGAAATGTTCTTTCCATAGAGGGTGAGGGGCTTAATGGTCCAGAGCAGTTTGTTGGTAAACATGACCGCTGTGGTTTTCGACTCTGAGAGTCTAAGACCACATTGGTTTGCCCAACGCTCCGCTCGTCCCAGAAAGCCCTGCAGAAGATCTCTGATGGTGTCAACCGAGGGGCCCGCGCAGATCGCGGTCACGTCATCGGCATAGCCCACCTTGAGAATGGGGTCGTGGAGATCACTGCAAAGCAGCTCATCCATGACCATGTTCCAGAGAACGGGGGTGAGAACTCCGCCCTGGGGGCCCCCTTTTTGGACAGGCGCCGAAAGAGAGCTGCCGTTCAGGTGGGCCACAACAGTGCGGTTCCGGATCATGAACATGATCCACCGGACAAGGTGAGGGTGCGTGGCCCTGGATTCCAGGGCTCTGCAAAAGGCCTCGAAGATGACGTTGTCGAAGGCCCCCTCAATGTCCAGAAAAGCGAGAGGGCAAAGCCGCTGCCAAGAACGGCCCTCTCCAGGAAGTCAACAATGACATGGAGGGCACTCTCGGTAGACCTGCCCGCGCGGAAGGCGTGCTGGTTCTGCGAGAGTGGGAAGCGCTTCAGCTCGACTGAAAGTAGGCGCCAAGCACCAGTCTCTCGAGGAGCTTGAGGCAGAAAGAAGTGAGGCTGATAGGCCTGAAGGCCTTCACCGATTGGTAGTCGCTCTTTCCAGGCTTGGGGATAAAGACCACCCGGGCCTCTCTCCACGCAACTGGTACATAGCCCAGCTCCACACAAGCTCGAGGAGACGACAGAGGAGGTCCAGAAAGCGGTGGTTTTTCGCCGCCTCGTGCAAGAACGCTGGGTAGATGCCGTCGGGCCCAGGCGCCTTGAACGGGTTAAAGGACCTTGCCGCTCTAATAATGCGGTCTTTGGTGATCATAGACTTTGCTAGGCCTTGCCCTCCCACTGTGTGGTCAGGCGGGCCCTGCTGAGTCGGAGATTTAGGGAAGAAACTGTTGAGCATGAGCTCTAGAGTCTCTTCCGAACTCTCTGTGACCGAGCCGTCAGGTCTCTTCACAACAGAGAGTTTAGAAAAACGGTCATTCGTGAGTGCCTTAACCACGCGGGCTACGGGGCGAGAGCCCTCAAGCCCTTCGCAGTATTGGCGCCACTTGGCCGTCTTGGCCCTTCTGACTTGGCCCTTAAACTCGTGGATCGCACGGGTATAGGCCTCTCTGTCAGATGGGTCTTTGGTTTTGAGCGCTCGCCTTTGGAGGGTCCTGGCTCGGCGCCGAAGGGCCCCGAGCTCTGGGTTCCACCAGGGAGCAGATTTCTTGCCTTTATAGGCTTTTAGAGGGCAGGCTGCTTCAAAGGCAGTGGTGATCGCCCCTCAGGGAGGAGGCGAGATCATCCACCACCTGGCAGTCAGAGAGGTCACTGGGGGGTCAAGATCCCGAAGGCCGCGGCTCAGCTTCGAGCCAAAGGCGGCCCAATCGGTGTTCCTGACGTTCCGACTCCAAGTGACCTTAGGCTTTTGCTTGGTCGGCCCAATGCAAAAGCGGATAAAGCGGTGGTCCGAGAGCGAGTCCTCGTCCCACACTCGCCAGCCCGTAACTGCGGAAAGCAGTCCGGGTGAGGCGATGGTGGTGTCGATGACTTCGGCCCACCGCCCATTATTGAACGTTGGTGCATTGCCCACGTTACAGAAATTGAGGTTAGTGCTGCTGACATAGGCCAGCAGCTCCTCGCCTCTGCTATTGATGTTCTTGCTGCCCCAATGCAGGTGGTGTGCGTTCACATCCCCTGCAATGAGCAGCTCGAACCGATGGGACGCAGCATAGTCAATAAGGTTGACTAGCGCGTCGCAGACAACTGGGGCATCGCCCGGGAAATAGGCAGATGCTACCAGCACAGGTTTATTGGGAATGAGGTTATTGATTTGAACAACACAGATGTCCCCAGACGAGAGATCAGGTCTCATCCATGCCTCAAAAGCTTTTGCAGCAAAGACCAGAGATCTTGGGCGAGGCTGAGAGCCCGCCATGCAAAAACAGTGGTAGCCAGATGGCACATTATTTGGCTTACCTTTAGTCATCCAGGGCTCCTGTACGAAGACCAGGCCCGGAAGCTGTTGCTCTGCCGTGCGCATCAGGTTGACCGACGCCGCCACGCAGTGCTGGGTGTTGATCTGCAGACACCAGGTAGTCGCTGGCATCATTGCAGATCGGATGTTGCAGCCGCCAGGAGTTCCTCCTCCTCCTCGGCGCTCACCGGCTTCGGGTCGGGGTCGCCGGTGTCCATGGGCTCTTCTTCAGCAAAAGGCCCCCGATTGGCGGAAGGCAGTAGGCAGCGTTCGCCGCCCTTTGCCCACCATCCATGGGGTCCTCCGCCTCAGATTGGCCCAATGCCCTGGAGCAGCCAGCCGCCTGGGCAGGCGGGTCCGTCTCCAGTCGGCCCTGCCCCGAGGGGTTGGGCCCAGCTGGGACGTCCCCACCCTCCCTGGACGAACTGGTGCGCCTAGGCGTCCCGGCGACCTCTCGCCTCAGCTGGGCGATTTTGGCGGTACGGACTGCCTCAGCTGCACGCTGGTACAGGCCGCGCGCTTGGTGCTGCGCGCCGGGCGTCGGTCGCCTCCGCCCTCAGCAGCGCGCTCAGCTTTGCCCGCGCGGCCGTGCTGCCGGGCAGGGCGGTTTGCTTTGGCAGTCTGAGCAGAGGCTTGCGCCTCGGCCCCGGCCGCCTCCGCATCCCGCCCGCCCTGCTCACTGCCACGGGGAGGGTCGGCCTCGTAGGAGCGGATGCGCAGCTTCCAAAGGCCGACGTTGATGAAGCTGCCGTGTGGATAACGCCTCATCCAGGCGTCCGACAGCCCCAGGATGGCTGTGAAGCCAGTGCCGTCGGTGCGCTTAAGGGTGTCATGCACCACAAGGCCCGCGGCGGGAAGCTCTCGGTTGACTGCTAGCAGTCCTTTCCGGAGCTCGTCAGCAGAGGTAACAACGCTCCTGGCCGGGACCCAGATTCGATGCCTCTTGGTCCGGGGGCGCTCGTCCTCTCTGCAGAAGGCTAGGTTGAGGTCCCAGCTCTGCTCGGGCAGCAGCTCAAGGAGCCGCCGACCCGAGTCAGCATCACTGGGCCAAATGAGAAGGCACGAGTCCCTCGTCGCATTCGAATGAATGTTCAGAGGCGTGCCCTTCAGAGTTTGCTTCCACAGGAGGCCATCAACGGCACTTCTCACCTGCTTCAGCTGATCGGGAGACAGGCGCGCGTCCTTTCCCAGGATGACAACCGCCGGTTGCCTCTTTGCCGCATCAGCGTAGGAGGCCCGGGGGTCAGTGGAGCTTTCTTCAGGTGGGCTGTCCACCCTCCCGGCTGCATCGGCCTCCCTATCCTGGGCAGGGGCTTCCGTGGGCTCGAGGCCCTCTTCCGCCACCGCCCCAGACTGGGAAGCTTCCGCTGCCGCGGGCCGTTGGCCCCTGGCACCGGTTTGGCTTCCGCCCTCCTTGGCCCGCCTCGCCTTGTTAAGTCGACGGCGGGCAGCTCCAGAGGTGGTGCTGCGTTGCTTAGCAGCTGGAGTAGCAGGTGTCTTCTCGGAGGCACCGCTCAGAGTTGGCTCCACGGGTCTCGCCGAGGCGTCCCCGATGGTAGCAGGTGGTATGGCCGAGGAGTCCACGGCCCCAGCCGAGGCCGGAGGCACTGTGTCATCCACAGCCGGTTTGTTACTTCGGTTAGAAGCCATTGGCTGGAAGTAAAAAGGTGGGACTTCCTGCAGAACACAGGCAAAGAGCCGCAAGGCCGCAACCCCAAACCAAGCGGCAGGCCCCCAAAAAGCAAAATACCACCCTGCGGGGGGACCCAAAAGCGCAAGGGGAACCGTTAGCGACCAGACTACTCCCTGGCCAAGCGTCCATCAGCACGGAGTTACACTGGGACATTAGAGGGTGCGTTTATGGTCACACCAGGACCCGGCGCCAACGAATCAGCTCGGCAGGGCCCAAAGGGGCCTGCCTTAACACCCACGGGACGAGTACCCTTCGAAGTGCGCCTTGCAAAGTGAAAATCAGGAGACAGAGTCTCTTGAGCTATCGGCCCGCCAGGGGAGGCAGGTGTGAGCATCGCTGGCTGGGATAAAGGCCATACCAGTCTCATACTGCACAGATAGTTCACCACGCCATTACGTGCAGGACCCGGGGTCCTGGGGGCAACAGCCCCGGCTCCCATCTCCCTGATCCCGAGTCTGAAATCCCATCTCCCTGATCCCCAGTCTGAAATCCCATCTCCCTGATCCCCAGTCTGAAATCCCATCTTCCTGATCCCCAGTCTGAAATCCCATCACCCTGATCCCCAGTCTGAAATCCCATCTCCCTGATCCCCAGTCTGAAATCCCATCTCCCTGATCCCCAGTCTGAAATCCCATCTCCCTGATCCCCAGTCTGAAATCCTATCTTCCTGATCCCCAGTCTGAAATCCCACCCCCCTGATCCCCAATCTGAAATCCCATCTCCCTGATCCCCATTCTGAAATCCCATCTCCCTGATTCCCAGTCTGAAATCCCACCCCCCTGATCCCCAATCTGAAATCCCATCTTCCTGATCCCCAGTCTGAAATCCCATCACCCTGATCCCCAGTCTGAAATCCTATCACCCTGATCCCCAGTCTGAAATCCCATCTCCCTGATCCCCAGTCTGAAATCCCATCTCCCTGATCCCCAGTCTGAAATCCCATCTTCCTGATCCCCAGTCTGAAATCCCATCTTCCTGATCCCCAGTCTAAAAATCCCATCTCCCTGATCCCCAACCCAACCCAGATTCGAGTCCTGAATTTCAACGACAACCCACCGGTGTTCGTCCGTCCCGAGTTCGAGGCCGCGCTGCCCGCCAGCTCGGCTCCGGGCTCCTTCGTTGCCGCGGTCCGTGCGGTCGACGCCGACGATGACGAGGGCGACGCCGATTCGGCGCTGCTGTACGCGCTGGAGCCGAGCTCGAGCCTGCTCAGGATCGACTCAAGCAGCGGGGAGGTCACCTACTGGCCGGGGCCGCACTCGGCCGCGAATGCCACCATTGAAGTCGTCGCGGGGCTGCTGGCCACAGACGGGGCGCTGGCGGGCCGTGCGCTGCTGCGGGTGCGGCTGCTCGGCGTCGGCGCCGCCCGCGGCCCGCGCTGCCCGCAGCGGCTGCTGCACGGCCGGCTGAGCGAGGCGGCCCCGGCCGGGTCGGCAGCTTTCAGCCTGGACTTCCGCCGGGCCTCCGGAGGCGGCGTCGTTTTGTCGCGGATTGTCGGCGACGCAGCTTCGGCGATGGTGGCGACTGAGATCGTCGAGGACGGCGCCAGCGTTGTCGGATGGCTGAAGAGGCCGCTGGACAGAGAGCGCCTCCGGCTGCTGGACTTTCAGCTGGAGGTGGCTGATGCAGAGGGCAGGAGAGACGTGTGCCAGGTGAGGGGGCAACTGGGTCAAAATCAGTATGGCTAGACTAGCAATCCATTGTGTTGGCTAGACTAGCAATCCATTGTGTTGGCTAGGCTAGCAATCCATTGTGTTGGCTAGACTAGCAATCCATTGTGTTGGCTAGGCTAGCAATCCATTGTGTTGGCTAGGCTAGCAATCCATTGTGTTGGCTAGGCTAGCAATCCATTTTAGTTCATCAGAAAATCACCTGCTCACTTCGGCTCCCCAGGTGGTTTTGTCCATAGACGATGAAAACGACAATTCGCCCGAGTTCGACTTTCCCGGCGCCAGCGTTGTCATGGCAACCGACTCGCCCGCCGGCGCTTTCGTCTACCGCCTGACGGCCAGCGACGCGGACAAGCCGCAGCTGGCCGCGGCCGCACCCGCCAGGTTTGAGCTGCTGGCTGGCGCCGCGGATCCCCGCCTCCGCCTGGACGGCGACTCCGGCCGCGTCTTCGTGTCCACCGATGGCGCCTGGGCCGGGTCCGCGCGCCTGCGATTCCGCGCCATCGACCGGGAGCCGCCACACCCGGCCTCGGCCTCGGTGTTCCAGCTCAATGTCACCTTCGCTGGCGTCGGCGGCGTCCCCGAGCTGGCAGTGGCCTGCGACGGCGATGGCGCCACCGATGGCGCAGCTCGAAGCCTCCGGCAGCCGGCCACCCTGGTCTGCCGCGTCCGCCGACACGGCCGCCGCCTGAGCTCCGCGGAGACCGACGGTCTCACTGTCGCTACTCGGCCGCCGGGGCTCCTCCAGGCCGATGTCCTCGAGGCTGGCGACATCCGCCTGCGCCTGCCCGCCAAGCGTTGGAGACAGCGGCGCTCGACCGCCGCGGACGCCTCCTCCGTCCAGACCATCTTCTTCCTGGCCAGCCGGCCGCAGGTCCGCGTCAGCCGGCAGTTCCGCGTCGCACCGCCGCCAGCGCCGCCCCCGCCGCCAGCGTTCGAGGCGGCCGCCTATTCGCTGGCCGTGCGCGAGGACGAGCCGCCCGGCCGGCCACTGCTTAAACTCCGGGCGGCGCCCGGCGCGGCTGCCCCCGGCCGGCTGCGCTACCGACTGGAGGCGGGCGCGGAGGCGCAGCGCTGGCAGCTACGGCACCTCAGCCTGCGCCCGGACTCCGGCCTGCTGTCCGTCGGCTCCGTCCCGCTGGACCGCGAGACCTTCGCCAGTCTCCAAGTCGTCGCCGTGGTGGAGCTGCCTGACGGTGGCAACGCGTCCGGTCGCGCCAACCTGACTGTGTCGGTGCTGAATGTCAACGACCAGCCGCCGCGTTGGCCGCCGAACGCTCCCCGCCGGACAGTCGTCCGCGACTCCGTCCGGCCAGGCGCGGTGCTGGCCGAGTTTCGAGTTCTACGCGACGCCCCCGACGGCGACGAGGAGCCGCCGCCCGGCATCGTCCGCTGGCGCCTGCTGGACCAGCGGCCGGCGGGCATCGACATCGACCCTGCCGGTCGCCTGCTGGTGGTCGGGCCGCTCCGCCCGGGTGCCTTCCGCCTCCGCATTGAAGCCATCGACGGTGGCAGCGTGGGTGGCGCTTGGGGCAGCGGCCTGGCCACGGAGCAGCCGCTGGTGCACCTGCTGGTGGTGCAGCGGGACACTTGGCGGAGACAGCAGCAGCCGCCGCTGCCGCCGCCAAGGTGCCATCGGCAGGCGATTCGGCTGAACATCTCGGAGGCGGCTACTGTTGGCACTGAGCTATTCAAGGCATCCGCCTTCGCTGAAGTTGCCGCGGCCAGCAGACGGGAGCGGCAGCAGCGCCTTCGCTACTCGCTGGCTGGCGGAGCGAACGAAGCGCCAGTAGCCGTCGGCGCCTCCAGCGGGCTGCTGACTCTGGTGGGACCGCTGGACCGCGAGCTGCGCGACCTGCACCGCTTCGAGCTGGAAGTTGTCGCCGTGGACGAGCTCGCCGGCGTCGAGTCAGCCGGGTGCCGGCTGCGCGTTCGGCTGCGCGTCGGCGATGCGAACGACTGCACGCCGAAGTTTTCCGCTGCTGGCGGCTCCGCTGCTGGATGGCTGCCGCCGTTGCCGGAGGACGCGCCCGGCGGCACCGCGGTCGGTCGGGTGCGGGCGGTTGACTGTGACATCGGTGAGGCGGCTCGGTGTGGCGCTTGCCTGTTCACGGTGTGGGGCTTGCTGGTTCAAGGTGTGGGGCTTTCTGGTTCACGGTGTGGGGCTTGTTGGTTCACGGTGTGGGGCTTGTCAGTTCACGGTGTGGGGCTTGCTGGTTCACGGTGTGGGGCTTGCTGGTTCACGGTGTGGGGCTTTCTGGTTCACGGTGTGGGGCTTGTTGGTTCACGGTGTGGGGCTTGTCGGTTCACGGTGTGGGGCTTGCTGGTTCACGGTGTGGGGCTTGCTGGTTCACGGTGTGGGGCTTTCTGGTTCACAGTTTGTGGCTTGTCGGTTCACGGTGTGGGGCTTGCTGGTTCACGGTGTGGGGCTTTCTGGTTCACGGTGTGGGGCTTGCTGGTTCACGGTGTGGGGCTTGTTGGTTCACAGTTTGTGGCTTGTCGGTTCACGGTGTGGGGCTTGCTGGTTCACGGTGTGGGGCTTGCTGGTTCACGGTGTGTGGCTTGTCGGTTCACGGTGTGGGGCTTTCTGGTTCACGGTGTGGGGCTTGCTGGTTCACGGTGTGGGGCTTTCTGGTTCACAGTTTGTGGCTTGTCGGTTCACGGTGTGGGGCTTGCTGGTTCACGGTGTGTGGCTTGTCGGTTCACGGTGTGGGGCTTTCTGGTTCATGGTGTGGGGCTTGCTGGTTCACGGTGTGGGGCTTGCTGGTTCACGGTGTGGGGCTTGTCGGTTCACAGTGTGGGGCTTTCTGGTTCACGGTGTGGGGCTTGTTGGTTCACGGTGTGGGGCTTGTCGGTTCACGGTGTGGGGCTTGTAAGACTTCATATTCAAGGTATGAGATTTGAAGAAAAATTTCCACTTTGCTTTTTTCGTTTACTTTCAGTAGTATCACGCGCCAGGATTTCTACTTTGATTCTCGATTTATTTTTCAAGTGCACCTCGATGCTGTTATTAACTATTAACAAATTATGCTTTAGCTGCCTCATCCAGTGAGGCTGGGCTGGTGATTCACGTCTTCCCATTCCAGAGGCGCTGAACTTCTATACACAAAGTACATAGTTTTAGCGGCCGGCAAAGTGCAGTCTGCAATTCAGGTCAGCAGCTGCAGTGTCTCCAGAGAAGCAGCAGCATTTCACTTCCTCAATCGTGCGCCCCGCCTCCCCCTTGAAGCGCTGCAGAGGAAGTGTTAAGCGCATGAATGCTCTGAGGACACTGGCTGAGCTCAATCAGTGCTCAGCGGCAGAGTCTGGGTCAGCTGCCAGCTGTCTCCATCCTCAGTCTTCATCCAGCTGCTGCTCGCAGCGTCCTTTGGGCCGGCAAATAGTCGCCACTTTCCCGGCTCTCAAGTGCCTTAAATTGACTTTCGACCGCGAGCTGCCTTCGCCCGGGGGGGGTTAAAAGTGCCTGTTGGATGAGCTTTTATCTGAGTTTAATCCTCTGTGAAAAGTGGCATAAAATTCTCTCTCCATCATGTTTGCTTGCACTTTATAATGTGGGACGTGCACTCCGGGCTGGGGTGGGCATGTATGGTGTGAACCCAAGCGCAATGTGCATGGCAGAGTGCCACCCCCTGCCCACTCACTACTCACTGCTTTCTAAAGCCATTGTCCAAAACTGGTTCAGGATGGCTGAATTGCCTGCGATGTAGGAAAGTGACTTCAATGGTTTTTTATCCGGACAGTTTTAGCTGTAGCTCAGGATGAGGCTGGGCGGCTGGGAGATGCTGCGAGAGGGGGGAGAAGGGAAATGGAGAAAGTTGGATTCGGGAAATTGAGGCAGCAGAGAGCAGGAAAGATGAGAGAGAGAGATGAGGGAGAGAGATGAGGGAGAGAGATGAGGGAGAGAGATGAGGGAGAGAGAGATGAGGGAGGGAGATGAGAGAGGGAGATGAGAGAGGGAGATGAGAGAGGGAGATGAGGAAGGGAGATGAGGGAGGGAGTGAGATGAGGGAGGGAGATGAGGGAGGGAGTGAGATGAGGGAGGGAGATGAGGGAGGGAGTGAGATTAGGGAGGGAGATGAGGGAAAGAGAAGAGGGAGACGGATGAGGGAGAGAGGGAGAGAGAGAGAGAGGAGAGGGAGAGAGGAGAGGGAGAGAGGAGAGGGAGAGATGAGAGGGAGAGAGGAGAGGGAGAGAGGAGAGGGAGAGAGGAGAGGGAGAGAGGAGAGGGAGAGAGGACAGAAGCGGAGATGCAGACCAGAGATAGCGCATGGGTCGCACGGTGATTTCAGGCCGGCCCACCTGTCCATCAGTGGTGACGCAACCGGCCACCTGATGAGGGCGGGGGCGGCCCAGCCGTTATTAGGAACCCGGGTCATCCGCAGAGTTTTGTGCCCCCCCCCCCATTAGAGCGGCTCGGGCTGGGCCTTCGAACTCAGCTTTCATCTCGAATTCGAAACACCTGTGGAGTCCCAGCTAAAAATAGCGGTGATGCATTTTGTCATTCCGCCCGCACCTGGCCGCCCGCCCTCGTGCTGAACTGACTCGAACCCCAGACTCGAAATTTGTCCATCTATTTCTTGGCGTGACTCACTCTTGATCAATTTTAACTGTGGGGATTATTTTCCCATAAGCGATTCTGTTCCCATCAAGACACACCTTGGAGTGCGGCGGTCTGGGACTCCCTGCCTCACCCGGCTGACCCGGCCAAGAAGTCCTTGGATTCAACAGCTCACATCTCATCACAGCTGACTTCCGAAACCGATTCTGCAGAATGCTGTTCATTTTTTCACAGTTTCATATTTTCCCAATCAGGGTCTCTTAACCAATTTCACTAAGGCTGGAGGGGTGACAGCTTCCTCTCCAGATCTATTAAATACACCCCCGCACGCTCCCGGCGACCCCAACCAGCTGCGCAGATTCCCAGATCCCAGATATCCCAGCGGGGCCTCGTGCGCATCCTGCGCGTCCCCCCGGACCGCGGAAGTCGTATTAATAACCTGCAGGCTCCATCCGTGTGCCGCAGTATCCTGCAGGTGAGGCCGCATCGCGGGGGGTCTCCCAGGCGGGCTGGTGGCGCCGGGCCCCTGGCCGAATATATCAATCAGCTGAATTCTGCACTTCGCCCGCATAAAACAATAATTGGGGCGCTGGGACCGGCAGCCGGGGTGGGGGGTCTATATTTATCCCAGGATTGCGGGCGGCCAACTTCCATAGATGGGATCGCGGCGGATGACTTCTCCGAATCTGAAGGAGAAAAGTGCAACTGAAACTCCAGCCTCCAGATGGAGCACTTCCAGACTGCCAACAGATTTTATCTGCGAGTTTTCGGCCCGGGCGAAATTTCCCGCCAGCTCAATTTCCTTCATCGGAGGCTGGGCCGCAGCGATGAGGCTGTGCTAATTTTCCAAGCGGCTGACTTCTTGTGGCGGCCGCCTTTCTGAAAGAGTGACAAATCTGTTGGGATTGGGAGGCTGGGATCGGGATCGATGAGGGACTGCTGACATGTGGCTTGATTGTGGTTAGAGCAGTGAGGGGTTGTCACAGTGAATGGGGGTTGGTCATAGCTGTCACAGTGAATCGGGGGTTGGTCATAGCTGTCACAGTGAATGGGGGTTGGTCATAGCTGTCACAGTAAATTGGGGGTTGGTCATTGCTGTCACAGTGAATTGGGGGTTGGTCATAGCTGTCACAGTGAATTGGGGGTTGGTCATTGCTGTCACAGTGAATTGGGGGTTGGTCATTGCTGTCACAGTGAATTGGGGGTTGGTCATTGCTGTCACAGTGAATTGGGGGTTGGTCATTGCTGTCACAGTAAAATAAATTCACAAATTTGGATGGGTCAGAGCCCGATTATTACATCAGTGTTGTTCTCAGCCCAGATTAGCAGGTTAACAATAACTCTGTTTAACAATGAAGCCATGATACGCAGAAGTTGATTCTGCAGGGAGGAATGGCACAGGCTGAGTAGTATTGTGGATTAGCGACGAGCGGAGTGAGCAGTGCTCACTGGAGTACCTGGAGCCCGGCAGTGTGTACTATAGCTGTCACCACAGCGGGAGACAATCAGATGAACAATGTGAGTAATTATGCCCAATGCAGCTGGGAGCATCGAACACCATTTTTCCTGGCCTGGCAGTCAGTCCTGATTTCATGATTGCCATCGGGTTCTGGCCTCATTGTTCTCTGCAGCTCAGCGGCCTGCATTCTCCCCATCTCAGGGGCTTCCCCCACCCCCTGATGCGTGCCAGCATGAAATACCCTGGCCATGCGGACAGCCAAGGAAGCCTTAAAATTGGCTGCTGCTTGGCAGGGGGGGGGGAGCAGAGAGGAGGCTCAAGCATCGCACAGACATCGATTTCAGCACAACTCGCTCGGCAGATATCATCGGGGATTTCATATTGATGCTGGAAGCTGGACCGGGCAGCCAGAGGGCAGGGCGGGGGGATTCCAAGCGGGCATCGAGTTTCTGCAGCCTCCTCTCCTGTCCCCCTTCGCCTCGCGTCTGTTTCGCATGGGCGCCACATCGCGGCTCTGACGCCTCCCCAGTGCACCGGGCAGGCGTTTCTGCAGTCAATCAGCGGCTGCCGAGGGGACATCTTGACCGCAGCTGCGGGTCCGGGGCCTCAGTGACTGACAAGTCGGCTGCGGCTGATTTGGTCACCGCAGATCTCGCAGTCGGGCGCTGATGGATTTTTGGGGGGCTGCAGCAGTCTTCACGGCAGCGGAGCTTCCATCTATGGCATCCCGTGTGGGCGACTGCGGTGCTTCCGCCATGATCCATGGGGTCACCGCTGCGGGGTCAACAGCTGTGGGAGACAATAAAATTTTTATTTGAAAATCCGTGTACCAAATTTACCTGCGAGCTTCAAAGTGGCCTGCTGCTAAATTTGCTACTTAAAAATCCAATTTAACTGAGCCCTTCTGCTTTTCTGCTTTTAGAGGCAAAAACCACGATTTGGTTTCGGGCTTTTCCGCAGGTTAATTATAATAAAATGTTGCTTTTCAACTCTGTTGAATTAAAGTGCTTGAAAACTTGAGTTGCTTGAGTTGCTCCAGCTCTGTGAATTGCGTGAATTCGGACAGTCTGCCGTGTTCTCACCATTCAGCTCCACAATGAGCTGCTGACTGTAGAGTAGAACAAAGACCCATGCGGGACAACAGAGCTGGCAGTCACACTGCTGTGGGTAGGCAGGTACAGTCATTCAGGTGTTCAGGGCAGCTCCCCTGCCCCCAACACTGTACTGCGGGGCCCTCGGTGACCCGGGCCGGGCCGCTGCCACCCCCGTGCGCTCCTGACGCCTCTGACTCACGCAGTTGCTGCCTCAATTTCTGACTTCTCAATTGCTAACCCGGCACTGCTCCCCGCACAGATCCTTTCAGATCGCACTGCGCTTGTAGAAAAGTTGCTAGGCTGCATTTGCGGAGACCTGCCGGTGCCCGGCGGAGGCGGCGAGGGACCCCGGGGGCGGTCAAAGCCGCGAGGGGAAAACTGGCAGAAACAACAGCACAAACTGATTAAGTATTGAATTTTGCAATTCCCCACTCCGCTCTCCCCATCGCCATCCCGGTCCCAGGGGCCGCTGCCTCGCTGTATCACGCGAAATGAAACGGGACTGTAAAATCCCGCCAGTAGGGGGGGGGGCATATCTGGGAGAGATGAAAGCTGAGCAGAGGCGGCAGGAGGGAATTATTTTTTTGAGCAGTGCGGATTGAGGGGCGTTAGAAGAGGAGGCGAAAGCGCTCATACAGAGGAGGAGTTTAGCGGCAACTGGAGACTGGGCAGGCAAAACAAGTGGCGCTGACGGCAGTTTTATCAATCCATTTTGCCTCCTCGAGTTGGCCCCGCCCTCCAATTTTATTATGCAAAGTTGGAAAAAGCTGAAAGAAATTGCAGGTGAGGCCGGGCAGCCCCATAATGCTTAGAAGGGGACACGCTGGCTGAGGGGTCGCCCATTGGCTGCAGCTGAGCTGAGGGCCGGGCCGCAGCCCCAATTGGGCCAGTCGCTCCCATTGCACACAAGGCGATCTGCTGTTCATTATTCCCCAATATAAGCACAGGGACAGGCGGGGGGCAGCCAGCTGCGACCCCCTGCCAAACCCCAAGACACCCCAGGCGTGCGGCCGCTTGCGTGAGGCTCCAATTTGCACCTGCGTCTGAGCTGGGAGAGTGCAGGACGGGCCGGCGCGGACAGGCAGGCAGACAGGTAAGCAGACGGGACTTTATTGCAATGTTGAAGCTGGAGGACCGGCCTGCATGGCCCCTGCTCAGCTCTTAGCCCGCAGATGCTGGGTTGCATTTTTACGCGAGTGCACGCGAGCTGCCCGCCCCCATCGCTCTCTCTCTCTCTCGGTTCTTGAGCTCGATCTGCGAGTTCGAGTCCTAAAAAAGGAGGGGCGGGTGGCACACAGATAAATGCTCTGCAGGACCCCCGGCTCACGCCTGGCCCTCCTCGAAGGCGGGCACTTTCTGGCTGGCATTGTCTCTCCCTGCCTCCTTCACTCTTCATCTCTTCGCCTGAGTTGCGGTGGGCCTCCCCTGTGGCTGCGCAGAGGGTGTTCGAGCTGGCAGATAGTGTATATATGTGTTTAGCCAACAACACCAGAGCGCATGTTCTCACAGTGCTCAGGCCCGTGTGTGTGTGTTTTTTCTATTGCAAATTTACACTTGCAAATGGGGGCGTCTGGCAGTCTGGCGGGACCTCGAGCGCAAACTCAATTATAGCAATAAAAAAGCAGGGCGAACTGACACCGGCCCGTTCCCAGGCTGCCCGGCAATAAAAGACGGAGCTCTGCTCTCTGTGTCATTAATAGACTCTCAGAGCAGTCTGCAGCCTCTGCTCAGTGCCGATTGACAACTCGTCGAATCTTCGAAGCGCAGGTAAGTCTCTTTCCCCCATATTCGTCTTCAAATCTCTCCCTAAAAAGCTAAAGAGAAGTCGTGATGGCGGAGTTGTAAGCAGGGCAGGCAGTCAAAGCCGGCTCGTGCCATCTCAGGTGTTTTAAACACGGGACTGAAAGGGGAATAAAGACAGGGCCGGGCCAGACTTCCTCTGCTGCAAAGCCTCCTCCTCCCCTGCAGCATCTCCTGCCCGGGCTGCTCACGGCAACTGCGCTTGCTTGCCTGCCGTGAGTCTCAAATTAGTCAAAAACAAAACACACAGCATGGCAGGGAAGCGAAGTTTTTAGCAGTGATTAACAGGCAGTCGCCCTCCCGCCTCCCCGGGCCCGTCAACCGACCCGCCAGCTGCAGACCCCGGCAACTCGCCGAACCCCCCCCCCCAGTTACGCAACAGCCAACTGTTGGAGTGGCCGACCGTCTCCCGCCTCCTCTTTAATCCCCTGTTGCTGGACAGGTCTGCAACTCAGTCCCGGTTGTATATCTTAGCTCCCCTGGCACCTGAAGCTCGGAGTTTACCCCGCCGCGCTCGGCATCCCTGTGGGAAACTCGATGGGAAACAGAAACACTGTTCTAAACAGTCTTACCTGGCCCGGGACTAATTGCTACATCCGCGGACAGCATCCCGCTGGGGAAATCTGGGCAAAGATGGAGAAAGAGAAACACGCCGAGTTTTGTAGCCAATGGAAAATATCGCGCTTCTGAGGCCTCCTGCCCGCGATCGCCTGTAGCGGGGCGTCTCGGAGAGTCTGGGGGGATGGGGGGTGCCAGAGCGAGCCATCCGTGTCGCCCTGCCGCAGTCCTGAGCTGCAGGCTTTCATTCAGCCGGTTAAACCGCAGCCTTGGGACTCCAAGTCCGGCTTAACTGCCTGCCAGAAATGCTTCTCTTCGCACCCATTCAGCAGAGCCACTCAGAGCTCCCCGCGGAACCAAAGTCGCTCCCGCCTGCCCCCCCCCCCCGCTGACTGACGGCTTCAAGTGGCCCCAATGTCCGGAGCTGAGGCACCTGGGCTGCTGCTGCTGTTGCATCTTCACAGGCAAGCCAGACAGCGGGGGCTGCTGTCACTTCCCCTGCTGCTTTTCATCCCCCAATACTTTCTCTTCTCAGTCAGCTAATGCCGGATTAAGGAGACAAATTTAATGCCTCGATCAGCGGGTTTAATCCGCTGCACCTGCATCCTCATGCTCAGCATCTTCTTGTGTTGCGTTGCATTTTGTTGTTTTTGCGTTTGTGCCTACTTTGAGGGGATTTTCGGGATCTGCAGGACTTGACAGTCGGGTGAAGATCTGTCACTCAAACCCCCCTTCAGTGGAGAGCCTTCGACTCCGCCATGCTGCTGAGCAGCCATTGTTCTCGCCGCTGTTGTGCAGCCTCTGACTGTCCCAGTCAATGCGGATGCGATCCCTGCTCAAACAGGGGTCAGGGCCACCCTCCTCACCCCCTGCTCACTGGCCACGCGGCATTCCCGAAAGGCCTTAAAACTGCCGGGAACCGTGTCTCACCTTGACGCGGCGATGGCGGTCTCAGCCGCAGACACAGGCCGAGCTCAGGAAGCGAAAGCTTTCATCTTGGCTGCAATCTCAGCACAGGCCCGCCATGCATTATTCAGCACCAGTGAGCTGATCGTTTCTCGCGGCCCGCTCTGCTATCTCGCCGGGGTGGGGAGTGACAGGCGCCCCGGGGGGGGGGGGGTGATTGAGCTTCAGGCAAGCGGAAGGTTTTCCCGATCGGCTCCTGATAGTTGGAAAGTTGATGTTTAGAAAAAACTCCCTTGCGATTTTTTAAAAAGGCGGACAGAAGCTTTGGAAGCACGACTGATCAATTAGTTAGTCAATTAGTGGCTGAAGACAGGAGTTTCACGACTCACGGTCAAAGAGTAGAGATTAGAGGTTAGAGATTAACGATTAGTGATTTGAGATTAGCGATTTGAGATTAGCGATTTGAGATTAGCGATTTGAGATTAGCAATTTGATATTAGAGACTAGAGACTAGAGATTAGAGAATAGAGACTAGCGATTAGAGATTAGAGATTAGAGATTAGGGCTTAGAGATTGGCGATTTTAGATTAGAGACTAGAGATTAGAGATTAGAGACTAGCGATTAGAGATTAGAGACTAGAGATTAGAGATTAGCGATTTTAGATTAGAGACTAGAGACTAGAGATTAGAGATTAGAGACTAGAGATTAGAGATTAGAGACTAGCGATTAGAGATTAGAGACTAGAGATTAGAGATTAATGATTTTAGATTAGAGATTAGAGATTATAGACTAGCGATTAGAGATTAGAGACTAGAGATTAGAGATTAACGATTTTAGATTAGAGACTAGAGATTAGAGACTAGTGATTAGAGACTAGAGATTAGAGACTAGAGATTAGAGACTAGAGATTAGAGACTAGATATTAGTGATTGGAGATTGGCAATCAGCAATTAGTGGTTTATAATTAAGCGCTTCGCACTGCCATTGCGCAGTGCAACAGCAAAGTTCTGCAGGCGGGTCCCTCAGCCTTGAAGGCCTTCCATCGCTATAGAAATCCAGCAGAAGCCGCTGCATCTTACAGTTCAACCGCAATTAGGCGCGATCCCCTGCTGCTCCAGACCAGTTCTCAACTCTATAAACAGCAAATATAAAGCAAGCAATAAAAACACAAATAACCAGTGCCCAGACAAGCAGTGCTCAGTTTCATGCATTATGCAGCTCAATTGCTCAGCTATTGTCAATGCGCAGCTGCTCACCCGCACTCCTCCCTCCTTCCCTCGCCTAAAAAAGCAGACAGGCTGACAAACAACCACAGCCCCTCCCAGCCCAGTGCTCTAAGCGGTCATAAATACACCTATAGGTCATTAAACTCTCCAGACTCTCCGCTCCATCTTGTATCTGCCGCGCTCGACTCTCGCTGATTCGTATTTAACCGCAGGAAGTGCGGGCCTCACTCGCTGGGCAAATACATGTATGATTCACTGAGTAGGTGAGAACTGGACCCATGCAGCTCTCTGAGCCGGGTAGGGGGGGGGGGCGCTTAAGAAACGAGGGAAGGTGGAGCTGCTGGCAGCCCCCCCCCCCAGCTCACGCAGGGCAGCTGGGAGCGTCTTGCCGGACACCATAGCGTGACTGGATTAGCTAGCGGCCCCGCACCTGCCGCCCCTCTCCCGCTCTCCTCTCTCGCTTTCTTTGCTAAAAAATTTCGGTCCAAAAGTTTGTGAACTGCTGTCTGCTGCGGCTGCTGCTGCTGCTGCTGTCCACTTCTGTTGCTACTGCTGGGCTTCTTCTAGAAGGAGGCGGGTGGCCATGTTTTCTACCGTGGGCTTAATGAGGCTCCATCAGATGGTGGGAAGAGACTGCGCTTGGGGCTGCCAGTTGTAGGGCAGCTCTGCACTTCAGAAGCATCATCACAGTTATATAACAGAGGGTGGGGACTCAGCAGCCCCTCACCACTGCCAGGTGATTTAGGGATATTTTGCCCGAATTTTTGATTGTGACAGCCTTCCTTCCCGCTGATTTTCACTGCCGATATTTCGCAGCCTGAGGGGAGATTTTCTTTGTCTTCTACTAGAATTTCTCCCTTTGATTGCCAGATACGGGCTCTCCGGCCTCCTCCATCTCCCGCTTGCCTGCGCTTCCCAGGCAGATCGGGGATCTCAGTTTCCTCAGGTACAGCTGCTGGCATCGCGGCTTCAATCACCTGGCACGACCTGCTGATCTGTCTGTGTGTCTCTTACGGACCTGCCTCTCTGCCCTCTCCTCCCTGCCTCTCTGCCCTCTCCTCCCTGCCTCTCTGCCCTCTCCTCCCTGCCTCTCTGCCCTCTCCTCCCTGCCTCTCTGCCCTCTCCTCCCTGCCTCTCTGCCCTCTCCTCCCTGCCTCTCTGCCCTCTCCTCCCTGCCTCTCTGCCCTCTCCTCTCTGCCTCTCTGCCCTCTCCTCCCTGCCTCTCTGCCCTCTCCTCTCTGCCTCTCTGCCCTCTCCTCCCTGCCTCTCTGCCCTCTCCTCCCTGCCTCTCTGCCCTCTCCTCCCTGCCTCTCTGCCCTCTCCTCTCTGCCTCTCTGCCCTCTCCTCCCTGCCTCTCTGCCCTCTCCTCCCTGCCTCTCTGCCCTCTCCTCCCTGCCTCTCTGCCCGTCTCCTCCCTGCCTCCCTGGCTGTCGCATCCCCTTGCTGTCTCGATTACAGCCGCTGGCCACCCGCTCTCCAAGTCTTCCCAGTGGCTCCCCTGCCCCACCGAGCAGCTCAAAGACCCCCCTGACCGGCTACCGCCGCCGCCGCGTCTCAAGAGTCAAGAGGAGCCGGCGCGCTGCATGCGGCAGGCGCTCAAGAGCCCCGTGTGCAAATTGATTCCCCATCATCATTGGCAGCCCCACCTCAGCCTCTCACCACCCCCCATCCAGCACTCCAGCTCCGCCATCAAAGGCTTTGCTCACACACAAAGGCCCTCAGCCAGTTTTGAGTCTGGCTTGGCCCGAAAATTGAATTTCTCTGCCGGACAACTGACAGAAAAACTCCCAAGCCGGCCGCAGTGTCAACAGAAATCGGACCGCTGCCCGGTCTGGGCCGCTCGCGATTCCCCTCCGAGGATCTCACTGGCACTTTAAGGCGTGCACCCCGGGCTCATTGATTCTTAGTGATCTTTGCTTAGCTCGAGTGCCTCCGCCGCCCCTGGTTGCGTCTAACAATGTCACCGCCTCTGTCTGCTCACTTTGTGGGCCTCGCTCGATGCTCATATCCAAGATTTTTTTCCCATTGTTCTTGTGCCGCAGTTATAATATGCATTTTTGCTAAGTCGTCTTATTTTCCAATGAGTTGTACTAGTGCAAACTTTTTATACGAGCGTAGTCCGTACCCCATCCACAATGTACACCCGGCCCAGCCAACCCCCTACCCCATCCACAATGTACACCCGGCCCAGCCAACCCCTACCCCATCCACAATGTACACCCGGCCCAGCCAACCCCCTACCCCATCCACAATGTACACCCGGCCCAGCCAGCCCTCTAACCCCATCCACAATGTACACCCGGCCCAGCCAACCCCCTAACCCCATCCACAATGTACACCTTGCTTTAGCTGATCAAACCCACAAACTGCTCGCCAGGCGCCAACGGTCACGTGACCTACTCAATCGAGGATTCCCCGGCCCCGCTCGACACAGTCGCTGATCCGGAAGCGGCGAGAGCCGCCGCAGCGGCCTCCAAAAATTTCCGCGTCGACCCGCGCACCGGCGTCATCAGCTTGAGACCCGGGCACCGGCTCGACCGGGAGACCAAACCGGTGCATCTGATTCCCCTGGTTGCCAGGGACGCCGGCAGGCCAGTCGGGCTGAGTGCCAGCCTCACCCTCAGCCTTAGCCTCATGGACGTCAACGACAACCCGCCCCGGTTCGCCAACGCCAGCCTGGAGGCGTCGCTGTCAGAGCTGACCCCCGTGGGGCACCGCGTGCTGCGCCTGCACGCCGACAGCGCCGACTCGGGGGCCAACGCGGAGATTCGCTACCGCCTGCTGGACAATGACGGCCTCTTCAGCGTTGACGCTGTCTCGGGTGAGAGCGGACTGAGTGCACGGGGACTGGCTGGGCGACAGCTGGAATACGGAGAGAGAGGGAGAATATGGTGAGGGCGGATAGGAGAGAGAAGGAGAGAGAGGGTGAGGGTGAGGGCGGATAGGAGGGAGAGGGGGAGGAGGGGGAGGGCAGGGAAGAGGGTGAGGGCAGGGAAGAGGGTGAGGGCAGGGAGGAGGGTGAGGGAAAGTGAGGGGGATAGGAGGGAGAGGGAGAGGAAGATGAGGGCGGATAGGAGGGAGGAAGAGGATGAGGGCGGATAGGAGGGAGAGGGAGAGGGGGGTAAGGGCGGATAAGAGGGAGAAGGAGAGGGGGGTAAGGGCGGATAGGAGGGAGAGGGAGAGGAGAGAGAGGAGAGAGAGGAGAGAGAGGAGAGAGATGACAAAAGCACTTAGACAATATGAGCTTCGGCATCCGAAATGCCCCATCATGAGCCACGCCCCCAGCATCCCTCGAATTCGCCCCACAGGCGCAATCTGAGAGGGGCTGGCATCTCAGGCTGGGGGATTTTGATTCAGTGGCCACCCCATCTCCCCCCAGTGTCGCGGGCAGAAGCGGTAAAGTAGCGATTCCCCTTCGGAGGAAGGGGGGCTGGCGAGTCTCTGAAAGCTGAAATCGAAGCCGCCCGACCTTCGAGTCACCCCCAGGCGGTGCTCCGGTGCCTCAGCAATGAGCGTCTCGGCCCCGAGTTACTGCATTAAAAGTGCCGCCGCTTCATCCCGGATGCGGATCGATGGCACAGAAAAAGTGCCCAGCAACCGCCCCCCCCCTGTTTGCCGACCTGCAGGAGAATCAATTAGCGGCTGCTGGGCAAATGTTTTGCCTCTGTGGGGGGGCCCGTGTTGACTTTTCAGCAGCCTCCGCAGGACAGGAGGGACGCCCCGTCACCAACGCATATTCAGCCAAGGAAGCACTTTCAGAACCCAGGTGTTGGGGATAAACTTGCGGGATTAAACTAGAGACAGGGAGATAGGAAGAGAATTGTGGGAAATTTTCTGCCCAGGTAGCAACAGGTGCTGCGAGTTGCTGAGGCGCTGCTGCCCGATGGTGAGGCGTCTTGAGGGGGGTTTACGACCTTTTTGCTCTTCCTTGAGGTCGACAGGAGGGGCGGGGCAGAGGAGTGAGCGGTGGATCTCTGGGGAGTCTGTTTGGCAAGACGGCTGCTTTGAATATCGGGATTTTATTCCCTCTCGTAGGACTGTTAATCCACTACTGGGTGTTTTATTACCTAACGGGTTTTAATTCCCCATTAGGATTTTATTCCCCCAGCGAGGCTTACTTGCCATGTATTATTTTTATTCCCAAGAGTTCCCAAGTATTCCCAAGTTAAAATTAATTTACTGGACTTTATTCCACTAAAACGGAATTTTATTCCCCAATGGCATTTTATTCCCTAATGGCATTTTATTCCCCAATGGCATTTTATTCCCTAATGGCATTTTATTCACCAATGGCATTCTATTCCCTAATGGCATTCTATTCCCCAATGGCATTCTATTCCCCAATGGCATTCTATTCCCCAATGGCATTCTATTCCCCAATGGCATTCTATTCCCCAATGGCATTTTATTCCCCAATGGCATTTTATTCCCCAATGGCATTTTATTCCCCAATGGCATTCTATTCCCCAATGGCATTCTATTCCCCAATGGCATTCTATTCCCCAATGGCATTTTATTCTCAAATAAGATTTAATCCCCTTTCCCTCAGGCGAGCTCACCCTGAAGTCGCCGCTAGACTATGAGCAGCGCCGCGAGTACCACCTGACCATCCGCGCCTTCGACACCAGCTCGAGGCCGCTCAGCGCCACCGCCGTTGTCACCGTCCGCGTGCTGGACGAGAACGACAACGCGCCGCAGTTCCCGCCGGGCGGCTTCAACGTCACCGCCAAGGAGAACGCAGATCCCGGCACCCGGCTGCCGGTGGACATCGCTGCCACGGACGCCGACTCCGGGGACAACGGCCGGCTGGCCTACCAGATCCGGGCTGGAGACCCCGACGGCATGTTCAGCCTGGACTCCGCATCCGGTCGCTTCTACGCCCGCCGCAGGCTGGACCGCGAGACCCAGGAACTGTACAGCCTGACCGTCACCGCTGCCGACCACGGCCGGCCCCCGTTCACCGCCACCACCACCGTGCGGGTCACCGTGCTGGACCAGAACGACTGCAGCCCGCAGTTTGACCGCCCGGACTACTTATTCATTGCGCAGGTGCGCTGCGGCTCTGACCGCCCACTCAGGACCTGCTCCGCTGTCCATCCGCTCTCCGCTCTCTCCGCTCTATCCGCTCTCTCCGCTCTCCGCTCTCTGCTCTCTCTGCTCTCTCCTCTCTCCGCTCTCTCCGCTCTCTCCACTCTCTGCTCTCCGCTCTCTCTGCTCTCCGCTCTCTCTGCTCTCCGCTCTCTGCTCTCCGCTCTCTCCGCTCTCTCCGCTCTTTGCTGTCCGCTCTTTCCTCTCCGCTCTCTCTGCTCTCCGCTCTCTCCGCTCTTTGCTCTCCGCTCTCCTCTCTCTCCGCTCTTTGCTCTCCGCTCTCCGCTCTCTCCGCTCTTTGCTCTCCGCTCTCTCCGCTCTCTCCGCTCTTTGCTCTCCGCTCTCTCCGCTCTCTGCTCTCCGCTCTCCTCTCTCTCCGCTCTTTGCTCTCCGCTCTCCGCTCTCTCCGCTCTCTGCTCTCCGCTCTCCTCTCTCTCCGCTCTTTGCTCTCCGCTCTCCGCTCTCTCCGCTCTTTGCTCTCCGCTCTCTCCGCTCTCTGCTCTCCGCTCTCCGCTCTCCTCTCTCTTCGCTCTTTGCTCTCCGCTCTCTCCGCTCTCTCTGCTCTCCGCTCTCTCTGCTCTTTGCTCTCTCCGCTCTTTGCTCTCCGCTCTCCGCTCTCTCCGCTCTTTGCTCTCCGCTCTCTCCGCTCTCTGCTCTCCGCTCTCTCTGCTCTCTGCTCTCCGCTCTCTGCTCTCTGCTCTCCGCTCTCTCCGCATGCTGTCCATCCACTCTCCTCTCTCTCCGCTCTCTCAGCTCTCCACTCTTTGTTCTCCGCTCTCTCCACATTCCACTCTCTCTTCTTCCCCCTCAGCCCCCTTCCACTCTTTCCGCCTTTTTGTCCGGCAGAATCAAAAGCCAATTTTTCCAATGCCATTTCAGGTTGACGATTCCGGGAACATCACCCAGCAGCCATACTTGGTGAGAGCCGCACCGGACTGCCCACAGTTCTCGGTGGACTAAGCGAGTTTTTAAATCGAATTTCCACACCCACAAAACTACAGGAGGACACTGACCCCGAGGACCCGACAGCGTCGCTCATCCGAGTCACCGACTGCGACGCCCCGCCAAACGGCGGCCCCTTCGTCTGGTCGGTGGTTGAGGGCAACAGCATGAAGTTTGCGGTGAGCTCCGGCCGCCTGCGGATTAGCGAGGCCTTCCCGCAGCCGCTGGGAGTTGAGCTCATCCGCATTCAGGCCTGCGACGGAGGGGACGTCATTCGGTGAGTCCGAGCTCCGAGAGTTTCTGGCCACAGATCCTCTGGGCGGATTGCATAGCGACTGGTCTACCCGCCCCCAGATCCTCTGGGCGGATTGCATAGCGACCGGTCTACCCGCCCCCAGATCCTCTGGGCGGATTGCATAGCGATCGGTCTACCCGCCCCCAGATCCTCTGGGCGGATTGCATAGCGACCGGTCTACCCGCCCCCAGATCCTCTGGGCGGATTGCATAGCGATCGGTCTACCCGCCCCCAGATCCTCTGGGCGGATTGCATAGCGATCGGTCTACCCGCCCCAGATCCTCTCGACGGATTGCATAGCGACCGGTCTACCCGCCCCCAGATCCTCTGGGCGGATTCCATAGCGACCGGTCTACCCGCCCCCAGATCCTCTGGGCGGATTCCATAGCGACCGGTCTACCCGCCCCCAGATCCTCTGGGCGGATTGCATAGCGACCGGTCTACCTGCCCCCAGATCCTCTGGGTGGATTCCATAGCGACCGGTCTACCTGCCCCCAGATCCTCTGGGCGGATTGCATAGCGACCGCCAATGAGGCTTAACCCCCAAGGCACAGGGAGTGTACAGGCCAGACGATGGGACAGTCAGGGCCGCTGTACACCCTACGTGAGGTGTACTTGTGACTGGTCTGACTGGCCGCAGTTCCGACTCTAATCCCGCCCCCCCCCTCCGCTGTCCCCCACGCCGCCCGCAGCTGCGGCAGCGCACAGGCGAGCATCCGCACGGTGCGCACCCAGTCGGCTCCGCCCCGGGTGCTGCCGCAGAACCTCACCACCGTGTTTGCCGAGCCACCCGCGCCCGGCCTTCGCCTCGGCGGGGTCACCCTGGCCGGCGGCCGGCAGCTGGAGGACTCCAATGTCCGGCTGCGGCTGGCCAGTCACGCTGACCGGTTCAAGCTGGGCCGCGCTGGCGACCTGCTGGTCTCTAATGGCAACCTGGCGGCGTCCAGGACCGACTACCGGCTGCGCGTGCGCGCGGAGACGCTCAACGGCCTGCGCTCTGCCCAGGAGCTGCGCCTGCGCCTTGTCATGGCGACCGAGGATATGACGCGGAATGCCGTCTGCCTGCGGGTGTCCAACGAGAGCGGCTTCTCCTTCGTGTTCAGCGGGCTCGAGTCCGTCACTAGGGAGGCGGTGAGCGGCCGACTGTCTGCATTACCACCCGCTTTCCCATCCGCATTCCCACCCGCATTTCCATCCGCATTCCCACCCGCTTTCCCATCCGCATTCCCACCCGCATTCCCATCCGCATTCCCACCCGCATTCCCATCCACATCCCCATCCGCAGATTTCGCAGCAGCTCCGCATTGACTCCGATGATGCCTTCGTCCTGGGTCTGCAGAGCGCCTCCGACGTCAAAGGCGACGTCCCCGGCAGCTCCGACGATCTGCTGGTCGTCGTCGCCGCCTACGACCGGCGCGACCGGCGCTACCTGACCCGCGCTGAGCTGACAGCGCGACTGAGCGCCGACAGGCTGGCCTCAGCGCTCGGCGGAGGCGGCCGCCGTGTCGGCATCGCGGCGGCGGACGCTGCCGGCCTCTGCCCGCTGGAGGCCCGCCTGGCGACGCCTCCGACGCCCGCAGCCGTCCGGCTGGTCACTGCGCGCGCCTCCTTCCTGGCGCCGCGGTTTCACCTGCTGCCGCCGCCGGCCACAGACGGCTGCTGGCGGGGCGGTCGACTGTCGCCCGCTGCCACGGCTCAGCCGTCCATGGCCGCGGTGCACGCCCAGGGCGAGGCCCGTGCCGTCTGGAGTCTCGACAGCGGCCTTCAGAGCCTGCGACTGCAGCTGCGGACAGTCCAGACGCAGCCGGGGCCGGTGCTGACGCTGCGGACTGCCGGTGGCCAGCGCGAAGTTCTGCAGCTCCGCCTTCGGGCGGACGGCCGGCTCTCCGTTGGCTCGCCGGCTGCAGCTGGAGCTGCCGACGACAGCAGCGCGGAGCTGGCCGCTGCTGGGCTGCCCGTCAACGATGGACGCTGGCACAGCGCCGAGGTGCGACTTTTGAGACCTGCGGATGGGTGAGTGAGAGCTGCACTACTGCCAGTAGTAATTGAAATTGGACTCTAGATTCTCTCGGTGCTCCGCTGCAGCATTGGGTCGCTCAGTGAGTCCTCCAGTGAGTCCTTCAGTGAGTCCTTCAGTGAGTCCTTCAGTGAGTCCTTCAGTGAGTCCTTCAGTGAGTCCTTCATTGAGTCCTTCAGTGAGTCCTTCAGTGAGTCCTTCAGTGAGTCCTTCAGTGAGTCCTTCTATGGGTTGTTTTGTAGACCACAAGCTCTGTTCGCCGCTCATTGGCTGTCCACCTGCCCCCTGCAGCTCCCCCACCGCCGTGCAGCTGCTGGTGGACTCCATCGACCCGCAGTTTGCCAACCTGCCGGCGGACTCAGCGCTGGCAGCCCGCGGCTCCCACGAGGTCGCCATCGGCCGCGGCTTCAACGGCTGCCTGCGCGACATGCGCGGCCCCGCGACCGCGCCCCGTCTCCGACTCTCCGGCGCCTCCAAGGGGCTGCGGCCGGGCTGCTCGGACTCCCTGCTGGCCGCGCCCTGCGCAAAGACGCCCTGCCTGCACGGCGGAGCCTGCGAGAGCGGCAGCAGCGCAGGCAGCGGCGCCTTCTCCTGCCGCTGCCCGAGCCCCTACGTTGGCGCCCGCTGCGAGGTGAACGCCGAGCCCTGCGCCTCCGCTGCCGCAGCCAGTCGATGCCGCAACGGCGGTCGCTGCCGAAGCGGCCCCGTGCTCGGCCAGGCCGTGTGCGACTGCGCCGGCACCGGCTTCCAGGGCGACACCTGCGAGACCGACATCGACGAGTGCCGCTCGGTGCCGCCGCCTGGGCCCTGCAGCGGCCGCGGCGTCTGCCGGAACCTGCCGGGCAGCTTCCACTGCAACTGCACCTCCGGGTTCGCCGGCCCGACCTGCGCCGGTCTGCCCGGCGACTCGACTGACGGCAGCGCCAGCGTCGCCACGGCCTCCTTCAGCCCCCTGGAGGTGGCCACCGTGGCCGGCTCCGCCCTGCTGCTTGTGGTGCTCGCTTTCATTGTCTTCCTCTGCGTCTCCTGCCTGTGCCGACGGCGGAGCGGTGCTAGCGGTAGCGGCGGTTCTGGCCGGCGGAGGAAGTCCCGCGGCGGCCGCAACGGCAACTGCAACGGCAACGGGTCGCCGGCCTCCGCCTACGGCTGCGAGCTGCACGACCCGTCGGAGGCGGTGGCGCTGGTCACCCTGGCCAGCGGGGAGACCCGCCTGGTGCCGCAGAAGGAGCTGGGGTCGCTCGGGGTCGGCATGGGGCCTCTGGGCTCGGCGGGACCCAGCCCGACCTACGCCTGCTACGAGCGGCCGCGGCCTCCGTCGTCAACAGCGGCCACCGCCATCGGCAACGGCCGCTACCCCAGCCAGCTGGTGGCTGAGTCCGCCGCCGGGACCCCCACCCGCTGCCTGACCCCCCGCGGTGGCGGCGGCGGCTACCCGCCGAGGTTTCCCCAGGTGCGGCTGCCGGCATCGTCGGGAGTTGGTGAAGTCGGCGGCGGCCTGGGCGACTTTCTAATCGATGAGCAAGGTGAGCCGAGCTGCGCGGGTAAACGGCGGGAGTAACTTTCATAGCAGTTAGCAAGCCGAACACCTCGTCATCTAATTAGTAACGCACCTGTCCGTTCGCTGCTATTTTGAGCTCGCATTTCAGGGCTGCAGCGGCTGGCAGCTTCGCCGCAGCAATTCCAGCTCAGACAAGTAAAACTCTGCGCACACCTGAACCATGATTAATCATTTGTTTAAGTTCTTCAGCGCTACTCCGCTACCCCACTGTGCTCTTCGTCCGTGTCTAGAATTGAGTTTTCTACAACCATAATTATGACGCTGTAAATGTGTTATTATTGCATTAGTTAGATGGCTGTCTGCTTTAGCGGTTAGAGATGCGCTCCCAGATGCGTCTGTTTTATTCTTGTAGGGACCTGACACCCCTACAGTGGGGGGAGGGGGGTGTCAGGTCCCTACACGAGTCCCCGAGTGAGCAGCTGAGTCCATCTTCTCAGTCCCTGAGTGAGCAGCTGAGTCCATCCTCTCAGTCCCTGAGTGAGCAGCTGAGTCCATCCTCTCAGTCCCTGAGTGAGCAGCTGAGTCCATCCTCTCAGTCCCTGAGTTATCAGCTGAGTCCATCCTCTAGTCTTTGAGTTATCAGCTGAGCCCATCCTATCAGTCCCTGAGTTATCAGCTGAGCCCATCCTCTCAGTCCCTGAGTTATCAGCTGAGTCCATCCTCTCAGTCCCTGAGTTATCAGCTGAGCCCATCCTCTCAGTCCCTGAGTGAGCAGCTGAGTCCATCCTCTCTGTCCCTGAGTTATCAGCTGAGCCCATCCTCTCTGTCCCTGAGTTATCAGCTGAGTCCATCCTCTCTGTCCCTGAGTTATCAGCTGAGTCCATCCTCTCAGTCCCTGAGTTATCAGCTGAGTCCATCCTCTCAGTCCCTGAGTTATCAGCTGAGTCCATCCTCTCTGTCCCTGAGTTATCAGCTGAGCCCATCCTCTTTGTCCCCGAGTGAGCAGCTGAGCCCATCCTCTTTGTCCCTGAGTGAGCAGCAGAGTCCATTCTCTCAGTCCCTGAGTGAGCAGCTGAGCCCATCCTCTCAGTCTCTGAGTGAGCAGCTGAGTCCATCCTCTCAGTCTCTGAGTGAGCAGCTGAGTCCATCCTCTCAGTCTCTGAGTGAGCAGCTGAGTCCATCCTCTCAGTCTCTGAGTGAGCAGCTGAGCCCGTCCAGTTCTTTGTGTTGTACTTAAGCACAAAGTTGATATCCCCATCCCAAAGTAAGCCTGGAAATGTCTTGGATGTCTTACTATAAGTAGGCCGGTCAATAAATGGTAGCATTTTTTGTTTTGTTTCCCACTTACGTAAGCCGACAATGGGCAACAGCGGTAATTGTGAGATCGAGATTTTCCAAAAAACCGAATTTCCAACTCAACTCGCCAGGCGGCCGGGCGGCTCCGTGCGGCCACGGCTGGCAGTGCAGCTGCTGGATCCGCAGAGGTGACAATTGCAGAGAATTTGGCTGGCCTGGGAGAAGAGGTGGCTCTAACACCCGTGCTAAAACCGATAACAATGCCATAAACTTCTATTTTGTTATAAACTCGCTGTCTGATTATTTGTTAATCGGTATTTTTTACTTTTAGTTATTTTTTACTGCATAATAACTGCGCTACTCTACTGCCAGTAGTAGGCTTGTTTGACATTTTAACACAGAAATTCTAGAATAACAGCTTTAACAGGCGTAATAGAGAGCTAGAAGTGTCGCAGCTTTAACCAGCCAATAGAGCCCACTGGAAACTTACCAGGTGAAAGTGGCTATCAGGCATCCGTGAGCTCAATGTCACCTCACCATCACCGTCTCCGCAGGCTACCACTGGGACACTTCCGATTGGAACTCTGCCGCCAATCCGCCGGACCTGATCCCGGACCACAGCCCCTACTGCGTCTACTCCGGGCCCAACGGCCTGCAGTACTTCTCCCACGGCCGCTGCAATGGCGGCGTTGCCGGCTCGTCAGGCCTCAGCTCGCCTGCCAACCACCACCACCACCACCATCAGCACCACCAGTTCCTGCGGCCCGCCAACTCGCTGCTCCTCTCCGCCTCGGCATCCGCATCCGTCGCTGGCAGCCTCCGAGGCATCGGCGGCGGTGGCGGCGGTGGAGGTGGCCGATGCTGCAGCCGCTGTGGAGGCGTTGGCGGCGTCGGCGGCAGCTTCGAGTCGCTGGGCAGCGCACTGTCCTCCAGCCAGCAGCAGCAGCAGCTGCGGGCCCGAGGGCCGGCCTCGCCGCAGCTTCTGCCTCCGCTTGACGCCGACGGCGAGGCCGAAGTCGCGGCTGCCGATGCCGGCTCTCAAGTGGCGCTGCTGCCGCCCGCGCCCGTCGCCGCTTCGCCGTCCGCCTCGACCGCCTCCCCAGCATCGACGACCATCGCCGCGGTGGCCGCCTTCGCCGCATCGCCGCCGGCGCTGATCGAGTCGCCGGCCGAGGACGTTGACGATGCCGTTGCCATGGCAACCGCGGCCCAGCCGGCCGAGACTGCGGCCTGAAAAGCCTCTTTTTTTCTACGAGTACAAAAACAAAAGCAACTTCCAAAGTAGCGGATAAGCTCGCGCGCCTCCGGTATGTAGAGTACAATGTACTTTTTTAGCTGAATGCCCAAGTGCAAGTGTACTTTAAGCATGAACCCGAGTTGTTTGCTGTTCAGAAACCTATTAAAAGGTATTTCACAAAAATTTTTAGACCATAAATTAAAAAAACAATCTAATTGCGCCTTTTTACCTCGGAGCGGCTTCTGTTTGAACTGCACAGCTCAAATTTCCGTAATGATTTGCATCGCAATGCTTCACCATTCTGCCCATTTGCTACAGTAAATTTCGGTTGTAAAATCATTCTGCAATGCATCCCTTTCTTATAACATTGCTCATTAAAATAGTAAGAAGTTTTTAAAATGTTTTTTTTCACGTCGCCAGCATTCAAATTTATTTGTCAAATTATTTCAAAGAACAAATCGAGAAGAAAGATGAGATTTGTTAGACATAAAGATTATATTTTAACATTTACTGCTATATTTAGATAAAAAGGCTAAATTATGTTGTAAAATGCAAATAAAAATATAATATGTAGTAAAAATCGCTCATCAGCTTTGACAATACAAATTTTGACAAACACTGACAATAGCAAACAAAAATTATGAAAATTTTAGGCGTCTACAATAACAACTACGAGCGAAAGAAGAAAAAAATTGAAATTACAACAAAAATTTGCACTGTTCTCAAAGCTTTCAAAGAAAATAAGAAAAGCGTCACAGGGCCTGCCAGCCGCACTGACCGCCGGCGATAGCCAGTTACAAAACTACAGTTGAGATACCAACAGGGATACCGGATCGACTGTGTTAGCACGAGTGCAATGCAAACCTCCTCGGCTTCAATGTTTTGTAAGTGTGACAAATTTACGCAAAAAAGGGCTTGAAAATCCGAATGAACAATGGATAAGTCGGCCTTGAGCTCACGCAGATGCATCTGGTAGAGTAAGAGGCAGTCCTCTGTAAGTCTCTCAGTCGTACACATAGAACACCACCATCAGTAGCGACGCAACGAAAGCCGCAACTCTCCAGTCGGTGCACCTCCCGAATGTCGTTGTCAATGATGAAAATCTTGCTGGCATCGCCCTGCAGCAGCTCCGGCAGCTGCTGAACTACGAAGTTGGTTTTCGTCTTCACTTCAGCGAAGCTCAAGATGATGAAGTCAAAGAACTGGTCTGAGCTCCAGATGTCATCCACATAGTCTTCCATGCTCTTATCAGAGTAAATAGATTCCTGAAAGTTGGCCGATTCTTCCCTCATCTCTAATAGCGGAAAATTCCTCACGAATTGGCTCCAGAGGCCATTGAAACAGATCAACCATGGTGACGCTGACGTCAAGATCGCTGAGGCTCTCTGTCTCGCTGACGGACCGGAACACGTCCAAAACAGCCAAGGCGTCGCTGCCGGGGCCGCTGCCCAGCGAAAGGACCTCGTAGTTGGTCAAGTCTGTTGACATGATGGCGGACTCAAGCTCATCTTCGATGAACCCATGGATCAACATTCTCTTGCTTTGCAACTCGCGGGCCGTGTAGTCTCTGCGAAATGACTGGGTTTTGTAATATTTCAGATTGCCTTTATCTTTTGAGTTGCACCAGCAGGAATAAGACATGCTGAATGTCACGAGCAGTGTGAAGCAGAGGAAAGGTTTAATCATTCTTTTAGCAGATGGATGCCAATAAAACATCAGATGTAACAAAATTTCCGTGGAAAACCCGTGGTCTATTTTTGGTGATGACACTTCGCTGTACGCAGCACTGAGCAAGCTCTCGTACGAGTACAGTTTGGGTGCACGGAATTTTGACAATACTCCGAGCAGCCTCTACGGAATTCCGCGGCAATTCCCCGGACTGAAATCCTCATTGGTTCTCGGGAAGCCAATGAGTGAGCAGCAGAATTGTATCCCTCTCGTCCCGACCCCAGGTGTTCCCGTCCCATCTCCACCCCTGTCCGCTTTGTTTCCACTTTGGCAAGACTCCTCCAGTTCGAGTCTGACTTATTTTATGAGAGCTACAGCTAGGCCTTCCAATTCCGGGATTGTGAATTGTGGACTTTGGGGATTTTGGAATCCCTATAGCTACAATAGGGAGATCTAAATAAATGTGATCAAATAAGTGATTGCGCTTGTCAATGGTCACTGATCACTGTTGCCCACTCTTGGATGCCTGTTATCGATGCTTCTTGTTTCCGGGGCTGCACTTTTGTCCAAAAGGTCTCACGTAGCCGCAGACGTTCTCAGAATGGTGAATTTCAGAGTGGTTAGAACTTAGTTCTATGGAGTTCTAAGTTCTTTGGAGATTCCAATCTTTTTGAATGAAAATAATTATAAAATGATTTCACAACGCCGAAAATTCGGCATGGTCTGTGTTATATCAAGTTTTCTATGATGTGAACTTTCGGTCTGATGAAGTTTCAGTCTTGTGAAGGACCATGCAGAATTTTCGGCGTTATGAAATTTCAGAATTATGAAAGCGACACTCCGAAATTCTTGCTAAAACAATTGCCTGTCTCGGCTGGAGACCAGGAGAGGAAACTGGTCAGTAGTTCCTTGCATTCCTCTCAGAGCCAGGGGTCTGGGTAAAGTATGGTTCCCATAATTCAAGCAATATGCGCTCAAGGACTTCTCAAGTAACATATACCTTAGGTATATAGGATGCTACACTCGAAATTTATGGTAAATGTTTTGAAGGCAACTTTTCGCCGAAAATACACTACAGAGATAGGAGGTACTTAATCAGACACTGTTAAGAGACCCAATCACTGTTTTAGTGTTGAAAATCGTGAAATTTCCTATCTCCGTAGTGTATTTTTTCCGGCAAAACCTGCCTTTAAAACTATTTCTGAACGAAAAGCTTTATGAATATCGATATTAAAACCTCCTATCTCTGTAGTGTATTTTTCGGCGAAAAGTTGCCTTCAAAACATTTACCATAGATTTCGAGTGTCGCGTCCTTCTACTTAAGCTGTCCTTGCGTGCGCTTAGAATAGCAGTTAACCGAAGAAACAAAGCACGAATAAAAAGCTCCTAGGCTGGCCAGACTGCGCATTGCACAAATAGAAAGCACATGGAATACTGCAGTACTCACTCAGAAGCTTCTAAAATCGCATCAGTGGTCCCACTCAGTCTGAGTGAACTCAGTCCGCAGAAAAAGACATTTTTCCGAGCACCCAACTGTATTTACTGGCGTCAGGGTGCAGACCCATACGCTCGTGTTATTAACTCGAGCTCGCTCACAACCACTCTGACCATCACAGACTCCGTGAATATTTTTAGATTATTTTCGTATCGTCAGTTGTTTCACAAGAAAACTAAAAGTGCGACAGTTTTGCGTATTTTTATTTCGATTCTTACCGCGGACAACTGGAACCGGCCTCCTGTGAACTTCGCACGATTTTCGAGTGCCAGCGTCCTGCGACAGCAGCCACGGCAGCAGGACTCGTATACGTGGGTTTGGTTGCATTGTAAAAGTTGAAATCAACTGCGTCAGGTTCTCAGTGTAACAGTATCAGATGAAAACTGATATAATAGATTTGTACAACTCTGATAAGTGCAACTAAATATTGTTTGTATTATATGCATGTATAAAATTATACAATAGCTTGTATAAATTATTCTTGCAGAACACTTGTCGCCCAAGGGCTGCTCCTTTCCCCACTCTGCTCCCTTCCGTAACACCCTGCTCTCTTCCGTAACACCCTGCTCTCTTCCGTAACACCCTGCTCTCTTCCGTACCACCCTGCTCTCTTCCATAAAACCCTGCTCTCTTCCATAAAACCCTGCTCTCTTCCGTACCACCCTGCTCTCTTCCGTAACACCCTGCTTTCTTCCATAACACCCTGCTCTCTTCCGTAACACCCTGCTCTCTTCCGTAACACCCTGCTCTCTTCCGTAACACCCTGCTCTCTTCTATAACACCCTGCTCTCTTCCATAACACCCTGCTCTCTTCCGTAACACCCTGCTCTCTTCCGTAACACCCTGCTTTCTTCCATAACACCCTGCTCTCTTCCGTAACACCCTGCTCTCTTCCGTAACACCCTGCTCTCTTCCGTAACACCCTGCTCTCTTCTATAACACTCTGCTCTCTTCCGTAACACCCTGCTCTCTTCCATAACACCCTGCTCTCTTCTATAACACTCTACTCTCTTCCGTAACACCCTGCTTCCTCCCCATAACACCCTGCTTCCTCCCCACAGTACGCTATATATCGTATGCATACCTTAACTCTTAAAATATACCCATGCCACGCTCCCATAACTCCCATTGCCCATAACGTGATAATTTATTCAATTAATTCAATGCATTTTATGGCTAACACAACCCTGCAGGCGGGAAGAGGAGTGCTGAGTAATTAGTGTATTAGTAATTAATATTGGGAGGGCTGCTTCTGATGCCATACGTGCAAGTGCAGTGTCAAATGTGTGTACTTTTTTATCACTGGAATGCAGTAAGTACAGATGATATTGCAAAATGAGCGCACTGTACATTCCAATTCAATTGACTTTGTACTTGCACTCATCCCTCTCGTAGTTAAAAGAGGCCATCCCTTGTAGGGAGAGTTATAGGCTATCCATCCAATACCACAACTTGTAACAGCAATTTTCTAAGCAATGGCCAGCGTCTACGACAGCTATACTCATTGGTACCAGTCCAAGGATAAGGGAAACCTGGCCTACTTTCACAGCCGTCAGTTCCGGAAGGAGTATACCGCCTGTCAGCTTATAAAGAACAGAGCACTAGTGCGGTGCTTCGTCAAAGAAGAATTGACTAATGTAATTAATAGCACTAGCCAGACAAACTACCGAGTCCTGTCTCTGGGCTGTGGGCCCGGCAGCGACCTCCTCGCTGTCATGGACGTCTTCCAGACCAACTGCCAAGTGAACAACTGGAAGCTCAACGTCGAGGTGACGGGAGTGGACCTGTACCCCTGGCCGCTGTACGAGTACAGGGCTCAGCGCTCGGCTCTAGTGGCGCAGGGGCCGATCAGGTTCTTTCCGGAGAAGTTCCACTTCAACTGCAGCATGGAGGACTTCGTAGATTACAGTATGGACGCCGGCGCCAGCTTTGACCTGATCATCCTGACCTTCGCCGAGGTAAAGCGCAGAATCGGTCTGGTTGGGCAGCTGCTGCCCCGGCTGCTTCGAGACGAGTACAGCCGCATATTCGTCATCGACAACAACATCTGGCAGGTGCGGCAGCTTGAGCAGTTTGGCTTCTGCTTAGTCAACTGCAGAGCCAGAACCAACGCTTTGTTTCTGTCTTACTAGAGCTGTTCAATACTGGAGCTTCATCTGATTAAGTACAGTGAGAATTAGTTAACGAACTTCATTCATTGTCTTTTAATGTTGATCGAGTATGTTTGGCGGATCCAGAATTTTCCATTGAAGGCAGGGTCACAGTCAGGCGGTCCGTGCCAGTCTAAAGCACATTAGCGTGCATAGATGGTGCTTAACTACTGTAGTCATTTTTTATCAAGTCAAGACTAAATTTTACTTACATTATTTTGGGTTAACCATAATGATGAGTCAAAAAAGCAATAACGTTTTTCAAAGTTTGTTATTGTGATTGCTAAATAAATAAAAGTACTTGCAGTTGCAGGCAGATCGAACATATAAACACTTGGGATAAGCACTTGGGGGTCTTAGGAGATAAGTTCGCAGTGTGCGATAGACTGAAGTCAATGTACACCCGCTACTCCACCCCCAAAGTTGTTTCTCGTCCCCTCGCAAGTCAACCACCCCATGCAGGCTATCTATGTAGTATAATGTACATTCCTGCTGACCCTGCCGCCGTTTATAATGTACATTCCTGCTGACCCTGCCGCCGTTTAAGTGAAGCAAGCAACCTCATTTCTTCCCCCACCATCCCAAATTTATCGATCGCTTCTGACTGCGCGCTGCGGAATGTTATTCCTTCATCCATGGCGCACCACAGACACTAGAATAACTAGATGGGCTACTCAGCACATTTGCGTGCAAGCTACTTTCAGTTCAGTAGTAAGTTAGACTAAAGCATTTTAATGTATTTTTAAAGACAAGGTGGTTCTAACCCCCCCTCCCCAAGCTTAAACCCTCAAACACCACACAGAACCTCTACTCCTGCCCAGCCGCCAACTTTTATTACCTTCCTCGGTTGTTTCAGCCTAAATCTGCCTTGTACATTTCAGTGGCCAATGTACATTATGGCTGGACCAATTAGCAAGCTGTTTACGTCTGCAAGCTTGGCTTCTAAACTTATCAAAGTCATTTCAGCTGCCTTTATTTTTATAAAATAGCTTGTGCATTCTTCATTGCTACTGAACTGAAAGTAGAAAGCTGTTTTACTAAGTACATGTATATCAGTATATGTGCTAGCTTGAGTGGCCCATCCAGTAATTCTAGTATACCAGCGATTCACTCGCGTGCAGGAACTTTATGTGCAAATTATTCAAACAGGAAAACATTAATGTGTCACATGATTTGTAAGCAAAGCAAATAGCAAATATTCTTAGACTAAAAAATCTAAGAAAAAATTACCATGGCGGTCTCTTGATTAATTAAAGTAAATGGTTTCACAATTTGATAATTATAAAACAGAATCAGATTTTGAAAGTGCTACGCCTGTTTGAGCCGGAATTTTTACCTGGAATTACTCGATTACTGAGTACTTGTGCTTTTTATTATTTTAACTGTGAGCTCGTAATTGGCTTTCGGTATGCAGTTTACGAGTAGCAAAAGAGGAATTCGCAACTACTTTCTTAATTTCTACAGATATGCAGAGTCGTTCCCGCACTGCTTCCAGACTGCTTCCAAATTGCTTTCAGACTGCTTCCAGATTGCTTCCAGACTGCTTTCAAACTGCTTCTAGACTGCTTCCAGATTGCTTCTAGACTGCTTCCAAATTGCTTTCAGACTGCTTCCAGACTGCTTCCAGACTGCTTCAGCTACTTTCAGACTGCTTCCAGACTGCTTCCAGGCTGCTTCCAAATTGCTTCCAGACTACTTCCAAATTGAGACTGCTTCCAGACTGCTTCCAGACTGCTTCCAGACTGCTTCCAGACTGCTTCCAGACTGCTTCCAGACTGCTTCCAGACTGCTTCCAGACTGCTTCCAGACTGCTTCCAGACTGCTTCCAGACTGCTTCCAGACTGCTTCCAGACTGCTTCCAGACTGCTTCCAGACTGCTTCCAGACTGCTTCCCACATTGCTTCTCATATGGCTTCCCACACTGTTTCCCATGCAACTTTCCACACTCCCACACGGCTTCTCACAAACACCCCCCTCATCGACTCCCAGGCCAGTTATGTTTTCAATTTATCTTTTAAAGCTAGTTTTTTCATTGGCAACAACCCATAAATCTCAAAATGAATCTCCGGGGCGATTCTACCAGGACCTGTCAGGCAATCACAGAAGAGGCTTTCTGTAAGTCCATGGCAGTCTCCAAGAGTCCAAAGGCTGTCTGTGTCTTTTGATTCTGTAGTCAACTTCCCCCAACAGCAGCCTGGCTTCTCAATCAGATCGGCATTCCCGAAGTTTTTCTTGAATCAAGATATAAACAGGTTGCCTATGCTGATAGCAGTCTTTGTCGTGAAGTTAAATGTGTTTGTTTTAAATTAGACAGTTGTGTGAGGTTGAGTAGTAAAGCTGGCTTGAGCCGATAGTTCGTGCTGTGTGCATTGAGCCAAGGTGAGACTAAATAGAAACATGCAGCATTGTGTGAAGAAAAGTTTATCCAAAATGACCATGTGAGCAGTAACGCGAGCTTACAAAAGCTCATAGCCGCAAATCCTAACTAAGACCTAACTTCACAAGACCTAAACTTCAAGAGACCCAAACTTCATAAGACTTAACTACTTTATGAGACCTAAACTTCATGCGACCTAAACTTCATGAGACCTAAACTTCATGAGACCTAAACTTCATGAGACCGAAACTTCATGAGACCTAAACTTCATGAGACCTAAACTTCATGAGACCTAAACTTCATGAGACCTAAACTTCATGAGACCTAAACTTCATGAGACCTAACTTCATGAGACCTAAACTTCATGAGACCTAAACTTCATGAGACCTAAACTTCATGAGACCTAAACTTCATGAGACCTAAACTTCATGAGACCTAAACGTCATGAGACCTAAACTTCATGAGACCTAAACTTCATGAGACCTAAACTTCATGAGACCTAAACTTCATGAGACCTAAACTTCATGAGACCTAAACTTCATGAGACCTAAACATCGTGAGACCTAAACTTCATGAGACCTAAACTTCATGAGACCTAAACATCGTGAGACCTAAACTTCATGAGACCTAAACTTCATGAGACCTAAACTTCATGAGACCTAAACTTCATGAGACCTAAACTTCATGAGACCTAAACATCGTGAGACCTAAACTTCATGAGACCTAAACTTCATGAGACCTAAACTTCATGAGACCTAAACATCGTGAGACCTAAACATCGTGAGACCTAAACTTCACGAGACCATGAGGCCTAAACTCCACATTGCTCAAAAGAATTTTTATTTTGACACTAATGCTGTTGCCATCAACGGTAATTAAGATTTTCATTATCGATGGCGAACACTGATGAAGTCATAAGGCGTCATGATTACCCCCCCTCATTTCGTTATGTATAAAATTTCTGGCTACGTATAAATACTTCGTCGAACGAATCATTCCAAGAAGAGTCTTGAATGCAGTCAGTCCAGCAAATAAGTGTTGCAATGCAGACGTTACATGGAAGTATATTTAAGGGATTATGTTATCGGTAATCAGAATAATTCTGAGCGTAGACCGCCCAGCCAATCTTGAAGCTTTGAAATTCAGTACGGCTCGTATCACGTTTTCAAGTCATGAATCTGAGAATGAACTGAGTCAGTACGTGAGCCGTTAGTAGCGCAACTGTACTGATATTTTTACTTTGCTTGACTGGCTGGCTGACAAAGCTGGCCAGCGCTATACTGGTGGTATCGATTCTTGCCTCACAGACCGTGCAGTGGTACTAAAAATAGAACAGCTTTTCAGTTTTTGCAAGTTCCGAGAATCAACCAACATGGAACCAACTAGATATTCCTTCCCCCAATTTGCTGAGATCTGCAGGGGCTGAAGCCTCATTCACACTGCCTTCAAATTAGCCGCCAAAGCTTTGTGTGTTATTGAGAGTTACACGAACAAGGTACAAAGGAACCAAATTTGGTGTACAAGTTTTGTGATCACACGAAATTTGGTTTTATTTGATGGCGGTGTGAACGAGCCTTTAGAGCAGCTGTGGCTAAAAATAGAGGGGAGCTTCACAAGCCGGTCGTAAAAATTTCACAAACCAAGAAAAAGCTTTAGCAACCAATTTCACATAAATGAAGCTTCACGAGTTAGAAAATTCGCTTCGCAGAAAAAGGCTTCAGAACTCTGCCCTCACAAACTGTGTACTAACTTCAAAACAGGGACCGCAGCCTCCCTAAAGCCAGCGGCCCAGGCTCGATTCCCAGTGCAGTCACATTCATTTGCGACTAAACTGGAATCGCATCTTGGCTCTGCTCGTGCAATTGACGCTATTGAGGGCCAACCCTAAAGTGTTATATGCCAAACGATAAAGTTGGGACCGCTTGCGAATGATTGCGTACGTATCCTTGCGCTTGTGTGCCTGTTTAGGGGAGCCGGCGGAATGGGCAGCAATGTGACAATGTCGCATATAGCCACCTGCCTATAATACAAAATAGTAACTTCAAAACAAAATAAGCCGCTTGCAGATTAACAACGCTAACTGCGACGCCTCCGATCGCGGTGTCCCTCACCTCAGCCAGCTCGATCATTGCTGGCCTATCAAACAGATTGTCCTTCCGGCCAAAGTTCCAATCTGTTCGAATCCGCAGCGTTTCAGCTGTCTCACGGGCTCGATGTTGTTGTCGATCACGAAGATCCTGCTGGCTTCATCTCGGAGCAGCTCAGGCAGGCGGTTGGAGACGAATTCCAGCTTCTTCTTCACTTCAGCGAAGCTCAAAATGATGAAGTCAAATCGCTTTCCACTTCTGCGAGCGAATTCAAAATACCGCTGCATGCTGCAGAAGTAAAATTTATCTCGGAAGTTCTCGATCGGTCCCCGCCTTTCGATGGCCTCTGTCTTAGCGCTGAAGCTGTCCAGCGACCAGTCATAGCGGTCAACTCCCGTGACCTTGACGGTCAGGGGCTCCAATTCCTCCTTGACGCACACGGACTGGAAGACCTGCATGGCCGCCAGCAAGTCGGAGCCGGGACCGCAGCCCAGCGACAGCACCCGGTAGCTGGTCCTGTCAGAGGACATTATGGCGGCATGCATCTCCTTCCTGATGAGGCTGTACACGATTTCTTTCTTCTTGACCATCTCAAATCTTGCGTATTCGTTGCGGAACTCCTCGCTTCGCCAAAATTCCAGGTTTCCTTTGTCCTTGGACCCGTTCCAGCGCTGGTAGATTTCCGGCATTTTAAAGGCGAATCTAAAAAACTGGGTCTGATGCAGTAGAAGTTTTGCTTTGCTTTGCAGCGCGCAGAGCTTTAAGTTGAAAATAGACGGAATTTCCGCGGGAAATCCGTGGCAATGTTGCACACAAAAACGCCATGTATATATGCGGATAGTGCCGCTTTTGCGTACTATAAAATGAAACTTTATTTATATACATGACAGCTCCGGAAAGTACATTTGTAACATGAGTCCCTTGCCCGCCTTCCTTATTGGTTCAATGCTTCCTATGCATCTATTGGAAGGTGAGCATGCTCTAAGCAAGGGCTACTCAAAGTAGAAGGACGGGAAATCTCCTTTCTGGAGAAAATTTTAGGGCGTAGGTTTTTCAGAAGGCTAACAGTATTACAAAGGGCAAGCAAGACGTGCGCCGGCTAGAGGCAAATAAAGCTTGTGAACAGCTCGTATTTTAAATAATGCTTCTTCGACTTGACTTTGATGTCAGATGGTAGCCTGGAGGCAATAGTCGGTATAGAAGCAGAAGAAGAGGACATAACAAGACAGACAGACAGACAGACAGACAGACAGACAGACTGACAGACAGACAGACAGACAGACAGACAGACAGACAGACAGACAGACAGACAGACAGACAGACAGACAAACAGACAGACAGACAGACAGACAGACAGACAGACAGACAGACAGACAGACAGACAGACAGACAGACAGACAGACAGACAGACAGACAGACAGACAGACAGACAGACAGACAGACAGACAGACAGACAGACAGACAGACAGACAGACAGACAGACAGACAGACAGACAGACAGACAGACAGACAGACAGACAGACAGACAGACAGACAGACAATAAAACTCGTTACATTGCGCTTTGTGTTCAGCTCAGAATGCAGCCGTGTTCGGGTCGCTAAATCGGCGCAAGACCATAGACAGCAAAGCAGCTTTATAGAGTAATCGAACATTCGGCAGGAACCAGAAATCCAGAAGCACTAGGGACACGAGGATTTTCAGCTATAGGGAACAATTTTAAATCTACCGAGACGAGCCGTTAAATATTCAAAGCTCATCATGGATGACGATAAAACTCTGTAAGTCCCGGCTGAAGCCATTCCTGTTCTGGGTAATCATGAAGGCAGTTGCGAGTTTTTATATTCAAACTGACGGGGTGCAAAAACTTCTCATTGCTTCCCTCAGCTGCCTTCATCTCATGAAGGAGGCCATTGGCATCTGCGGCACCGCGGGCCTCCTGGTGCTCATCTTCAGCGTCAACCTCCTCTGCTCCACCAACTTCTTCCGCCGGCAGCTGGTCCGGTTTCCCGTGTTCCTGCAGATCCGCGACCTGTGCGAGATCGCCACCAACAACTGGGCGATGTGGGGCAAAGCGATGGTGAGGTCCAGAATCCAGGATTGTCTGGAACTTTGTGTCTGGATGAGCTGATGCTGAGTGTCTGTGTGAGCTGATGCTGAGTGTCTGTGTGAGCTAATGCTGAGTGTCTGTGTGAGCTGATGCTGAGTGTCTGTGTGAGCTGATGCTGAGTGTCTGCGTGAGCTGATGCTGAGTGTCTGCGTGAGCTGATGCTGAGTGCATCGGTGAGCTGATGCTGAGTGTCTGTGTGAGCTGATGCTGAGTGTCTGCGTGAGCTGATGCTGAGTGTCTGTGTGAGCTGATGCTGAGTGTCTGTGTGAGCTGATGCTGAGTGTCTGCGTGAGCTGATGTTGAGTGCATCGTTGAGCTGATGCTGAGTGTCTGCGTGAGCTGATGCTGAGTGTCTGGATGAGCTGATGCTGAGTGTCTGGATGAGCTGATGCTGAGTGTCTGTGTGAGCTGATGCTGAGTGTCTGCGTGAGTTGATGCTGAGTGTCTGTGTGAGTTGATGCTGAATGTATCATTAGGGTGCTCATTAGGGTGAGCTGATGCTGAGTGCCTCGGTGAGCTGATGCTGGGTAATCTGTACCGAGTGGGTGCTAAATATACTTTCCTTGCAAAATTTCAGAGCGCCTTGTGGAGTTTCTTCAGCCTTGCGTCATTCGGCTTCTTTGTAGCGCACACTGTGATGTGAGGGCGGGCAGCAGTTGCTGAGCTGTCAGGCGCAAACCAGTGACTCGTCAAAATGACATTTTTACTCACCTCAAGTCCTTTTCTTTAGTAACTTTACAGCATTATTTCAAACAATACATTGCAGGCACCCGAGACAGGTTGTGTTCAAGAAAAATCAAGTGGACGACATCTTGGTGTACATAGACTTGGGACTAAACATTTACTTTGTTATCTTCTTCATCATTAGGGTGAGGCCTGTCTGAAACACTCTTAAGAAGAGTAGAAGAGAGTAGGATGAGAGGGCAAAGCAGAAGAGGGGTGAGTAGAGGAGAGGAGAGGAGAGGAGATGAGATGAGATGAGATGAGATGAGATGAGATGAGATGAGATGAGATGAGATGAGATGAGATGAGATGAGATGAGATGAGATGAGATGAGATGAGATGAGATGAGATGAGATGAGATGAGAGGAGATGAGAGAGGAGGAGATGAGATGAGATGAGATGAGATGAGATGAGATGAGATGAGATGAGATGAGATGAGAGGAGATGAGAGGAGAGGAGGGTAGAGGCAAGAACTGCAGACAATCAGTGCATTCCAATAAAATTCAACAGTTCATCGGCACGAATGACAAGAGGAGTTTTATCGTGAGCTCCAGCACGTGGATGGAGGTGCTGACCATCGGGCCCGCTCTCGCCGCCATCGTGGGAGAGCAGAAGCAGCTCAGTGAGTGCTTGACCTGCTGCCCTCTTGCCATGCTGTCCGCACGCCGACGTCCATTTTGCCCCCCCCCTCCGACCCACTCCGCAGTGTTCAGCTTCCTCCGAGCGTTGCGCCTCAACTGCCTCAAAGACCTGCTGTTCGTTGTTGGGATCGTGCGCCGCTCACAGATGAAGACGCTGGTCAACATCACCATCAACATCATCTGCTTCTGGTTCGTCTTCGCCGGGATCGTCTACCAGGTGGGAAGCTGACCTGCCGATATAGCTGGGACCCACACCTGCCAGCCCACACCTGCCAGCCCACACCTGCCAGCCCACACCTGCCAGCCCACACCTGCTAGCCCACACCTGCCAGCCCACACCTGCCAGCCCACACCTGCCAGCCCACACCTGCCAGCCCACACCTGCCAGCCCACACCTGCCAGCCCACACCTGCCAGCCCACACCTGCCAGCCCACACCTGCCAGCCCACACCTGCCAGCCCACACCTGCCAGCCCACACCTGCCAGCCCACACCTGCCAGCCCACACCTGCCAGCCCACACCTGCCAGCCCACACCTGCCAGCCCACACCTGCCAGCCCACACCTGCCAGCCCACACCTGCCAGCCCACACCTGCCAGCCCACACCTGCCAGCCCACACCTGCCAGCCCACACCTGCCAGCCCACACCACCCTGCCTGCCAGTCCAACTAATCAGACTGGATTCCAAACCCGCAATCTCCGGGCCGCAGGAGCGCATCGCCTGTCTGTCCGCACTCAAAGTTTCCGATCGCAATTGAATTTCAGACGGAAAACATGACCGGCTTCAAATTGGATGGCTGGAAATTCTGCCCGGAGAGCCCCGAGGGTCACATTGGCGGCATGAGCTTCTTCACCAGCCTGTACTTCCTGCTGGTCACGGCCAGCAGCGTGGGCTTCGGTGACATCACCCCCAGCAACAATTACACCAAAGGGGTGCTCATCTTCTTTGTCGCTCTCGCTGTGGTAAGTTTAACAGAAGCCACCTGCCTCCAGCACAACCCACACCACAGCCCCACAGCACAGCACCACAGCACAGCCCACAGCACAGCCCCACAGCACAGCCCCCACAGCACAGCCCCACAGCACCGCCCTCACAACACAGCCCACAACACAGCCCAACAGCACCGCCCCCACAGCACAGCCCAACAGCACCGCCCCCACAACACAGCCCAACAGCACCGCCCCCACAACACAGCCCAACAGCACCGCCCCCACAACACAGCCCAACAGCACCGCCCCCACAACACAGCCCAACAGCACCGCCCCCACAACACAGCCCACAACACAGCCCAACACCACCGCCCCCACAACATAGCCCCACAGCACAGCGCCCACAACACAGCCCCACAACACAGCCCCACAGCACAGCCCCACAACACAGCCCAACAGCACAGCCCCCACAACACAGCCCAACAGCACCGCCCCCACAGAACAGCCCAACAGCACCGCCCCCACAACACAGCCCAACAGCACCGCCCCCACAACACAGCCCACAACACAGCCCAACAGCACCGCCCCCATAGCACAGCCCAACAGCACCGCCCCCACAGCACAGCCCACAACACAGCCCCACAGCACCGCCCCCACAACACAGCCCACAACACAGCCCAACAGCACCGCCCCCACAGCACAGCCCAACAGCACCGCCCCCACAACACAGCACCACAGCAGTGCAGGTCAAAGTAGCATCTCGTAAAGCCACACAAACTAGTTTCATCCATTGCCCGTTCGCAGACATTTTTCGCGTCAATCATCCCGGACATCTACGCCGTGTGCTCGGTGCCGCAAAACTTCGGCAATCGGTCATTTTACACGGGAGCCAGCGAGGGGTGAGCGGTGCCTGTTAGCGACCTGATTTTTCAACCGATTGTCACAGTACTTGAGAATATTCCCACTTTGACTCCAGGCACATCATCTACTGCGGCTCCTCTCAGCTGAACAAGCTCAAGTCCTTCTTCTGGAACTTCTACCACAATATTTCTCTGTCAACTGACGGAATTATCAGGGTCTGCTTTCTGCAAAGGTGAGAGAGAAGTTCATGACTTTGTTTCTTTAAGGCGCTGTGAATTGGTACTGTTGCGATCGGCTTTGAGCATTCAGCAACTAATACCCCTAGCAACCAACCGCCTCCTACATCTCAACAACCACCCGCTTCCCACACCTCAGCAACCAGGTCTCCGAGCAGATCATGTGGTTCCTGCGCTCATTCTGCGGTCGCATCACGGTGGTGTTCGGCAGCCCTAGCGACGCAGAGTTCCTGATCCAGGGCTGCAAGCTGAACTCCGCCGAAGCCATCATCCTCACCTCGGAGGCTGGCAGCGCTCACTCGGACTTTGAAGCCGACCGCATCAACTATGTGCGCACCATCGGCCTGAAGCTCTGCTCCCCCCAGTGCCGCACCATTGTGCAGATCAAGAGCATGTTTCACAAAGTGAGTCATTGTGCAGATCAAGAGCATGTTTCACAAAGTGAGTCATTGTGCAGATCAAGAGCATGTTTCACAAAGTGAGTCATTGTGCAGATCAAGGGCATGTTTCACAAAGTGAGTCATTGTGCAGATCAAGAGCATGACCCAACCGCAATCCCTCAGCAATGTCCGCGGCTCACTGTCATGCACACACAGCAATGTCCGCAGCTCACTGTCATGCACACACAGCAATGTCCGCAGCTCACTGCCATGCACACACAGCAATGTCCTCAGCTCATTGCCTGACCAACTGCCCCCCTCAGCAATCGTTCCGTGCGCTGCCGCTGTGGCGCACCAAGCAGGGCAAGCCGGGCTCGCTGCCACCAGATGCGGTTCTGTGCGACAACCAGGTGCTGCTGGGCCTCATGGGCATCAACTCGGTGGCACCCGGACTGGCCACTCTGCTCATCAACCTGCTCAGCTATCGCGAGTCCCAGAGCTCAGAAGAAGACGAACTCAATGCAGCTTCCAGCGGCAACGCCGGTGACAGCGGGGGCGGCGCCGCCTCGGGTGACCTCGTGGACTACTCAGGCGCCGGGAGGCGGCTCGGGTCCAAGAGCACCAGCTGGCGCACCGCCTACAGCGCTGGCATCCAGGTGAAAATCTACTGCGTCGGCTTCACGGCGAAGCACCGGGACCGCAGCTTCAAGAAGCTCGCGCTGGAGGCCTACCAGGTAAACCGCTTGCTGCTCTCGAGGTCGGCCCTGTTCCCGACAGCAGCAATAAAAACACAGCACCCCCGCTCCTCAGACATACAGCATCCTGCTGATGGGCGTCTGCATGGTGGACAAGCTGACGGGCGTGCTGACCGGGGTCATCAACCCCGCCTTTGACCCCGGATTCGTCATCAACCCCAGCACCATGAAGGCCTTCCTAATGAGCCGCGACACTGAGTCCGTCCGGAGGTTTGCGGCCGGCACGGCGAATGACTTCAGTGGCGTTTTGGTGCACAGTGAGTGCTACACCCTGGATTCACCCAGCATTCTCACAGCATTCACACAGCATTCACACAGCATTCACACAGCATTCACACAGCATTCACACAGCATTCACACAGCATTCACACAGCATTCACACAGCATTCACACAGCATTCAAACAGCATTCACACAGCATTCACACAGCATTCACATAGTATTCATCTACCATTCACCAAAGTCACCAAAATTCACCCAGTATTCGGCCACCGAAATTCACCCACCCTTTAACCAGATATCAGCAGCAGCAGAGGCTACGAAGGCGTGGAAGCCGGCCGCGGGGGTGGCGGCGGCGGCGGCGGCGGCGGCGGCGGGGGCGGGGGCGGCGGTGCAGGAGGAGGCGGCAGCAGCGGCGGTGGTCTCAAAGAAGACTTCGTGGCGGTGCTGGACACCCTCACCGATGACCAGAGCACAATTCCCGACCCGGAGCTGTCGTACAGGGCGGAGCTGGAAGACACGGAGTGAGTGGGCGGGCAGCCAGCAGCTGCTGCTGTTCTCGCCCACTTTTTCCACCCCATGCTGAATACCCACCGCCCCTTGCACTCACTGACCCGCAGCACCAGCCACACCGGCGACGAATCCGTCACGGCAGGAGTTGGCTTTGACCTCACGGGCGATGTGGGTGAGTTGCTACGGAGACAGTCGAGCTCCTCAATCTGCTCCTTCATTCACGAGCTGGACTAGCAATCCATTCTATTCCTGTACCCATGATAGGCTAGATTAGCAATCCATTCTATTCCTGCACCCATGATAGGCTAGATTAGCAATCCATTCTATTCCTGCACCCATGATAGGCTAGATTAGCAATCCATTCTATTCCTGCACCCATGATAGGCTAGATTAGCAATCCATTCTATTCCTGCACCCATGATAGGCTAGATTAGCAATCCATTCTATTCCTGCACCCATGATAGGCTAGATTAGCAATCCATTCTATTCCTGCACCCATGATAGGCTAGATTAGCAATCCATTCTATTCCTGCACCCATGATAGGCTAGAGGACAATATTCAGAGGACAATACTGAAGAAGTCATCGAGACGCACCAGCCGCTCTCCGCAACCCCCCCCCCTCCCTACAGACTGGTCGGACGTGCCGCTGCTCAGATTCCAAGGCCAGCTTCAGCAGCAGACAGTTCGCCGAGCCTCCGCCATCACCGGTCACGAGGAGGAGCACCGCCTGGAGAACTGGTTCCGCGACAGCGTCGACGCCCGCTGCAGCACGAAGCGCGAGTTGCACGCCGCCGAGCACGAGGTGCCGCCGCTGCTGGACATCACCGGCACACTGCACTGGGCGCCGAATCGGCGCTGCCGGAAGCTCAGCGTCGACGAGGCCAAGGAAATCGAGTTCCGGGGCCACACCCTGGTGGCCATCATCGGCTCCCTGAAGCACCCGATCGGCATGTCCTCACTGGTACTGCCGCTCCGCAACTGCTCCATCCCCGCCGAGCAGCTCAGCGACATCGTCATCCTCGGCGACGCCGAGTCCATCGAGCAGCACGAGTGGCGCGGCATCCGCAACTTCCCCTTCATCTACGTGGTTGACGGCAACGGCATCTTCCCGCAGCACCTGCTGTACTGCCGCGCCCACCAGGCCGCCGCCATGACCGTCATCAACCTCGCCGAGCGGTCTTCCTCCTGCGACCCCTTCTTGGCCGACAAGATGACCCTGCTGTGCACCGAGAACCTGCGCGGCATCGGCGCTAAGGACTGTCACGTGACCTCGGAGCTGTACTACTCGCCCAACGCGTACTGCTTCTCCGACCCGACCGAGCGCCTGACGGACATCTCCGCGGCCGACGTGATGGACACGCAGTCATTCGCCGAAGGACTTGTCGTGTCGTCGCCAAACCTGACGGGCCTGCTGGCGTCCGTGTACTTCTGCCCGGAGTCCCTGGCCTTCCTGGAGTCCATCATCCACGGCTCCAACCAGCCCAGCGTGGACGACTACCTCAGCCTGGACTTCTGCATCCCCAGCTGCCTGAGCCGCGGGGACCTGACGGAGCACAGCCGCGTCTACGGCTTCCGCCTGATGCTGCTGAAGTCGACCGACTTCCCGCTGAAGGACATCTTCCAGCTGTTCGACTGCAAGGTTTGCCGTTCAGTTGCTGGCTACTGAGGGTGGCTGTGATAGCGGCCAGCTTATGAGGCAGCTTCCGGTTTACCGTATAGGGTAACTTGACTCACTTCCGGTTTGCAGTATAGAGTAGCTTGAATCACTTCCGGTTTGCAGTATAGAGTAGCTTGAATCACTTCCGGTTTACCGTATAGGGTAGCTTGAATCACTTCCGGTTTACCGTATAGGGTAGCTAGAATCACTTCCGGTTTGCAGTATAGGGTAGCTTGAATCACTTCCGGTTCGCAGTATAGGGTAGCAAGAATCACTTCCGGTTTGCAGTATATGGTAGCTAGAATCACTTCCGGTTTGTGGTATAAGGTAGCTATAATCACTTCCAGGTTGCAGTATAGGGTAGCTAGAATCACTTCCGGTTTGCAGTATAGGGTAGCTAGAATCACTTCGGGTTTGCAGTATAAGGTAGCTATAATCACTTCCCGTTTGCAGTATAGGGTAAGCTTGAACCATTTCCGGTTTGCAGTATAGAGTAGCTTGAATCACTTCCGGTTTGCAGTATAGGGTAGCTTGAATCACTTCCGGTTCGCAGTATAGGGTAGCAAGAATCACTTCCGGTTTGCAGTATATGGTAGCTAGAATCACTTCCGGTTTGTGGTATAAGGTAGCTATAATCACTTCCAGGTTGCAGTATAGGGTAGCTAGAATCACTTCCGGTTTGCAGTATAGGGTAGCTAGAATCACTTCGGGTTTGCAGTATAAGGCAGCTATAATCACTTCCCGTTTGCAGTATAGGGTAAGCTTGAACCATTTCCGGTTTGCAGTATAGAGTAGCTTGAATCACTTCCGGTTTTCAGTATAGGGTAGCTTGAATCACTTCCGGTTTGCAGTATAGGGTAGCTTGAATCACTTCCGGTTTGCAGTATAGGGTAGCTTGAATCACTTCCGGTTCGCAGTATAGGGTAGCAAGAATCACTTCCGGTTTGCAGTATATGGTAGCTAGAATCACTTCCGGTTTGTGGTATAAGGTAGCTATAATCACTTCCAGGTTGCAGTATAGGGTAGCTAGAATCACTTCCGGTTTGCAGTATAGGGTAGCTAGAATCACTTCGGGTTTGCAGTATAAGGTAGCTATAATCACTTCCCGTTTGCAGTATAGGGTAAGCTTGAACCATTTCCGGTTTGCAGTATAGAGTAGCTTGAATCACTTCCGGTTTTTAGTATAGGGTAGCTTGAATCACTTCCGGTTTGCAGTATAGGGTAGCTTGAATCACTTCCGGTTCGCAGTATAGGGTAGCAAGAATCACTTCCGGTTTGCAGTATAGAGTAGCTTGAATCACTTCCGGTTTGCAGTATAGAGTAGCTTGAATCACTTCCGGTTTACCGTATAGGGTAGCTTGAATCACTTCCGGTTTACCGTATAGGGTAGCTTGAATCACTTCCGGTTTACCGTATAGGGTAGCTAGAATCACTTCCGGTTTGCAGGAGATGAAGTGGGAGGACCTGGTGATCAGCTGCCTGGACAGGTTCGAAATCATGTGTCTGGGCGTCTACCGCAGGCGTGCCGTGAAGAAAAAGGACAAATCTTCAGACACCACCAGCGGATGGTTCGTGATGACCTTCCCGGAACCGGACACGCAGATCGACCAGAAGGACAGGGTGAGAGTTTAAGTTGGAAATTCTTTGAAGCTGCAGCTTTGTGGTAGGCAATGTAGCTTTGTGGTAGTCAATGTAGCTTTGTGGTAGGCAATGTAGATTTGTGGTAGTCAATGTAGATTTGTGGTAGGCAATGTAGATTTGTGGTAGGCAATGTAGATTTGTGGTAGGCAATGTAGATTTGTGGTAGGCAATGTAGATTTGTGGTAGGCAATGTTGATTTGTGGTAGGCAATGAAGATTTGTGGTAGGCAATTTAGCTTTGTGGTAGGCAATTTAGATTTGTGGTAGGCAATTTAGCTTTGTGGTAGGCAATTTAGCTTTGTCGTAGGCAATTTAGATTTGTGGTAGGCAATTCAGCTGATGGTGTACCTGTGTTTCTGGTAGAAAAAGTGGCACATATGGTATAGGCGGGTGGATCTGATGGTGAATGCTTTCCAGTGCTTTCCTTTGCTAATTTCAATTTTTTTTCTTCAGATTTTCTGCTTTGCTCCGCCGTCCTCAAGCCAGCAGCAGCAGCATGTTCAGGAGCATCAGCAGCAGCAGCAGCAGCAGCAGCAGCAGCAGCAGCAGCAACAGCAGCCGAGACAGCAGCTAGCTCATCAGCAAGTGCCTCAGCAGGTGCTTCTGCAACAGCGGCAACAGCAGCTGCAAAAGCTGAGGCAGATTCTGCTTTGAGTCTGGCCTGAGCTCTGCAACAGTCCGAACTGCTCATTGAGTTCATAATTCATGCATAGTGTTGTTTTTTCACTTATTCTGGTGCGGATTTTTAGGTGAGCGCTCGAATGGAACGGATTGACATCTCCGAGCAGGCAAATCGATTTAGCACGGCTCCGGAGTCCTGCCGCTTTGCACTTTTATAAGAGTAGCTCTTTGTGGTGTAGATTAAATACACAGAAGGGTCGCGTGTGCGCTTCCAGTGTAGAGCTGAATGCAGTACAGTTTAGCAGCAGCCCCCTAGCTAAAACTTCATCATAAATGCTTTTATTTTGACGAACTACTTGAGTCAGCCAATGCTATTTCCCGAACGCTGCGGTTGAGTATTGGCAGGTGCTTAACCTACACCTGCTTTTGCGTAGGGTGGAGGTAGAGATGCGATGAGATGGCGAAAGAGACCGCTGCTTATCGTTAACAAAATTGTGCTGGTTGATTTTTGTAGTCTCTTTATTTCATTTTTAGTATACGAAACGCTTTTTATGCTACTGCAAGTCGAAATATGAAAATTTGAATAAACGATAAGATAATATTACAGCAATATTTCAGGTTCCCAACAGTCTAAGAAACTTTGTTGTTTCAAAATTAGTGTTGTTGTTCCAACTTGTTGGCTATTGAGTTTTTGTGCTGTCACAGCAACTTGTGAGAACTGCAGCTGTAAGTGTGTCAGGCATCACAGCTACCTGTGCAAACTGCAGCTGTGAGTGTGACAGGCAGGCATCACAGCCACCTGTGCAAACTGCAGCTGTGAGTGTGACAGGCATCACAGCCACCTGTGCAAACTGCAGCTGTGAGTGTGACAGGCATCACAGCTACCTGTGCAAACTGCAGCTGTGAGTGTGACAGGCATCACAGCCACCTGTGCAAACTGCAGCTGTGAGTGTGACAGGCATCACAGCCACCTGTGCAAACTGCAGCTGTGAGTGTGACAGACATCACAGCTACCTGTGCAAACTGCAGCTGTGAGTGTGACAGGCATCACAGCCACCTGTGCAAACTGCAGCTGTGAGTGTGACAGGCAGGCATCACAGCCACCTGTGCAAACTGCAGCTGTGAGTGTGACAGGCATCACAGCTATCTGTGCAAACTGCAGCTGTGAGTGTGACAGGCATCACAGCTATCTGTGCAAACTGCAGCTGTGAGTGTGACAGGCATCACAGCTACCTGTGCTAACTACCTGTGTGACAGGCATCACAGCTGCATCTTAGGCTACTTTGGATGAATAATTGTTTGCGCGCTGCGTTTTCGGCCCTGCGCTTATTGTTATTTTTGCATTTCCAGCCCTCAACATCACCCGACGGAATTATTGCATGGGCACCCAGAATAGGCCAGAGCAGATTTTACGAGTGCAGACACCGCATGGCAGTTAAAATAGTTTCTGCGCTGTTTCGATAGAAGTGGCAAAGTGAGGCAATTGCGCTCCTAAATGCGCTTAACGCCTGGTCCTCCCGTGGATAGGACCAAATGGGACAGAGAATTATGACCAGCTCTATAAGTGGCTATCCACCAAAATAGCAATGCGTTTTTTGACAAGATAGCTATTGTACAGTCTAAAACTACATTGTGCGCAGCATGGGCATACCACTGGGTTAGTAAAACTGAATTCTCATTGTGCTACAAGCGTAAAGGTCCATTTTGTCAGTGCTGTTGGCTGTTGTTTCTACTTCAGCCCCCTTATTATCTGCATAGTTATGTGTTGCCTACTGCGAGGGAGATCCGCGGCTAGTCCACGGCTGAACCTGAATCAATGATTAATGTATTGGTATGCAAGGCTGGGTACTGTAAACTGCTGGCTGCTGCTTGCTATTTAGCTTACTTTTTTGGATCCCAAGCAAGAGCTTTTGTATTTTTCATCCTGTCTTGAGTCATCGTCCCAATTCTTTCATTGCTGAGACGCTTCCTATGGTATTCGAAAAAAGATTTGCTCTCGATACTACTGACGATCGCAGCCAGGTCAAAAGTGCCGTCATGGAGTCAACGAAGTTTCAACGAATAACTTGAAAATCTGGCTAAATTCGATGGTAATTTTTCGCTTATTCTTCACAGAGAAAATTACACAGCTTTTTTTCCGATTTCTCAAAGCTTCAATAATCCTAGTAAGCGCAAAAAAAGTATTTCTAAACTTACCGAAAATCTATAACTACTTACGCTAATCACACTACTTATTGCAGTAGTGACTAGCAGAGCGAAATCTAGAGTTTAGTTACATTCAAAACATTTTTGTTTTAATATAGCTATGACGAAACCGCGAACATTAACAAATTTCAATTAGAGAAATAATCACCGCCAAAGGAAAATTAAAACTCCATAGTTGTAACAACCGGAATTCTTATAATTGAACACTTTAGTTTCAACTTAATAAAATAGCAATATTTTTACATTGTTCAAACGATTGCTAAAACTTTTGGTTCCATGTTGATGCGAGAACCGAAATAACCGGCTCTGATTTGCAATACAAAATTGAAAAAATATTTAAGGCTGAAATGAATTGGCACATTTTAATTTCTTTCATAGTATTTTATCTGCAGTACCGGTAAGTTTGTACATCTGTCATTCTGTACATCCAGACTGACTACTTTTCTGTTTTACCAATGAATTCCCAATCCTTGGTTGTCATCATCTTTGCTTATGAGCTCTGCTTGTTTGCCAGTTTCTTCAAGCTTTTTTTGTTAGTGATCTCTTGCTTCGACTTGTTCACAACCGGGCTGTCAAACTTTTGTCTGCTTGCATTTTTTTCTACATAATTCTTTGCCTTCCCTGCTAAAAATTCAGATCATCGAGAACATCGTTTTTCTGTCTGTATGTCAACTGAGTCTCTTACACTTCATTGTAAACTGTTTTGTCTCAGATATTTGTCTTGTGTGTCAAATGGATCTAAGAGCTTGGTCTTTTAATGACGTTTAGTATCAGCCTCTTTTGATGAAACTCTACTTGTCTGTCAATTAGCTTGGCATCAAAAGTCTCTTATCTTATCTTTTTTGCTAATGTTTAATCAGCCTGAACATTTTGCCGCACTTGAGTATAAGCTCTGACACTTCTGATCGCCACGAAACAGTTTTCTCCCATTCTGTAGCAGATTCTCTGCCTTTTTGTCAGATTTTTCTGTTTTAATCAGTCAGACACATGTACAATTAGCCATTTTTTCATCGAATTTCAGAGTCGCAACGGCTGAAGTGGCGCACTGTCGAGAACAGCTTTGGCACAAATTTGATGTCGAGGGAGGAAGGAGTTTAACTTTATATTTCCACGAACGGTTTGCTAGCGAGACCACCGTGATAACAAATGTGGTTTGTCGGTGGAAGATCAATGTGGTCGAGAATAACAGCATTCTCCAACTCCAACCTCCCGAGCCAAGACAAGGACTCTGGCTGGGTGTTGCGCATTTAAGTGGTGAGCATGTTCGCTTAATTATTCGCATAGATTTTAGATACATTAAATGTGTTATTGTCTAACTGGTCTGATTACATTCTTAATTTAGGAGGTGACTTTGCCAACTCAGTGAACCTCAGCTCTGGCCTCTACATCTTGGCGAATGCGTAAGGGACTTCTTTACTTTAAACTGCATTTACTTCCGTTGTACTGACGTGTGTGGTGGATTTGACTAAATTGACATGATTTGAAAAGTTTTGACCGTCTACCAGCTATGCAACAGCTATGCAATGTTGAGTTCAGTCAAAATGATTTGAAGTGCATAATTGACACCCTACATTTCAGTGGGGACACAGTGAACATCACAGCCAAGCTGGCAAATGTCACAAATGTGACTGCATCCGACAAACTAACAGTCTCTGTCACGAGCCAGAAGTCGTGCAACTCCAGCACAAGCTTCAGGCACGGCGGGAGATGCTACTTGACGGTCCCTGCTGATTCGGCCTTGGGCCATGGCCTGCAGCTCTCGAGTGGCTGTCCGCTGCAGCATTGCGATGCACACCTAATTGGCGAGTTTATACAGAACGGTGAGTAAATATATTTTGTCTACGAAGCATTAATGCCCCATCAACTGGGCAATACAATCCTGGGATCCCGGGATCAAAATATTAGGCCCAAATCCAGGTATTCTGAATCAAGAACCAATAGTAGTTATCGTTTCATCAGGACGTACAACGTTCAGATATTGAAAAATTATTTGAAGGCTCGCTTGTTTGCATTGCAGCTAAACTTTAAATGCATAGATCTCTGAATCAGATGCACTTATATTGATAATTTTTCGCCAGGTTTTTTGACATTTTATCCCTTGAAGCTTACGCAAGGTTCGACGACTCAATATCTGCATGTGGGATCGACAGGCTTACATGCGCTCGTTTGCGACCCTCAGGAGTCAGGAATGGGTATCTGTGCAATATTTCTTGCATGGAATGACATAAATTAGTTAAATATGATTAATTATAAGAAACACAACAATTTTTTAGTTTGTGTGGAGAAAAAGTGAGAATGCTTTTTTGAAGGAAAGCATAGCTAAATGCACGTGAAGAAGCGAACCATCAAACAAAATTGCAATATTTATGAGTGCTACATCCTGATACAACGGAACACCCAGTGATCCTTGTTCTTAATTCCGAGATTATGATGACCCTGGATTTCGAAAAATTCTTAATCCTGGGATTGCAATTGTCCGGGATTTACCATCCAATTCCCGAAAACTTCCAATCCCGACAGTGATGACTAATTAGTAATAATTAGTAATATCTTGTTAATTTTTGCTTGGTATTGTATATTTAATACGCAGTCCATTGTCTGTGTGAATGATATTTGTCTCATTCGAATCCAAAAATGTCAGAATTTCGCATTTCTGATTGATTAAAAAATGTTTAAGAACAATACTCGTATTGCTAAAAGGCTGTAGCTGCTTTTGCTATAATTTTGTAAAGACACCAAAACTTGTCCTTTCCAAGAATCAAAATGCAGTGCACGATTCACTACTGCCCGAACGGCTAGATTTGAATTCGAATATTAAGCATTTTGATCTTTTACGAAGCTTGATTACAGCTACAAAACAACTTTACAACTTTGTATGATTATTACACATCGTGAGGTTGAGTCAACACTCGACTCGACGAGTCAACAGTCAATGACTCAACTATCAACTCGAGTCTCTCGAGTCTCAAGTCTCAACTCAACTCTCAAGGCTCGAATCTCGATTCTAAACACTTAAATTTATACTCTCAGTTGTTTAGCATAGTAAAGTTTATTTCGCTTAAAGTGAGCCTCATTTCATAGCCGAGACAGAGCATGCTCTAAAAATGACTTTAAATTGTCCGATTGTCTCCAAATCTTGCATACCAGCAGGGATCAGGATTGGCAAAACTCGGGATTTTGTATGATCCCTACTTATAGAAATAATTCTGTTGCATGAAGGCTAGATAAAAACTTTGCAAAACTACCCGAACCAACACCCACAGCATCCAGAGTGCTACACAGAGTCAAAGACCATCAAGTACTACTGCCATTTTTGGCCGTTTGTGACACGAAGCTGTTGTACCTCGACTGCCACAACAGGAACTTGACGCACAAAAGCAACTGGACATATTTGACCAACCAGTCTGAGTTGATCGATTTCTTGGGGTGAGTATTGTTAGAAGGAGTTGGGAGATCAGGCAGGATCGTGAGGCTGATTTTCCACGTTATCTTCACCTCTACCGTCCGACAGAAACGTTTCTGGGGATGAGCAGCAAATGCAATTAGTTGCTCTTGGACTGAACTCCAATAAAAAAGTGGAATTGGTTCCAATCAGTAGCGATGAGGCTGCGGGCCTGCATCGGCTGCTTGTCGTTGAGTTCAACCCAGTGATGCAAGGAACCAACTGCGACGAGCGAGTACCCTGCCCAGAGAATCAACAGGATGGCAGCGCAAGAATTGTTATGATTGTGGTGGGAGCCATGGCTGGGATGGTCATTGCACTCTTACTTGTAGCTGTGATCGTCTTTTATTTTGTAAGAAAACGCAGACGACGTGCCCAAACTACTACTGAAAACAACAACGATGGAGTCAATATTCCTTTAAACGATGTTTAAGCGAACGCAATACCCACGAGACTGCCGCTTCCGTGAACGACTATTTCCACTAAACTGTTATAACTCTAAATGATGAAGTTACCATTAACATTTTCGTGTGAATGTCACACTGCAAACATTCCGCGTTCATGCCTGTTGCGTGTTTTTTGCTGGAATGAAAGTCAATAAGCTGATATTATGCGACGTTAATTTTGAGATGTGTGAATAGAGCAATCTGTCTGACATGTCTTGACTATGCTTCAATCGAATTGTCAAAGTTTTAAAAACTTGCCTTATCTAAATGCCGTGAGTTCAATGTTATCCCTATCGAAAAACTTAGTCTCCCGGGTTATAAATTATACTAGCGATGATATTATTATTAATAAGTTTCTAGACATTTTGATAGGCTTTTCTCTGCTCAAAATGCATCTATCCAAGACAATACATTTGCGCTTGAACAAAAGTTTTGCGCTGTGCACTACGCATCCATGCATCTGTGCAGTCCGTAAATTTTTACTACCTGGATTACAAGCCTGCAGAGCACTACATACAGGCGCTGCGTTATTGGCACCTAAGAGTAATCTCTTCATCGACCTGAGTCATCGATTAAATATTTCCTATCCGTTTTTTTCAATGAAAATTACATGTTTTATGTTTTATTCCGATATTTCAGTTGTTCCACAGCTTTTCTATTGAAATATATATGAATTTAGTTGTATTTTTGGCATTCTTCATTTCTTTGGGGACACCAATTGAATAGTTACAGGCAGGGATGTGGCACACGGTGGAGCTCTGATCACAGATATTGAATAGCTACAGGCAGGGAGTTGGCACACGGTGGAGCTCTGATCACAGATATTGAATAGCTACAGGCAGGGAGTTGGCACACGGTGGAGCTCTGATCACAGATATTGAATAGCTACAGGCAGGGAGTTGGCACACGGTGGAGCTCTGATCACAGATATTGAATAGCTACAGGCAGGGAGTTGGCACACGGTGGAGCTCTGATCACAGATATTGAATAGCTACAGGCAGGGAGTTGGCACACGGTGGAGCTCTGATCACAGATATTGAATAGCTACAGGCAGGGAGTTGGCACACGGTGGAGCTCTGATCACAGATATTGAATAGCTACAGGCAGGGAGTTGGCACACGGTGGAGCTCTGATCACAGATATTGAATAGCTACAGGCAGGGAGTTGGCACACGGTAGAGCTCTGATCACAGATATTGAATAGCTACAGGCAGGGAGTTGGCACACGGTGGAGCTCTGATCACAGATATTGAATAGCTACAGGCAGGGAGTTGGCACACGGTGGAGCTCTGATCACAGATATTGAATAGCTACAGGCAGGGAGTTGGCACACGGTGGAGCTCTGATCACAGATATTGAATAGCTACAGGCAGGGATGTGGCACACGGTGGAGCTCTGATCACAGATATTGAATAGCTACAGGCAGGGAGTTGGCACACGGTGGAGCTCTGATCACAGATATTGAATGGCTACAGGCAGGGAGTTGGCACACGGTGGAGCTCTGATCACAGATATTGAATAGCTACAGGCAGGGAGTTGGCACACGGTGGAGCTCTGATCACAGATATTGAATAGCTACAGGCAGGGAGTTGGCACACGGTGGAGCTCTGATCACAGATATTGAATAGCTACAGGCAGGGATGTGGCACACGGTGGAGCTCTGATCACAGATATTGAATAGCTACAGGCAGGGAGTTGGCACACGGTGGAGCTCTGATCACAGATATTGAATAGCTACAGGCAGGGAGTTGGCACACGGTGGAGCTCTGATCACAGATATTGAATAGCTACAGGCAGGGAGTTGGCACACGGTGGAGCTCTGATCACAGATATTGAATAGCTACAGGCAGGGAGTTGGCACACGGTGGAGCTCTGATCACAGATATTGAATAACTACAGGCAGGGATGTGGCACACGGTGGAGCTCTGATCACAGATATTGAATAGCTATAGGCAGGGAGTTGGCACACGGTGGAGCCACTTACAATAGATGGCTCTCTATATTCCCTAAATTGCACATGTTCATTAACCTTTCCTTATACTTATACTGGCATGAGCACCGTTTTCATTCATATTCAGATACAAAAGAGCTATCGTGAAGAATTCACTTACAAAACTTTAAAGCGTTTTTTCTGCACGACACCAACACAGCGACCAAACTCACTCAACCTGAAACCAATCACACAGCATTGAATCCTCGAGGCACCCTGGCAACGAACTCGCTAACCGCCTTGCCTGGCCGTTGCTGTCACTTCTGATCAACCAGTGGGTGGCATCTACGCTCGTAAGCACAGGCGGGGCCAATGAGACCAACTACAGCGGTTCTTATCCGCTGGTCCCACCTCTCACTCTCTCACCATTACAAGTTCAATTCAGAGTTAACAGTGGGGATTACTGCAGGGCGATCACCATATCACTCTCTGGTCTGGATAGGTTTCGCTAGGAGAGACGTCCGCAATTGACCAATGCAAATTCTGCCTCTCCGGTGTGGAGAAGTGTCTTCTGCAACTTCCTCGCCTCTTTAATCTCCTTTTCTTGGCTTAAACTAATTTCTTCAAAAATTTTTTAGACCCGAGAATATTTCTCGCAGTCCAGAGTCGTGCCCTCTGACGCTGACTTCTAAAGACCCTGACAGCATATTTTGTTGTTATTTTGTTGTTTTTGTTGTTGTGATTGCTGCTCTGATGTTGTTCCGATGTTATTTTTCGGCCATGAAAGAAATTGAGTCTGAGAAAACTAAAGTTTTTTTGAGCACGAGAAAATATTGAGCTCTGAAGCTCACAAGCCGACATTTGTTCCTGTTCTCAAGACAAAGAACCTTTTGCCCAAACTCTCGGCAAGGTTTTGAATATTGCCACAACGCGCTCTCACGAACAAATTCAAGCCATCGATCCTTTTATATTTAACTGCTAAATGACACACAAAAGATGGGGTGGGGCTGAGACTGCATGTACACTAAGCGATAATGGGGGGCGGGGCCAGAGACGTACATATCTTCGACATACGAAAATGAGACCTACAACTATAACTAACAAAGAAACATAAATACAAAGCCTACGCAATATTCCCCCTTCCTGATAGAACACAATCAGCAATCAAAGTCGGGAAGATGCACCGCCACCACAGCAAAAAACCGTTAATGCACATTCACCAAATATTCGAATGAGGAACCGCTCCGATGCAATAAAAATATAATGTCAATAAACCTGAACGGCTACTACAAAACCACAAAATAAGCGCGTGTTACGATTTAAAAAAACGCATGGGCAAAGGCGTTCAAAACCGCTTAAATTTAACAGCCTATAGCCAGCACAAAAGTATAAACCAAAAAAAACGAAAAACCCACCACCAAAAATACACTAAATGTGAAACAAAATTTCAAGCTGCTACACTATCCTGGACCGCAAACGCTATCAGCACCAAAGGTCACGCAA